>CM074734.1:22329549-22514250 GCA_037367245.1 Phrynocephalus guinanensis
TAAAAACATGGGGTTTAGTGATTTCAGCAAGTGATTTCAGCTCTGTGACATAGTAGGCTGGAGACAGCTTCTATTGTAACAACTCTTTATTCAGGAAGAGAACAAGACTGGGGACTGGGGAGATGGAGCTACATTTATAGGAACGAGGACAGGCTTGGAAAAGATACATTTTGGAGGGAACAATTACAAGCAATCACAAAGCTGCCTTTTGGCGGAAACCAATAGGATTGAGGATCCAAATGCAGCAACTAGAAATAACCAATAGGCCTGTTCCCTTTGGAACAGGAAGGCAGTTACTTCAACATAAGCAATTACAGATAATAGGAATACAGATCAATACACAACAAACATAAATCAACATATCTACGCAAGGTGGCATCAAATACTACCCTGTCTTTTTTGTTGCTGCTGTTTTGCTTTATAATAAAGCATACCTTTTAACCACCATCTTACCATAAGCCTGTTCCTCTCCCATCAAGCGACTCTCAGCTACTCTGTGCTGGCCCCAAGCCAGCGCCTCTCTGGTGCTCCTCTGGCTTCCCTGCACCCCCGGAAAGGAGGTGCAGGAAGCCAGCGAGGAGCAGCTGAGAGGTGGGGAGGGTGGGGGACATAAGTTTCCCATAGGAGAGGGGAATAATAGTTTAAAATGTCTCCTATCTGGTGCTGGTCTGGGTAGCGCTTGATCGCAGTAAAAAAAAAAAAAAACAGCCAATGACTGTAGCGCTTGGTCGGCAATAAAAATAAAATAAAAATAAAAATAAAAATAAAAGGAACACCAAGAGGGCACCAGGGGTGGTTTGGTTGGCACCCTAATATCTTTAAAAACATAATAAAAAATCCCCAGCTCTGACGAAGCCGCAGGGCCCTGTGGTGGGAGCTGAAAGAAAATAAAAAACAAACAAAAAAAGCCCTGCGCTACACCCAGCCCCAGGGGACACACAGTGGTTGCTTGAAAAAATAAAAATTATGGGGCCCCAAGCGTGCCCTGGTCAGCACCCTAAAATCATAAAATAAATAAATAAATAAAACCAAGCCTGGATGGGGCCCCAAGGATGGAGCAGTTGCTTTTAAGAAAAATACACCCACACTACAGCTGTAGTGTGGGCCAGGAACCCGGAAGTAAATGGGTCATCAGGAGGGGGGAAGATAAGTTACAGGGATCCCTCTTTTCCCCCACCCCTGGGCAGGGGGAAATAGGGGGTTCTTTAAACTAATCTGCTCCCAAACACAGTGCTGAGTGCCCGCTTGGTGCTGTCATAAGGAGGGGGGAAGAAGATTAGTTTAAAGAGGCCCCTTATCCACCCCACCCCATGGGGAGGGGAAAAGAGGTGGCACTTTAAGCATTTTTCCTGGTCCTGGTGGCAGCGCCCCCTCTTCCCCCACACACACCATGGGGAGTGGGAAAGGTGGATCTTTAAACTAATCTCCCCCCTCCCCATGGGAAACCTATTTTACCCAGCCCACCTCTCAGCTGCGGAGCTCTCACCTTGTGGATTGGCCACAGGGCCATATTCAGAGAGGTCCTGCCGCCCTGCCATGGGCTGGACCCCTTCTCAAATGGCCCGCTTGGCACAACGGGGTCCCCCTTGTGCCAGGCGGGTCATTTTTGAAGGGGTCCAGCCGATAACAGCTTGGCAGGATCCCACTGAAAATGGCCCCGTCGCCCGTGCGGAGCTCCTGTATTGGCCAGGGGGGCATTTTCAGAGAGGTCCTGCTGCCCTGCCATGGGCTGGACCCCTTCAAAAGTGGCCTGCTTGGCACAAGGGGGTCCCCTTAGTGCCAGGCGGGTAATTTTTGAAGGGGTCCAGCCGATGACAGCTCGGCAGGATCCCACTATAAATGGCCCCGTGGCCCATGTAATAGGGCCATTTTCAGGGCGGGGAGAGGGGGCTCTGATCCAGCCTCCACCCAAGGAGACTGGATCTCAGCCCCTTCCTTCCCGACTCCCCCATGGAGCCTGACAGCCCTGCGCGGGGGGGGGGCTGTCAAGCTCCATGGAAGAGGTCAGCTAGAGGGGCTGGGATCCAGTCTCTGTGGGCAGAGACCGGATCTCAGCACCTTCTCGACTCCGCCCCCAAAGCGGGAAGCCAGAAGACTGGACCAGGAAGGCCAGCAGCAGCACCGGCAGCAGGTAGGAGCGGAGGACTTATCCGGCGGCCAGGCCAGTAACGGAAACGAACAGAACCAAGAAAATTTTATTGGTTCTGTTCGGTTCGAGCCTGGCCCGTCCAAATGGTCGTTATTCGTACCATTATGTAACGGTAACGGTAACGGATAATGGTAATGGCAAATTGGTCATTTCGTGCTCATCTCTACTTCCAGGTGTTCTTCTGTAGTTTTGAAACCTTTCTGAATTGGCTTGGGACATGGTTTCTTCGGATAACTGCAAGTTGAAGCTGAAGTACCTATTTAAGGTCCTAAAAGGAAGTCATTCCTTCCAAATAGAGATGGGCACAGAACGAACATTTTTCGTTTCCGTTACCGTTTGTCGTTTCCGTTATGTAATGAAACAACAAACAAAAATTGTGATGAAAATGAAACGAAACGAACAGAACCATGAAAATTGTGGTTGTTATGTTTCGTTTCCATTAATGGCGATGCACAATGAAATGAGCTGTTTTAAATGTTAAAAAACGCCCTTGACATCCGTAAAAACGCAGCGATAATTATTTATATTGTCTGATAATACCTACCAGGGGGGTTGGGGTCCTTAAAATGCTTGTTTTTGTCTTCTCCCATCGCGATGTATTTTTATTTTCCCTTTAAAATGGATGTTGCCGCCAGCCACAAAATGGAGGCAAGCCATGTGATGTGGGATCATGTTCAACCAATAGCATGCCCAGGTTGCAGACTGGGCAGGCAGGTCTGGCAGCTACAGAGGGCATAAAAAGCTCTGGCAGCCTCCGTCGTCCTTGCAGTCTCTGGTGGGGGTTAGGGTGGGATTGCTGTCCCTGCAACTCTAGCTTCAGTCCTGCAGCCTCCCTGTGTGCATGCGTGCTGCGTACCTCTCGGTGAGTACCCTCCCCTGCCCCGCAGTGCAGTCACTCTGTGGCTGCCTTGCACCCTGGGCAACGCCCGCTGCTACCTTTGCAGCCTCCCTGCATACCTAGTCTATACTGTGTCTCTGCCAGCATTCATTTTTTTTAGTGTTTTCCCTCTGTTCTGGGGCATTGGGGGATGCCTGTGCACAGAAATGCTTTAAAAATTGCGCAAAAGGGGGGTAGAAATGAAAAACGAAAAACGAAAAACGGTAATGAAATTTTTCAAAAAATTCCCGACAAATGGAAACAAACCGAAACAGACCTCTCAACGACAAACGAAAAACCAAAACGCCATTTTTCTGTTTCGTGGCCATCTCTACTTCCAAATTGTTTAGAAAGAAGCATTTTGTCTGAAATCCTTACAAGGCCTAATCTTGCCCAGTGAGTTACTCCCTGGTAGTACTAGCAGCATGGTATGGAACAAAGTGTCCAACAAACATAGATACCTCACACAATCCAAGTGCATTAAGTACCTAGGTCTATGGCAACCACACACACACACACACACACACACACACACACACACACACACACACACACACACACACACACACACACACACACACACATAATAGCATTACTCTAAAAGAGATGGCATACCTTTTAAAATATGTTTAATTACCATATGATTTTTGAATGTCCAATACCTATCTATACAATAACCCTCGTGTTAATTTCAAAAAGGCATTTTCTTGCTTCTGTTTCAGCACGTTTCCTACTGAAAAATTAAATCTCAGCCTGTACTGTACCACTGCTGTCCATAACTTGCTGCAGCCAGTTTTAGTGAATGGGCGTGATGCCACGGCACATCTTGGTGGCACACTTCTGCATGTGGGCAGACATGTAGCTAAAATGCTTCCCAGCACATAGTCACTCAGCCACAGATTGCCACAGAAAGTTAGGCATGCTTAGCACAAATACCAATAGGATTCTTTCAATAATTACGTGGAGAAAGCAACATAAATGGTTAAGTAAGAAACTTACTTAAAATATTTTCCATGTATAAGACTATATTTTTGTCTAAAACTCTTGGACTAAAAATTAAGGGTCTTCTTATACACAAAAGTAAGAGAAGGAGAGAACCGTGTGTTTGCGAAACTGTAATTTTGGGTTGGAAAAGGGGGGTCATCATGTACATGGGAGTGTCTTATAGATGGAAAAATATAGTACTTACTTACTTACTTACTTACTTACTTACTTACTTACTTACTTACTTACTTACTTACTTACATACTTACTTACTTACTTACTTACTTACTTACTGTATAGTCTAGTTTTTTCAGCCCTAATTTTGGGCTGAAAAAAGGGACCCTCAACTTATATTCGGGTCAATACTTTTAGCCACGGAGGCAAGTGCTAAAAGTCATTTTAAACATTGTGAGCCACTTCTCCTGACCCCCCCCACACACACATTGCGGGGGAACAGTGTTCAATGTTTAAAATGATCACACACCGCTCCCCCAGCTCACAAAGGAGAAGCTGCCAGGCCCTGCTGCATTTCTCACCCTAGACTTATACTCAATAAGTTTCCCCAGTTTGGGGGGGTTAAATTAAGGGCTTCGACTTATACTCAGGTTGACTTATACTCAAGTATATATGGTACTTACTTACTTACAAAATAATTACCACACCTTTCTCTTTAAAAAGGACACCAGGTGGCGAACAGCATTAAAAGACAGCATTTAAAATTAAACAATAGTAAGTTTAATTTAAAACAACACAAATAGGATCAAACAAATACCATACGAAAATATAAACAACGAAACACATTCAGAGCAGTAAGGTACAATGATCCATTTAAGAACTTAAACGCTACAAAGGCATATTCAAGGTAATAAAGTACAGCAATCCATTTAAAACCAGACTTAATGAGCAAGTCTCTCACAGAAATTTTGGCTAAAGAGAGAGGTCATTGTTTGCTTGTGGAAGTACAGTAAAGATGGGGCCAGCCTAGCCTCCTGTGGGAGGAAGTTCCAAGTTTGGGAGCACATAGTCTGTGTCACAGGCAAAACTAAGCTAGGACTCCTTTTTCTGACAAACATAGAGTCACAGAATCATAGAGTTGGAAGGGACCTCAAGGGCCATCCAGCCAAAACCCCTGCCATGCAGGAATCCCCAACCATCAAAGCACCCCTGACAGATGGCCATCCAGCCTCTGCTTAAAAACCTCCAAAGAATGAGACTCCACCACCCTCTGTGGCAGCACATTCCGCTGCCTAACAGCTCTAACCGTCAGAAAGTTCTTCCTAATGTTCAAATGGAATCTCCTTTCCTGTAGTTTGAAACCATTGCCCCGAGTCCTATCTCTGAAGCCATAGAAAACAAACCTGTTCCCTCTTCAATATGACATCCTTTCAAATATTTAAACAGGACTGATATATCCTCTCACAACCTTCTTTTTGTAAGACTAAACATAAGCCACTCCTTGTAAGACATATGTTCCAGACCTTTACCCATCCTGGTCGCCCTCCTCTAGACCCATTTGATGTTGTCAAAAAAGTTTTTAAATTGAGGAGTGCAGAACTGGACACAATACTCCTATGTTGAAGGATTTACATGTGGATGTAAAAGATGGTAGAAACTGCATCAAATCTATGGAGACATTTAGGAGTACCCTGTTTCCCATGATTACATGTCTGTATATTTATCTACATTTGTATCTAAGGAACTAGGAACTACAAAGATGGAAGTTAGGGCCTTTTTACACGACACCTAAGATCCGCTGGCCACTTAAATTCGGACCAGAGATCTTAGGGGTTCGTCGCTCTTCCTCTGTCTTCCTCTGTCCCCACCCCCCTCCGCACTTCCTGGTTGCTGGCTGCCTGAGGGATGGAGAAAAAAGAAAGAAAAGACTGCCGGTTTACCTCAGTTAGGTTCCGGACAGCATTCAGATCTCTTAAAGGGGCGGGGTGCAAAAAAAGAACAAACGGAAGCCAGGAGAGCCCCGCACTCACTATCCTTACACCGGATCAAATATTTGTCACCATCAAAGACCAGGTACAAGAAAACTGCTGTTTGGTCGCGCTAAAGTGGGCAGGGTCGCACTTAATTGTCTGCAAAGTCCGGAGCTGGTGGGTAAACATTTTTAAGGTCCGGACCTTGCAGCCATTTGCGGCGGAGCTTAGGGGTCGTGTATAAACGCCCTTAGGTTGTTTCATCCTTGCAGTGAGGAATATGTACCCACAGTGTTAATTAAGTCAACCAGTAAGCTTACCGTCATTTAAAAAAATACATTATCTGCAGCATACAGCAGTGTCTTCTTAATTTTTATGCATGTACGAAAGTGTTACTGTTTTAATGAGATAATAGCAACAAAAGAGTTCAATGAAATTGAGTTCAGTCCAAAACTTAGTCCACATTTCTTCCTCCATGTCTTTCTAGATATCAATGAAGATCCCATATCCTTTAGTGTTTGTGCTTATTACAACTAAAACACCATAGTAAGACAAAGGGCTTGAGATGTAACGCACAAAAAATGAGTCTTTTGAGTGGGAGAGGGCCATAGACCTTTTTTTTAACCCTGCTAACAACATGGGCATTCTATTGTGCAGCAATATTGGGCCATTTCCTCACACCTTGAATACAGAACACAATATCCCACATTCATAAGCCAGAAGAAGGTATACTGTAGTTTGCTTTGTTTTCTAGAGATGGGCACGACTAGGGAAAATGACGTTTTCGAGTTGTCGTGTGTCAGAGGCGGCCTGTGTCGGCTTGTTTCCGTTTTTCGTGAAACTTCGCAAAAATTTGTCGTTTCGTTTTTCATTTTTTCGTCTGTCGTTAAACTGGTTTGGGGGGGTAGCGGGCTCCTGGAGGCACCTCTTTTTTGGGGGGTGGGTGCCTCCTATCCTCACCCGCTAGGGAAAGCAGGCTCCTGGAGACCCCTCATACATGGGGGTCTCCTCTCCTCACCTGCTGCAAAAGGGCATGCATGCATAGCCATATGGCTATGATTGCATACCCAGTTGCACGCAGAGACACAGCAGACTGGCAGAGGCACCCCCTCTTTTTGGGGTGCCCACTGCCTTCCCTGCATCAGTCAGGCCTCGGGGGCATGGTTTGCATGATGTCACACATGCTGCCGGCCGAGCCAAGCCTGCAGGAGTCACCCAGAGCCACAAGTGGTGGACTGGCAGACTCTCTCTGCACCCGCTGTGTCTCACCAAGAAGGGAATTGTACTTGCTAATAGTGCAATGCAAGTACAGATCTGGCTTAGGGTTAGGGTTAGCGCAAGGGCTAGGGTTAGGATAGTTACGGGTGAGGTTAGGGTGAGTATTGGGGTGCACCTCTGGGGGCCTCTCTGACCCACTTAGAAGGACAGTGTACTGGTGTATGGGTTAGGCTTAGGGTTAGGGGTCGGGGTCGGGCTACGGTTAGTGGGCTTTTTATGCCCGGTTGGCACATCCCAGAAGTCTCTGTGGTCAACCTGGCCAAGTGGCCATGCGATTGGTGGAATGGCTCCAAAAATTTGCATGGTCACTCCCATGGCCAGCCCATCATTGCGCAGGTGTAAAAATAAATAAAATAAAGTAAAATAAAATCAAAGGAGAGAGGAAAGAGGATACATTTTGTTGCAAGAAAAACCCACTGCTACTGTAAAAATTCTGGCAGTTTTAAAATAGCAATTTTCGCATGTTTCTATGTGGTGCTTGTGTGTTTTTGGACCACGATTTCAAAAAAAAATTGCAGTCGCCGCCCCATTTTGGATCCCGCCCGCACCGCATGGCATGGCGACTCGAGTCCGGCTGCCCAGGACAGGAGAGGGGGGGAGGCCGGGACCCCCCCCCCAGAAACCACCCCTCTGGTAGGTGCACTCTGCACTGCAGGCATATTTTCGCCTGCTTTTTGGCCCGGGAATGGGGGGGGGTAAAACTTTTTTTCTGTGCCGCTTCCGCTTGAATTGCGGCGGCTGGCGGCGAGTCGGTGCTTTGCGACTGCGAGCGACTACGACGAGGATTTCCCCCACCACCAGAGCAGCCCAGGACAGGAGAGGGGGGGTCAACCACCCCTCTGGTAGGTGCCCTGAGCCCTCACTCAGGCAGGCATATTTCCGCCTGCTTTTTGGCCGGGAATCGGTTTTTTTTTTTACTTTTAAAAACTTTTTTTCTGTAACGCTTCGCATCGCGGGATCGCCGCGATGCCAGGAACGACCACGACAAATCAGACCCAATTATTCTTTAGTCGGTTCGAGTTCGAGTTCTGGCAGAGTAATTCCCGTTACCATTTCCGTTCCGTAACGGAAACGAGGAACGGAAATGGAAACGGGAATTCCGCCAAGTCGTGCCCATCTCTATTGTTTTGTTTAATTTCCGACTAAAGAGTGTTGGCAGAATCATGCTGTAAGTCTCATTCTAGCATCTAGATTCTATCACCTATGGATGATTTCTGCATGCCATTGACCAAAATCCTCTTGTGTAATTATGTCTGCATACTCTGGGGAGCTGAGTTGCCTCAGGTTAAAATATCACCATAAATATTATTTGTTGTATACTATATTTCAGCAGGTAATAGTGCCTACAGTGATTTCTGAACTTGAGCTTTCCCAAAGTATGCCATTAACTGGCTATTGTATTCAAATTTGTATTCACTGGCCATTATATTTACTCTTCTTAAAGTCATAAATACATAAATTTCTAACCTTTGATTGTTGTGGTACAGTTATGTCCACAACAAAAGATTATTTCTTATTGAAAATCTCTGATGCTTTATGAGCATTAATGATTTTGGATTATTTCTCCTGGAGATCTTTCAAGAAACAGCCCCCCCCCCAGCTGCTTTGTATAGATTGGACTTTGATCAACTGGGGTAAGGACTACCTTTCCCGGAATTATTTTTCTTTACAAAAGGTCCAATCATACCCCACCCACCCACCCACACCATGGTTTTGGACTGCAACTTATTTCAGTACTAATTAGCATATTTAGTAGTGAGGAGCTATACAATACAATACAATACAATACAATACAATCTTTATTTATGGCCACAGACCCAACCAGTGAGAAACTATACCAGCAGAAGGCTGCAAATGCCCAACCTAGCCCACACATTTCATTTATGAAATTAATACTCTGTCCCCTCCATCCCTTTTTTACAAGTCATGTTTGGAGCCTGCAAGTCTTTGAAACGCCTTTTCTGATCCTAGCCTCTTCCAAATGTTTTTGGACAAGAGGTCCCATTATGCTTGAGCAGCGCTATTTAGTGAACTGGGACTCTGGGAACTCTAGTCTAAACTAAGGAGAGGGCAACAAGCTAGGAAAAATTACTGCAGCACTACAAATAACCCATTAACATTCACTTCCTCGACAGGGAGTTCCACTCAGTTCCTTTCATGGGATTGAAGACCGTTTGAAGCCCAATACAGGTCCAATGGGATCCTAAATCTGTTTTGCTCATTCCCCAAAGCTTCAAACAGAATAAGGCAACTGGGAAAATAGATTATAAAAAGTGAACAAACGGCTCCAAGCATTTGGTCTGGAGTTGATTCATTCACACATTTTCTTTTTAACCATCTGGCACAGTAAATCCTGCAGTGATATCATAGCCCTTTCCAAAACTAAAAACCCAAAGGCACAGGTCTCACACTGTAGAAAAGCATCACTAAAAGGGTCATGGTGCCCAGTTGCAAATTCTGCAGGAATGCATCATCTTTTCTGAGGGATTCCTATAGCTTCCTCATGGAAGATGCCTCAGGCAATCTATGTCAGCTGTGTTTACACAATTGCAGCAATCAAGCAATTTCAAACCCAAAAATGATAACTTTCAGACACTATGACTGAGCAGACTTCAAAAGTGGGAGGTTTTAAATGGCCACCCGCAGACTTTTAAGGCAGTCACCTAATGAATCAAGCAGATGGGGATTCATGCTTGCCCCAGTAGGATGAGCACATGGATAAAAAGAAACCAGAAGCTGAAAGACACGTGCAATTCCTGAGCTTTGAACTGAGCCATAGTACATTGCAGAGGCTTTCCCTGGGAAATTCAGTCCAAGTGTTGGATGCATCCATCAATCTATCCCCATGGAAGCAATGAAACATTGGTCTAAATCTGGTGCTGCACCTGCAGAAGGCTGCAAGCTCAAGTCTGTTAGTGTCTGCTCTTAATTCTGATTTAGCAGAATAACAAGCAGTTCTGCTTTTTAATCATCTTGCAGTACATTCTTAATCGTGTACATTCAGAAACAGTGCAAACTAAGGAAAGGAAGGAAATGCAGAAGGGAATGGGAAAAACATAAGGGAAATGAAACAGAGAGTCTCACCCTTCTGTTACAGCAAGGAAGGCATTTTGCAGATGCTCAGTGATGGTCCTGTTGTTAATTTTCCTCATGTTCTAGAGATGGCGACTGACAATAAATGAAGGTTTTGAGCCTGAGTTCCACTTCACCATATTATATGGAGCAGTAGGGGAAGAATATTAAATCTGGCCAGCATTTACAGTGGAATTAAGAGCTAAACCATGGTTTGGCAGAAGACAGACTGCGATTTACTAATAAATCTCCTGTGATTTTTAGGAGGCCAGACATTTTGAGATGGTATGAGCTAAGCCGGTATGGAAAATCAGTGTAATTATATGAAAAGCAGAGGAGACATGATACTTGAACACACATTTGCCTAAATCCCATCGCTGATCCCAACTGGGGCAGATTCTTCAACGCTATCATTGAATTGTGAGTCAACATTTATGTAAATCATATAACCTCAATGAATTTATCCTAAGTGAAACTGAAACTGGATTCAGAGCATTATGCTTAATCATCAACATTGGCTCCTCATCCTCCTCCACCAAAAAACAAATGCACAGGTAAGGCAAGCATAGCTCAGTAACATCAGTGTAATATTATGCAATATTACACATTACGCACCCTTCCAAATGTGTGCTACCCTCTCATAGAAGGGCAAGTAAGAGGCACATTTGAGCTGACAAGGTTTCCTGAGTGTCTTCAAGCCTGATTCACAGTAGAACTCTAAAACCGCTAAGTCTCAAAATTGTAGTGAGATTAGGGGAAAATAATACCTCTGCAGTGGCATAGTGTGCTAATTACTTGTCTGTTAGTCTCAGGATTCCTCGTGTGTGAAACAGTTACACTAATACATTGGTTTTAACTAGGACTTGGTAAACAAAACAAGATATCCGAAATCTATAAGGAATACATTTTGTTGCATCCATCCACACTGAGCATTTGTTCAAGTTTCCTTGCATCCAAGATAGCAAGGCTGAATCCCAATGCCCACACAAAGCAAGACCAATACTAGAGTCAATGAAGTCAACGTGTGAAGTCAAATGTGTGTTTTTTCTCTCTCTCTGAACCCTATCCCATGACCACTAAAAGCCACCTTTACTTCAAGAAAAGCCGCCTATAAAAATTAAAAATGAGGCGCTGGCCCCGGCAGACTTTTTTTTTTTAAAAAAAAAAGTTCCATCTGGCCCACGGGCCAGCCAGCCAGGAGAAGAAGAAAAAATCCCTGCATCGGGGACTTTTAAAAATTAAAAATAAAAATTAGAGATGGGCACGACTTGAAAAAAAATTTTTTCGAGTTGTCGTTAGTCGGGCCGGTTCCGTTTCGGCTCGTTTCCGTTTTTCGCGAAAATTTGCAAAAATTAGTCGGTTCATTTTTTCGTTTTTTCGTTGTCGTTAGTACTGGTTTGGGGAGGGGGTAGCGGGCTCCTGGAGGGAGCTGCAGGAGTCAGCCAGAGCCACAAGTGACGGACTGGCAGACTCTTTGCACCCGCTGTGTCTCACGTACTTGCATGTAGTGCAATGCAAGTAGATCTGGCTTAGGGTTAAGACAGGTTAGCGGAACGGCTAGGGTTAGGCTAGTTACGGGTGAGGTTAGGGTGAGTATTGGGGTGCACCTCTGGGTGCCTCTCTGACCCACTTAGAAGGACAGTGTACTGGCGTATGGGTTAGGCTTAGGGTTCGGGTTTGGGCTACGATTAGTGGGCTGTTTATGCCCGATTGGCACATCCCAGAAGTCTCTGTGGTCAACCTGGCCAAGTGGCCATGCGATTGGTGGAAAATTTGCATGGTCTACTCCCATGGGCGAGCCCATCATTGCGAATGCGCAGGTGTTAAAAAATAAAATAAAATAAAATAAAATAAAATCAATGGAGACTTTTTTTGCAAGAAAAACCCACTGCTGCTACTGTAAAAATTCAAGCATTTAAAATAGCTAATTTTCGCATGTTTCTGTGGTGCTTTGGTGGGGTTTTGGGCAACGATTTCAAAAAAAATATTGCGGTCGCCATTTTGGATCCCCCGCACTGCATGGCAAATGGATGCGCCCTCCCAGCCTGGTACCAGCAGCGCAGCAGTAGCAATAGCCAAGGAGAGGGGGGCGGGGAAACCCCCCCCAAATAAAACACCCTTCTGGCCTGGTAGGTGCCCTCAGACAGTTTTCGCCTACTTTTAGGGCCGTGAATTGGGGTTTTTTTTAACTTTTAAAAACTTTTTTTCTGTGCCGCTTGGCATTGCGCGATGCAAGTAACGAGCACGACAAATCAGACCAAATTGTTCGTTCGTCGGTTCGAGCTCGAATTCTGGTGGAGTAATTCCCGTTTCCGTTTCCGTAGAGTAACGGATACGAGTAACAGAAACGGAAACGGGAATACCGCTAAGTCGTGCCCATCTCTAATAAAAATTATAAATTTTTTTTTTAAAAAAAACCTCACTCCAGCCCATGAGCCAGCAGGCCAGGAGGAAATTTTTTTAAAAAAAACTGGGCCGCAGGGAAGCAAGCACTTCTCAGCTGTGCGGGGGTGGGGGGGGAGGTCCCCAGCATCAGGGACTTAATTTTTTTTTTTTAAAGGGCTGACCCATCCGTGAGTGATGCAGAAACAAAAAGTTTTTAAAAGTAAAAAAACAAAAACAACATGAAATGAAACGAAATATGAAATGAATTTTTTAAACAAGACAAAATGGAGGAGAAACAAATAACGAAACGAAATGTTTCGTGCCCATCTCTACTTGTGAACACTTTTTGTGGGCTTTATGTTCTCTACCTTGCAAGGTGGTTTGCAACTAGGAGCAACAAAATGCAAGTGACTTCAACTGGGCTTTAACTGGGCTTGTGGCTCTGATGGCCTTTTTTCCAAAACAGAATTCTAATCATTATGAATTATTGTTATATCAAGTTCAGGATTTTTCCAGATGGCTCCAGTATAGACTGCCACTTCTTTCTTTATGTGTCTTTATGGCAAAAGAGATATTCAAGTAAGCTTTCATTGGTAAGACATATATTTGCCATCTGGGCATGCTACCATGAGATAAATTGCTGAATGAGACTAATGGGATGAGAAGTTGTGGGACACAGTTGCTCGTTCCACTAAAATTAGAGTGCAGGGTTGGAAGTTTATTTAATGAGTACGAATGCATGCGTTCTGCCAGATTTACTGCCGGCTGCTACTCATCTGTGGAAACAGGGGGACTGGCATTTCTTAAGCCTGCCAGATGTTGCATTTTGTTCCACAGAGGAGCTCTGGGGACCAGGTACTCACCATAAGGTTTACTTCTAACAAGACCAAGCATGACAGTTCCTCTTAGTGATAAGGTTCTTCATGACTCTGTGTGACAAATTAAATCATTGCAGCTCTTTTCAGTCTTATGTTTTCTGAGATGCCCTAGGATGCTTTCAAGTAAGAAAAGTTGTTGTTGATCTTTGATATCACACTAAGAAAAAAATGTTCAGTCTTGGTATCTGCATACCATAACTAATATCACAATTTTGACAACGTATGAGCTTTTATTTCTGAATTATTGTGCTCTTAACACAATCACATTACAGGAGATGCAAAGGCATCAGATCCATTCTCCCACACCTATAATTTCACTCTGAACAACCATATTTATAAGACAGTGATGTACCAATCTGCTCCAGTTGTATACAAAAAACGCACACACCAAATATCTTGGCAGCACCATATCCTGCTGTGTTCTCATTGGTGATGAAGTGACCAAATGGATTTCTAAGGGTCACACTGCCTTAAAAAAAACTTTGGTTCTCTGTGTGGAATCAACATGGATTAAATATTTCTATGAAACTGAAACTGTAGAAATTTTCTATTCCAGTTCACTAAAATCCTTTAAGGAACAGAAATTTGGACTATCTATTGATGCCATGGAAAAAAGCATGGCCATTTTCATCTTACTTGAATTCTCAACATCAAATGGCAGGATGTCCCTGGCACAGTAGTCATGGAGCCGACACAGATGACAAACATGTTTACACTCTTGGAACAGTGATACCTCTGATGGGCTGGCCATGTTCTCAGGACATCAGATGATTGTCTCCCAAAATGTGTCTTCGACAGAGAGCTTGTGGTAAGTGTTCAATTGCATAGTAGACAAAAGAAACAATCCAAGATTAGAATCCAAGACAAAACTTAAAAATTTTAATATTGACCCTGTCAACTGGGAAGTTCTCACTAAAGACCAAAATGTCTTGCAAAACTCCATCAAAGAAAGGTCTAAAGATTTAGAATCAAGGATGCACAAAACAAGAAAGAAGTAAGAAAGCAGGATGCAACATATCAACAGACCTAAGAGCTCAGGATCAGCTAACTTGACCCCACAGTTTCCATATCTTCTGAGTTTGTACCGGGCTAGTTAGTCACCTGCATATCCAACAATATGCTTTTATTCAAACAACTCAGTTCTTCTCCCCCCTGGTCAAGGGTGAATCTGAAGTAAAAGGTTTTCTTCCAAAATGAAGAATAAAACTATATATTAGGAGGACATGTAGTAGCCTTAAGGTGCTCCTTAAAAACTAGAAAGGTCTGAATTATATGACCACCACTGAGATACATCTACTTTTTCATACATGTCATCTTCTGTTCCTTTCTTAGTCCTTAGTGCAATTATGAACACCCCTTCTTTTCCCCTAGATCATGTAAAGCTGATCATTATTTCTGTGGGAAGGTAACCAGGCACTGTCTATGCTCATTATTGGTTTCTGTAACCTCTTAGCTGAACATAATAAGACCAGACAGACAAGACTATATTCACAACAATGAATCAGACAAGCTTGAAGAAGATGGGAGGGAAATGTCTCAGGAAAGAATTTTTTTATAATTTTTTGGGGAAGGTGGAATGAACACATAGTCTACAAAGCTAGAACACAGAACGGTAGTAAAGTATGGACCAACATAATTCTGCAATTATGTTCTCTGGCATTGTCCTTGGGGATACCTTAGGACATTCCCTGTGTAAATGTTTAACTTAAGATCTTTGCTCGTGGAGGAATGGTTTTCCACAATTGAGCAAAGAGAGGCCCTTTTAACCATACTTGTCTGAACAGAATCACGAGGCTGTCGTGAACAAGGAACCAGAAACAACAACAACAACAACAACAACAACAACAACAACAACAACAACAACAACAACAACAACAACAACAACAACAACAACAACAGGTCAATGCACAAAGGTTTGAGAAACTGAGTGTGGTGTGACATAGTGGGGGAGGACTTATGTAAGAGCCTTAAATGTTTGCCTACTATGCTGATATTTATTGCTTGACCTCTGTGTGTGTCTACAAATGTCTACAAGGCCCTGGGACAAGTAAAAGATCCTCATGTCAGACCCCTCCATCTTTAAGTGTCTTTCCTCCTAGAGGTGCTGTCTTTTCTAATTATCTTTTATGAAGAAAAGTACACATATATAATTAGTCCCAAACTCAACCACCCCACCCACCAATCTTCAGTTTCTTCATTATGTTACCTAATCATATTAGCTGTCTTACAAACCTTGATTTTGTCTGTGTTACTGAGTGGTTATTACTGGAATATTTTCTGTAATCATTGTTATGACTAATCAAATGAACACAATGGACAATGGTATTACTCATACTTTCTTGACACACGCTTCAAAAAGCTAAGGGAATATACACACTTTTGTGTGGGTTTTGTTCTGATTGTTGGCTTTATTTGCCTTCAGAGATGGCCATAGATCATTCCTGAATCTGGGATGCTCGTGGTGCAGTGGTAAGACCTCTGAGGACTGACTAAGATAACAAGACTTCCAAATAGATCCTGCTGTTTGCCTCAAGGTCACAGAAGCGGTGGCTTTGAGAAAGAGCAGGTCATAGGTCTCAGGCTGATTGTGTCATGCCAAAGCCATCCCTGTGTTGCTCCCTTTTAGGTTTTGTGCCGTTTCCCACAGTTAATTTGTTCCTGGATAGTTACAGGGCTGTTTTTAGATAATAGAGATTTCCTTTTTCCTTAGTAATAACAGTATTTATATTTATATAGCTAGCTAGTATGATAAAATTATCTCCTTGGCATAATGCCGAGTTACCATAAGTTGGGGTTAGGGGTGGGTGGGGGATTCAAAACTACTTCAGCTAAAGTTTAGAGGACTGAAATGAGATGCCTTCCTATCAGATCCTGTTATGCACATTGAGGGATGTGCATGGCCATTCTAGTTCCATGCTATAACAAACCTAGCTATTCCCTAAACTCACTTTGAGAATTCAATATTCATTCCAATTTGACCTTTATATTTATTCCAGTTCCTGTGAGCCTGACAGCATTAATAGTTGCCCCTCAGAGAGCTCACAGTCTTGGAGGAGGGAATGGCCTCAGCCCAAAACATCAAGATAAGTCCCCTCCCACAGCCCATGGGCTGCTCATGCCTGCACGTAATGCTAAAGAGCTGCATATAAGAAATTTGAGGGTTTTCGTATACAAAAGGAATGTCTGAAAGGGGGATGCATAATAAATGATGGTCTTCTGCTGTGATTATGTCATGGCTATTCCCTGCAACTTCCCAGACTGGAAGCTGAGGTACAGTCGGCATCATTTATTCTCTTGGAGTTCAATGCAAGGACAGCCTTATGAATGAAACCATTACCGGATGCATGGGCAAAAGATAAGAGTGAAAGTGCAAAGCGGATATTGCCTTGGTTTTAAAAATTGCTGTATGTGCTCCAGACTTCCTGTTCTTAGTGGGGGCTGTTTTTTTTTTGTTTTTTTGTTTTTTTGTCCCTGAAGTCCTCTCACAGCTGAAAGAGTGCTTCACTCCTTGAAATCACTTTGATTGCTGAATGATCACAGAAAATCACCTGATTCCCTTGGCTGAAGCCAGGAGCTCAAACAAATTTGCCTCAGAATCAGGGTGTGGGGTGTGGGATTAACCACACATGACACATTGGTGGGTTCAAGCATGCTGAGTCACATGCAGTTCTCCTGACCGAGCTAGCTGGACTCAAGGCTTTTTATTAGTTACAATAACCAAGCATCACAAGGGGCGGAGATAGGCCTACATGCCAGGGGTCAGGTAAGCTGGTGAATTCCTAGGAAGCCTTATTATCTAGAGTGGCAGGAGCTTGGGCTGAGCACATAGCTGTGGTGTAGAAGCCTTATCCAAGTGATCACAGGCAACTGTGTCCTGCAACCCCCTCTCACAGGCTTCCTGGCTGATCGGGGGTGGGGGTGGGGAGAGAGATACAACAGACCAAGCTGGCTTCCTGAGTATATGGGCTTTAGCTATGGAATTCATTTCCTTCCATCAGGGGCTTCTCTGCTCAGGTAGAGAGGTTTAATGATTCCCAAAGGCCTTACCCATGCAGGCAGCTGGGGCACTGTCCTCCACCCTAAGGGGACATCTCTACAGTGGGGGTGGGGGAAGGCAGTCATTATTTAGCTGAATACCAAATATTCACCCAAATCAAACAGGATATTTGCATATGCAGAAGAGGAATAGCAGAAGTCACCATGGCTCATGGGGATGGTGTTGTGTGCATGTTGCACCAAATGATGCATCCAGCACCTGGTCCTTTACCCTTGGCAACTTCTGTGATTCCTTCTCCATGGGCATGAATATCCATTAGGGTTTGGGCCAGTGTCTGAGATCTTTCTACTGAGAACTGTCGGCACTGAACATGAGCCCTCTTCCTTGAAAAGGAGAATTCTGCCCTTCTCCTTGACATGGGGGAATTCAGAACATATGATCTTCATGTGATCATGGCCCAAATCCTTTTGCATACTTATGCAAATTGCATAATTTTTAGAGACAATGTGTCTAAAGTTAATGTGTCTAAAGTTATTGTCACTGTAGACAATAACAGTTGCACTCTGAGGACTACATGTAACCGTTTTCTACACTTCTCCACAGATTCCCTACAGAGGTTTTTTAAACTCGACGCTATATGCCAATAAAGGCTTTTGATTTCATTTCATTTCATTTGGACTTAGAAATATGCAATCTGGATTAGTCAGTGTAACTAGGCAAGAGGATTTGAGCCCATGGTAGATAAAAGCCACACTGCAGTGCCTTCAGATCAAGCAGCACTTGTAAAGCAGCACACTTTAAAAGCAAGTCAACATGAGAATGCAGCATATAGAAAGCATGGGAGAAACCTTTTTACAAATCCTGTCTGAATCACTGCGCTATCATACACAGTTTAATCTGTACTGCTTTTTTAATATGATGTACTAATATAAATTGCTTAAGAATTATGTGACACGAGTGCCATATGGCTGAGTGTGCCCTTGCACCTGAGAGGTTTGTGTTAAGATCTAACCAAGTTATGGGCATTGGCCAAGCAATTCACCTTGAGTTCCCATCTGTAAAATTAGAGTCGTAATCACCTACTTCACTGGGTAAGTATTGGAAGGAACAAGATAACAGATTGTTAAGGATGCCACATGCTGAAATGCTAAGTAAACGATTAATAATAAAATTGTGTGTGTGTGTGTGTGTGTGTGTGTATGTATATATATATATATATATATATATATATATATATATATATATATATATATATATATATATATATATATATATATATATATATATATATATATATATATATATATATATATATATATATATATATATATATATATATATATATATATATGCATGTTAGGGTGGATTCGGGTTTCTTCCCGTGTAGAAATCTGGTTGTTTTGGCGACGTTTCGACGAGGTCTCACTCGTCATCTTCAGGCTGGTGTTCTGGCTTCTTTCTTCTTGAAGCAAAGCGTGATCTCGGTTGAAGTCCTTCTATAAATACTGCTGGGGGGGTGTGGTTTGCTTGCTCTGTTGCTGATTGTAGGTTCGTTTGTTCTTTTGTGATCTGCTGTGTGGCTGAGGCGATCGTTAAGGGCTTAACTGCTGGTGGGTTAGATGGCTGTTTAGAGACATCATGTGTGGGTGAGGTGCTGGATGTGTGTCTATTAGCCTTTTGTTTCTTAACGACCTTGGTGATGGGTGTTCTGGCAGCATCCTGGGCTTTGGTGGAGTGGGGTCCTGTGTCTTGTGAATTCATTTTGGTCTGGCTGCGTGTCTGTGGTCTCCCAATGTTTTTTTGGTGTGTGTAAGTGTGCTCCATGTGGTGGCTGGAGTGGGGAGTAGCGGTAGATGGTGCAGTCGTGGTTTTGTTATTGGATGGTGGTTTCGTTTCATCTGTGGGAAGGGTCTGGGTTTGTGTTTGGTGTGGATGGAAGGTGGTGGTATCTTGTGTCCTTTTGGACCTGGTGTCAGTCTTTGTGACCGTGGCTCGTCTGTTGACCAGGGCTAGTTTCCAGATGTCAGGCAAGCGGGAGGTGTCATCACGTTTATTCATGTTTGTTTGGGTGTTTCTCTATTTCAATGGCTTCCATGATTATTCGACTGTTGAAGTGTTCAGTTTTGGAGATGAGTTTGGTTCTTTTAAAATCAATTTCATGACCTGTTGTTTTTATGTGTTGGAAGAGAGAGGAAGATTTTTCTTCTTTTTTGACTGCGTTCTTGTGTTCTGCGATGCGTGCGCTTATTCTCCTGTTTGTCTGTCCGATGTATGTGGCTGGGCAGACTTTGCATGGTATTTCGTAGACTCCTTGGTTTTCTAGCTCAATCTTGTCTTTGGGGTTTCTTAAAATGTTGGCTATTTTTTGTTCGGTGCAAAAGGCTGTCTTGATATTGTGTTTGTGGAGAATTTTGCTTATTTTGTCTGTGGTGCCTTTGATGTAAGGGAGGAGGGCAGTGCCGTTGTTCTCTTCTGTTTCTTGGTTTCTTGGGGGGTGTTTCTTTTTGGATTAGTTTGGTGATGGTGTTTTTTTGGAATCCGTTCGCAATTAAAGCATTCGAGAGAGTGTGTAATTCAGTTTTTAGGTGGTCTTTGTCAGCGAGGCGTTTGGTTCTGGAGATGAGGGTTTTTGCTACGGAGTTGATCTGTGCAGGGTGGTGGTGTGATTGTGCATTTAAGTAGCGGTTTGTATGTGTTTTTTCCCGGTAGATGGTATGTCCTAAGGAGCCGTCGGGTTTTTTGTAGATTAGGACGTCCAGGAAGGGAAGTTGGTTGTTGGCTTCTATTTCCATAGTGAATTGTATTTTGGGGTGTAGGCTGTTGAGATGTGTGAGGAAGTTGTTCAGTTTGTCTTTCCCGTGTGGCCAGATAACAAAGGTGTCGTCAACATATCTGAGCCAGAGTTTGGGTTTATGTTCGGACTTCTGTAACGCGTTGGTTTCAAAGTGTTCCATATATAGGTTTGCGATGACCGGTGAGAGGGGTGATCCCATGGGTGCTCCTTCTATCTGTTTGTATCTTTGTCCATTGTGGATGAAGTATGTGTTGGTTAGGCAGTGGTTGGTCAGATCTAGGATGTGTTTGGGGGGGTTGTATTTGTTGTGGATAGCTGTCAAGGCTTCTTGAATGGGCACTTGTGTGAAGAGCGAAACAACATCGAAGCTCACGAGTAGGTCATTGGGTTGTAGGTCTTGTTTCTTTATAATTTCTATGAAGTGGAACGAGTTTTGTACGTATGAAGAAATGGATTCTGCATAGGGCTGGAGTTGTTTGGCAAGAAATTTGGCGAGGTTTTGTAGGGGTGAGCCTATGGAGCTATGGGTCTGAGAGGTGTTCCTTCTTTGTGGATCTTGGGGAGGCCGTAGAGCTTGGGGCATCTGGATGATTTCTCTCTGGGGATGATGCTTGGCTTGATTTCTTCACTTAAGGGTGAGGCTTTTATTTTGGCTTTGGTGGTTTTTTCCAGGTAGGTGGTGGGGTCTGTGTTCAAAGGTATGTAAGCAGGGTCTTGTAGTAGGTTGGATAGTTTGGCTTGGTAGTCAGATGTGTTCATCACCACTGTGGCATTGCCTTTGTCTGCTGGGAGAATGATTATGTTGTTGTCTTTCCTCAGGTTGGTGAGGGCTTTTTGTTCTTCTTTGTGTAAATTGCTTCTGGGTGGTTTGCTGGAGCAGAGGATATTGGTGACTTCGAGTCTGATTTTGTTGGCTTCATCTGGGTTGATTTGACTACCAAGCCACTTTTCATCTGGCTTCATCTGGGTTGATTTGACTACCACTTTTCTGTCTCTTCCAAACATACTGAAGATTCTGTTTGCTCTATGTATGATGAAGATGCCCCAATTAAGAACCATTCCTGAACTCTCCTAACCATTCAGAGGGAACTGTGCAACTCCACAATTAGTGCTTGGAGAACTGCAGCCAGTCAGGGTGCCTTTGACAAGGTTGGCTTCAAATGATTGTCTAGGACAAGAACACCAGGGGCAAAATACTTCCTCAAGGGGGCCAATTAGAAAGTAAAATCCTTTGTTGGTTTGTAATGTGTTTACAAAAATTTCCTTCAGCTACAGCGCGCTTCCCCCTTTGGCCTGATTTGCTGCTCTCCTGTTCCCTCCTTCAGTTTTTCTAAACTTCCTAATGAGAGCAGTTGTTCTAGTTAGCGGATCAGCCAGCGCATCCCTTATAGTCCCTAATGAGCGCCAGGAGCTGCCATGTCATTGGAGCAAGTTATGGATGGTGAGTTGGTCTGGAAACCAAATCATGTGGTTCCTTTGGGGTGTGGGTGTTCAGATTCAAGAACACACCACAAGCATGAGTTGAAAACGGGACCCTATGCTTAAGTAGTTGCACACGGGGCTTGTCAAAGGATTGTCAACCCATTTTTCAACAACAACAACAACACACACACACACACACACACACACACACACACACACACACACACACACACACACACACACACACACACACACACAAATTTGTTTCTGACAGGGGGACATTTTCAGCAATGAAAGACCTCTCATTTCTCTCCTTGTCTTTTCTGTTTGATGTTACTCCCTTTTATTGTGAGGGACTGGAGGAGGATGTCTTTCATTAGTGAAATCAATATCATGTTTTGAGGTTCAAATATATGTTTGTACCAGGCAGAATTTTGGAAACGGAGTGTTCTTGAAGAGGTGAAGACCACTGAACAGGCATTGGTGGCCTTCATTCTACCAAGACCATTTATCCTAGTGTAGAAAACCTTCTGAAACTATCCTGGGTGTTGTTAAAATTTAAAATATAAGAAATTTAAATGTCCGAGTTTGTTCAATTGTCTTTTTAACCGCTGGGAAGCCACTTTTCTTACTGCGCAGCTGCTGTGTCATTTCTGGATGGCTCTATGGCCCTGGCTAAAATGAATGAATACAATATACACGAAAAAGCCCATCAGAGAAGAAGATATCTGATAACTATTCTCGAAGGCTTTCACAGCCGAGATCTGATAGCTGTTGTGAGTTTTTCGGGCTGTTCGGCTGTGTTCTGGAAGTTTTTTGCTTCTTGCCTTCTGAAGATGCTGGCCACAGAGTCTGGTGAAACGTCAGGAAGAAAAACTTTGGCGAAACAGCCCAAATTCACAACAGACACCTGATAACTGTTGTTATCATCACACACATTTGGGAAAAATGTGCAGTGCACATTCCCCAAATGCACTTCAGTGATATTCATGTGTAAGAATGCACACATTTAGCCAGCTCTTAAATTAATGAAGCACATTTATCTCAGTTTATAACTGTGAGTTTGCTACATGGTGAGCTAATTACGAATTTTGATAGAACAAGTTTATCTATCATTATTAATCACTACCTGAAATATTTGGGGTTTTTAATTGTTTTCGTAGCTCGATCCACTAGATCCTGTAGTAATTAAAAACTAACAATCTCAGCAAATATTGCCAGCACTGCTGAAGACTTCTTGCTCAGCTGCTTCCATTTTGTCACTGACAAAAATAGAAGGTTTCACATGCCCCCTCAATTTCCCTGTCAAAAGTTCAATTCCTTTATTGCATTTGCACAGTTAGATTCTAATGGACTGCTTGCAAGTGGAACTGGCATAAGACTGTGGGAAGCAGAATGCCACCAGAATTTATTCAGCAGAATTACACCACAATTTTTCTATAGTTCTCTAAACAAGTTTGGGAAGATTGGGTCTTTGCTCCTTCATCTGTTCTGTGGCTCTGTTGAACCAGAAAAAAATGGGAGCACCCAGAAGAACTCTCCCCAGAGTTGCAATGTCCCTCACTTCTAAGGAATTAGCCTGGGAGAAAATGTGTGGCAAAACAGTGACATTTACCACCATAAAAGGCAGTGATGGCTACCAGCTTGAACAGCTTTAAAAGGCTTATCGGTGGCTACTAATTATGGTGGAAATGTATTTCCTGAGGGCTCATGGGCAGTGAGCTTCTGTCTATCAGTTGCTGAAGAGCAGAGGCACCAGGAGTCAGTGCTGTTGCAATCATGTCCTGTTTGTGGACTTCAACTATTTGCCACTATGTGAACATAACACTGAACTAGGTGGGCTCTCCTTCTAATCCAGTGTATCCCAATTTTGGGTCCCTATATATTTTAGACCGTGCCTCTCAGAAAGCTTGGCTAGGACAGTTAGCGGTGAAGACTTTGGGGAGTTTTAGTCCAAGAATATCTGGAGACCAAAGGTTGGTATCTACTGTTCTATGTAATCATGTCCCTTCTTATGTATTAAAGATGTTAATAGCTGTTGCTTCCCTTCTAGGAAAGGAGACAATCTGGACATCAAAAAAACTTCTCCTGGATCCAAAATAGCAAATGAAGGGAGAATGTCTGATTCGATCATGCAGAGCACAGACAATCAGCCCCAGGAATTGTTCTGTCTTGTCTTACCTTTTCATTGAGACAGGTGGTATTAAATAAGAGTTCAAAACTACAGGTTTCCTTGTTTCCTCTGTGCTCATTATATACTTCATTAATTCCTTTATTTTTTATGTCACTTATGAATCGTTAACAAATAACATTTTAGCCGATGGCAGGCTTACATAGAAGATGAACTGTATATTTTCTTTTCCTTAATGAAGCATCAAAATCTGTGAATATCTGTACTTATGTAAGTGGGGCGATATAAGAGGGGAGATACTGGTGTATATGTGAACAATTTATGTTCATGTGGGGAGGGGAAAGAGATAGAGAGTACAGAGATCACATTATACCCCTATTAAAGCAGCTCCTCTGGCTGCCAATCAGCTATCAGGCACAATTCAAAGTGCTGACTTTAAACTACAAAGCACA
This sequence comes from Phrynocephalus guinanensis, assembly GCA_037367245.1. Classification (NCBI taxonomy): domain Eukaryota; kingdom Metazoa; phylum Chordata; class Lepidosauria; order Squamata; family Agamidae; genus Phrynocephalus; species Phrynocephalus guinanensis. The sequence goes on from CM074734.1 coordinate 22,353,894, forward strand.
ACATGGCCTGGTTCCTAGGTACCTCAAAGATCGGTTCTGATTGCATGAACCGGCTCAGGTGATAATGTCATCAGGAGAGGCCTTTCACTCATCCCACCACCCTCACAAGTATGTGTCGTGGGAACACATGAAAGGGCTTTCTCGGCTGCTGCACCTAGATTCCGGAACTCCCTCCCACTAGAGGCCACGACTGCCCCATCTATGCGGTCTTTCCAGAAACAGACAGACATTCCTCTTCAGCAAAGCTTTCCCTGAATGAGGGACTACCATGGTGTATTTTATTTGAATCTACCATACATGACTAAACAGACTTTTTATTTATAACCACTTATAGCTTTGTGTTGATATCTCTCATTGCCAATGAATATTTTGTATGAAATGTTTGTGGCATACATATTATATTGCACACCTCATTCTGTTGCTATATGTCTGAAGAAGTGGACATTTCCATGAACTGTTACATTAAAATATGAAAGCTAGTCTTTAAGGTGCCACATGTTTTTTGTTTTGTTTTATTTTCCTTGATTTTTGCTGAAACATTGTAACTATGTTATCAACTGTTAGTTTTAATGTTGCCCTCTAATGCTGTGTTCTCAAACTGAATATGTCTTAAGTGTACTGGACTGTATGTTGTTCCTCCTTAGTGTAAGCTGCCTTGGGTCCTTTTCCAAGGAGAAAGGTGGGGTAAAATACTCTAATAATAATAATAATAATAATAATAATAATAATAATAATAATAATAATAATAATAATAATAATAATAATAATAATAATAATAATTTATAGCCCAAGGCTATATATATATATATATATATAGTTTCCTGTCTCCATTTTGTTACTGTGTGTTGTTTGCCTCCAAGTTACTGAGGGCAAGAGGCACATGGGGATAAAGTGGGCTGTGGTATCCAATAGCAGCCTTGCTCTGGCAGGTACAGCAGGAGCGACTTCATGCAAACATGCATGAAATACACTCTGAAATGCCAAACTGGTTTTCCCTGCCCAGTTCACAGTGGCTACAACAAAAGGATTAGACCTTGCAACAAAACATATGGAAACATGAGTAACTTTTCACTCAAGAGGTTATCAAGAGTGTTAAGTAGGATTGCTACTTAAGGCTGCCAGGTCAGCAGCTTCCCTTGCCTTTGATTTCAGAGCCAAACCTGAGAACAGAGAATGGGTCCCTGTGATGTCACTGGCTGTACTCCCTTGGTCCCTTGTGCCACTTCTGAAAAAAAATGTGTGTGTGTGCGTGTGTGTGTGTGTGTGTGCGCGCACACACACATGCATGTGCGTGTGCATGCATGCATGTGTGTGTGTGCATGTGCGAAAACAGCAACAAAAAGAGCACACATGCATCATAATAATGACATTTCACTTCCTCATTTCCTCCAAATGGCACAGATCATCAAGTGCATGCTCCCTACAGCACCTGTCTCCTCACTTCCTGTCCCTTCACTCTGGGCTCCGTGGTGTGAGCCCAACACACAAATATAAATATCTTTGCAGGAACCAAGTGACTTCTGTCTCGGTGTAAGAATGCTCTGAATCCACCTCCCACACTGTCTAAATGTTCCCCTCCTCTAGTGCTGCTCACTCTGAGTCACGTCTCCTATCCTGAAGAGACAAGTAAGGGCACCAGTCCCCTGAGATTTCAGTTAGTTCCCTGAGACCTTGCAATGCTAACACCTACACAAAAAGACGCTGAGCTTGGGGAGAAGGTCAACTACAGCCCTAAAAGGTAGCAATTCCAAGCTCTGAAGAAGCAAGGGCGAAGCAGTTAGGAATAGACATGGGCACGGAACGAAGAAATATCCGCTTCCGTTATCGGATACCGTTTCCGTTACGTAATGGTAACGGTAACGGTAACGGTAATTCAGCCGGCCCAGCCCGAAACGAAACCAAAAAAAGAAAAATTTGGTTGGGTTTTCTGTTACCGTTTGTGGCATCGCGCGATGCGAACCACAGAAAAAAAGTTTTTAAAAGTTTTTAAAAACCCGATTCCCGGCTGAAAAGGAGGTGAAAATATGCCTGCTTGAGGCTTTGCCACCTACCAGAGGGGTGGTTTCTGGGGGGTCCCCGGCCTTTCCCCCCTCTTCTCCTGTCCTGGGCTGCTTGCACCAGGCTGGGGGGGGGCATCATCCTCATCCTCTCGCCATGCCATGCGGTGGGGGGGGAATGCAAAATGGCTACCCCAATTTTTTTTTAATCGTGGTCCAAAAAACACCAAAGCACAACACAAACAGGTTGAAACTTATTTATTCTAATGCCTGAATTTTAATAGTAGCAGCAGTGGGTTTTTCTTGCAATAAAACATCTCCATTGATTTTATTTTATTTTTATTTTTATTTTTTTACACGTGTGCAATGATGGGCTGGCCATGGGATGGGACCATGCAAATTTTTTGATCCATTCAACCAATGGCATGGCCAGGTTTTGACTGACACTTCTGCATGTCTCAGAGGGTATAAAAACCCGAGGCACCTTCCAGAAGTCGCAGTCGTGTTTTGGATGGTTGAGGGAGGAGGGCTGTACTGTGGTGCTTGTGCGATTGAGACAGAGATTATTCGAGGAGGGAGGGAGGCCTGGGAGGCTTTAGGCTTTAAGTTAGGCAGGCAGGGAGGGAATTGAATTTTGAACATTATTTTTTTGTTTCCCTGCAGCTTTGCCTGGCTAAGGGAATAGCAGTTAATAGTTATTCTTTTTTCTTTGTTCTCTGGCTGTTTTTGGGGAGAGGATTTTTCTGATATTGGATAAAGGGGGAGGGTTGACTGGGAGTGGGAGGTGTGTGATTTATTTTAAAATATACCATTTATTTTCTATTTTTTCCAACTTCAATTTGCTTGCACACAAACACACAATTTGGGTGTGCAAGAACAGAATATCCTATCCTAAGGGGAGAATATAAATATTTTACAATATTATTTACTCATCATTACTAGTTCATTGTTTGTTTAGCTTGTTGTCTTGTGTGTGCACTGACTGAACACACACACACACTCCATTTCCTGTAGTACCCTATCTATCCTATAGTACCCTAGTATTCTCCAAATTTCTATTTCTCTTTCTAGTACCCTATTTCTATTTATTTTTCTATTTGTATTTCTATTTCCATTTCTATTTCTATTTCAAGTACCCTATCCTCTATAAGGAGGATAGGAAAGTAATTTCCTGGCACTCTGGTTTCCCTGTGTGGACTGTGTCTCCTCTGGGTTGGCGGAACTCTGTCTCCTGGGTAGGCAAAACTCTGGCCTCCAAAGGTGGCTAAAACAATCCCTTCCCTAGAAAAGTATTTCCTGGCACTCTGGCTTTCCTGCGTGGTCTCTTGTCTCCTCTGGTTTGGTGGAACTCTGTCTCCTGGGTTGGCAAAACTCTAGCCTGGTCTCCAGGCTGTTCCCTACCCTATCCTCGAAATGAGGAGGGTTCGAAAGTCACTCTGGCCTCTAACAGGCGGAAAATCCCTAGGCCTAGGACAAGGAGGGGAGAGTTGTTATGCCTGTATGTCTGCTAGGGGCATTTTTATTCATTCTGCCACAGGGGGAGAATGTGGCCACTGAGCCCTGTTTGGAAATCAAACACAGCTGCCCACACAAAGAGTGGTGGACTGACCTCCAGGGTTTTCTGGAGGGCCTCCATTGGCTCCTAAATTTGATCCTTGGGGATTCTGCCTGTCAGCTCCTTGGGATACTTCAGCTGGCGCTGATGCCCTAAGAGGTTGAGGGGAACTTTACTGGGAATTGGGGGAGAAAGTGAGAGGAGGGGCACTCATCCAGATGAGTGGGGGGGAGACAGCATCTGTCATGCCTCTACCAGACTGAATCTCTGACCGCTAGTTGACCAGGGTGGCATTTGCTTGGCTTTACAAGGAGTGTCATTGGAGATGGGGACATTGAGAGGAGTAGACCCTCATCCAGATTTGAGGGAGGAACGGAATACTGTGTCTCCTGCTGCCTCTGAGAGGTGGAGGCGAAATGGGATGGATAAAGGCTTCAAAACAAAACAAAACAAAAGTATAACAGGCAGCCAGACCAAGTAGGGTGGCCGGTTCAGTCAGCAGTTGAACAAGAGAAAAAGAGAATTTTGCATTCTGCCCACTTTGTTTGCATTATTGCATAGGATGCAGTGTTATGCTATGATATATTTAAATTAATATATTATTCATCACCAGTTTAAAGTGTTTTCTGCCTGCTCTGGGTCATTGTGGGATGCCCCCATGCTCTGGGAAGTCAAATCGCGCTAAATCGCGGTAGAAACTACAAACGAAACGTCGAAACAAATTTTTTTCAAAATTTTTTGCGACAAACAGAAACGGAACGAAACAGACCTGGTCCGACAAACGAAAAATCGAAACGTCATTTTTCCTAGTCGTGCCCATCTCTAGTTCAGAATCCTAACCACTGCAATAGTAAAATGAATGGTGCCACAACACAGGGCGTATCGAGAGCCCAGCAAAGAACTGAGACATACTGGAAAGCAGAGAGATGCAAGAATACAAACAGTGGCTTTGTGTTGCCTTTTTGAGTCCAATTTTCCCAGGCAATAAGGCTTCCAAAAACCTTGGCAGTTATACCCAAGAGTGTTCCAGACCCAGCCACCATTTATAGTGTGGCTTACAGGGCACTGAACACATGTCGGAAAGCTCAGCTCTGCACTGTTGTTGGAGAATTAGTTCCCATGTGAGCATCTATCAGTCAACTGATGAATTTCCACCTGTCCACCTACAAATTGGATGATCATTCCAGAGAAAAACAATAAGGGCCTTGTCTTTCATCAAACAAGGTTGTCACTGAAATTCCCTTCGAGAATCTCAATTTGTTATGGTTTCTCTCCTGATTCTGTCAACAGCAACGTCTGCAAAGAAAAAAATTACTCCCTTACCTGAATTAAATGATTGAAGTAACACCTTTACAACCAGTCACTAATACAGTCAATTACCTCATTGTTATTTTTCTCAAAAAATGATGGGAACCTAGTTAATGCATTAATTCACCCCATAACTATCTAAATTGCTGACTGGGGTGGGGTACAGAGATCACATTACACCCCTATTAAAGCAGCTCCACTGGCTACCAATCAGCTATCGGGCACAATTCAAAGTGATGACCTTAACCTACAAAGCACTATATGACCTGGGTCCTAGCTACCTCAAAGATCAAATCTCACAGAATGAACTGACCCGAGTGTTAACAAGGTCATCTGGAGAGACCTTCCTCTCCACCCCCCCCACCCTCACAGGTACGTCTCATTGGAACACATGAAAGGGCCATCTCGGCTGCTGTGCCCAGACTCTGGAACTCCCTCCCACTAGAGGCCAGGACTGCCCCATCTTTGCTGTCTTTCGAGAATCAGACAAAGACCTTTCACTTCAGGCAAGCTTTTTGTAAATAAAGGACTACCTATTATGTGTCTACCATACATGGTCCCATAGATCACATGATCCCATTGTGTTTATAACCACTTATATAATTATCTCCTTGGCATAATGCCGAGTTACCATAAGTTGGGGTTAGGGGTGGGTGGGGGATTCAAAACTACTTCAGCTAAAGTTTAGAGGACTGAAATGAGATGCCTTCCTATCAGATCCTGTTATGCACATTGAGGGATATGCATGGCCATTCTAGTTCCATGCTATAACAAACCTAGCTATTCCCTAAACTCACTTTGAGAATTCAATATTCATTCCAATTTGACCTTTATATTTATTCCAGTTCCTGTGAGCCTGACAGCATTAATAGTTGCCCCTCAGAGAGCTCACAGTCTTGGAGGAGGGAATGGCCTGAGCTAGAGATGGGCACGACTTGAAAAAAATTTTTTTCGAGTTGTCGTTAGTCGGGCCGGTTCCGTTTCGGCTCGTTTCCGTTTTTCGTGAAAATTTGCAAAAATTAGTCGGTTCGTTTTTTCATTTTTTCGTTGTCGTTAGTACTGGTTTGGGGAGGGGGTAGCGGGCTCCTGGAGGGAGCTGCAGGAGTCAGCCAGAGCCACAAGTGACGGACTGGCAGACTCTTTGCACCCGCTGTGTCTCACGTACTTGCATGTAGTGCAATGCAAGTAGATCTGGCTTAGGGTTAAGACGGGTTAGCGGAACGTCTAGGGTTAGGCTAGTTACGGGTGAGGTTAGGGTGAGTATTGGGGTGCACCTCTGGGTGCCTCTCTGACCCACTTAGAAGGACAGTGTACTGGCGTATGGGTTAGGCTTAGGGTTCGGGTTTGGGCTACGATTAGTGGGCTGTTTATGCCCGATTGGCACATCCCAGAAGTCTCTGTGGTCAACCTGGCCAAGTGGCCATGCGATTGGTGGAAAATTTGCATGGTCTACTCCCATGGGCGAGCCCATCATTGCAAATGTGCAGGTGTAAAAAAATAAAATAAAATAAAATCAACGGAGACTTTTTTTTTTTGCAAGAAAAACCCACTGCTGCTACTGTAAAAATTCAAGCATTTAAAATAGCCAATTTTCGCATCTCTCTGTGGTGCTTTGGTGGGGTTTTGGGCAACGATTTCAAAAAAAATATTGCAGTCGCCATTTTGGATCCCCCGCACCGCATGGCAAATGGATGCGCCCTCCCAGCCTGGTACAGTCAGCAAAACCTGGCCATGCGATTGGTGGAATGGCTCCAAAACTTTGCATGGTCCACTCCCATGGGCGAGCCCATCATTGCGAATGCGCAGGTGTAAAAAAATAAAATAAAATAAAATAAAATCAACGGAGACTTTTTTTGCAAGAAAAACCCACTGCTGCTACTGTAAAAATTCAAGCATTTAAAATAGCTAATTTTCGCATGTTTCTGTGGTGCTTTGGTGGGGTTTTGGGCAACGATTTCAAAAAAAATATTGCGGTCGCCATTTTGGATCCCCCGCACTGCATGGCAAATGGATGCGCCCTCCCAGCCTGGTACCAGCAGCGCAGCAGTAGCAATAGCCAAGGAGAGGGGGGCGGGGAAACCCCCCCCCCAAATAAAACACCCTTCTGGCCTGGTAGGTGCCCTCAGACAGTTTTCGCCTACTTTTAGGGCCAGGAATTGGGTTTTTTTTAACTTTTAAAAACTTTTTTTCTGTGCCGCTTGGCATTGCGCGATGCAAGTAACGAGCACGACAAATCAGACCAAATTGTTCGTTCGTCGGTTCGAGCTCGAATTCTGGTGGAGTAATTCCCGTTTCCGTTTCCGTAGAGTAACGGATACGAGTAACGGAAACGGAAACGGGAATACCGCTAAGTCGTGCCCATCTCTAGCCTCAGCCCAAAACATTGGGATAAGTCCCCTCCCGCAGCCCATGGGCTGCTCATGCCTGCATGTAATGCTAAAGAGCTGCATATAAGAAATTTGAGGGTTTTTGTATACAAAAGGAATGTCTGAGAGTGGGAAATGCTTATAACCTTGTGTCTTGTGTGATTGCATTGACACTATGTTTTCAATGTTAGTTTTCATCACTCATAACTTTTACATCGACTTTTTGATCTCTCTTTAACTGCTTGCATTGTAGCTTTAATGTAATGTTGTCTTTTAATGCTGTGAGATGTCCCTCAATTCCTTGTTCTCAAATACTTGAACATATCTAAATTGTACTGGACTATATATTATCCCTCATTACTGTAAGCTATCTTGGGTCCTTTTCCAAGGAGAAAAAGCAGGGTAAAATACTCTAAGAAATTTTAAAAATAAAATAAATCATTAAAACACAAAGAGTACTTTAAATGAAGTATTTTATTATTTGTTTGGCCCATATTGATTGGTTTGCCAAAGTTGAAATGTGACATCCCAAGAAATACTGGACAAAAACACACTGGAAGAAAGGGCATGTCAGTCAGTTATGCATGATTACTCCAAGACAGACTGGCATCGCTAACATTTCGAGAGCAGTTAGGACTTTGAAGTTTGGGAGTGTGTTTTCACTAAGGGAGGAGAAGCACACTTATTTAGAAAACAGTGGCTATAAGGAGAGAGGATGAGAAGCATCCATTTCTCAGAAGACCAAAGTGGGATCTGAGCTCCAAGACACAACACCACCCTTTGAGCCTAAGGGGTTTCTACTCCATAAGCACTTCACCCAAAATAAGCTGATTAGGCTCAGAGGGAACTGAGTACAAGGTATGGTCTGAGCCCCAGATATCAAAACACATGCTTGCCCCCACAAAAGACAAAAATAGCCATTTCGAAGAAGGCAATCTGTTTGCAAGAGCACATAGATAGAAGAAACACGCATAGCCGACAGGTAAAATATTCCCTACTTTCTCTCACTTCCTTTTAGCTTGCAGAATCTTCTCTGCTGACCGTAGTTCACCATTTTGGGTGGATGGATCTGCTGGGCTTCAGAACAAGGTGCTTGGCTGTAGGCTGTTTGCAATGTTATTTGTTCAGACTATTTCCACAATAATTTGCAAGGAGATAGCTAGGGGTCACCTTCCTCTGTCCCAAGAATCTGACATGTATTTATTTTGCTTAAATACACAGCTGCATTCTCTTATAGTGTAGGGTTATATACATGAATTAGGCCAACATGCCACTATGCAGCTTGGCTCCCCATGCTCCAGAAACATCCCTAGAGATTGACAAACTTGAAAAATATCAGTTGTGCCAAGCCTTTGGCACTCCAGATGTTTTGGACCACAACTCCTGTCAAGGAGATCAAAGCATCTGTTGCAGAGTAAGCAGCAATGTCCAGATTAGAGAAAATCAAGACAGACTAGTTGATGGGTTTTGTGCAGTCTATTTACAGCATTTACAGTCCATTAGCAATACCTTTTTCCCTCAGAGCACATCAGCCATTATTTCTTCATTCAGTGTCAGCATGCATAGTCAGCACCTTCTAACATAATCAATCTATTAGACATGGGCACGGAATGAACATTTTTTTCGTTTCCGTTACCGTTTGTCGTTTCCATTACGTAACGAAATGACAAACGAAAATTGTGATGAAAATGCAACGAAACGAACAGAACCATGAAAATTGTGGTCGTTACGTTTCGTTTCCGTTAATGGCAACGCACAATGAAATGAGCTGTTTTAAATGTTAAAAAATGCCCGGGACATCCGTAAAAACACAGTGATAATTATTTATATTGTCTGATAATACCTACCAGGGGGGGTGGGGTCCTTAAAACATTTGTTTTTGTCTTCTCCCATCACGATATATTTTTCTTTTCCCTTTAAAATGGATGTCACCACCAGCCACAAAATGGAGGCAAGCCATGTGATGGGGTCATGTTCAACCAATAACATGCCCAGGTTGCAGACTGGGCAGGCAGGTCTGGCTGCCACAGAGGGCATAAAAAGCTCTGGCAGTCCCCGTCCTCCTTGCAGTCTCTGGTGGGAGTTAGGGTGGGATTGCTGTCTCTGCGACTCTAGCTTCAGTCCTGCAGCCTCCCTGTGTGCGTGCGTGCTGCGTACCTCTCAGTGAGTACCCTCCCCTGCCCAGCAGTGCTTGCACCCTGGGCAACGCCCGCCACTGCCTTTGCAGCCTCCCTGCATACCTAGTCTATACTGTGTCTCTGCCAGCATCCATTTTTTTAGTGTTTTCCCTCTGGTCTGGGGCGTAGGAGGATGCCTGTGCACGGAAATGCTTTAAAAATCACATAAAAAGCGGGTAGAAACGACAAACAAAAAAAACGAAAAATGGTAACAAAAATTTTCAAAAAATCCCCGACAAACGGAAACGAACCGAAACAGACCTCTCAACGACAAATGAAAAACTGAAATGCCATTTTTCTGTTTCGTGCCCATCTCTACACTCTATCCTTATCATCACCTCCACCTCCATCATCATTATTATTATTAGCAGCAGCACCATCATTAAGAACATGTTGCTCACCATACAATATATATAGGCTTTACCACCAATCACCTGTGCGCCTTATGATCACATAATATATGCCATTTACATCTCTGCTTCTGTGTCCTTGGACACTTCCCTTCCCTTCAAGGTCAACAAATAAGCATGCTTGCTTCTGTCCAAGGCTGGGCTTACTTCTCCTAATTGCAAGCTTAAAAACTCCATCTGAGCATTTTGTCACCAGTGCTCTGACAACTACTGGAATTCCAAGTCTAGATTGCCAACGACAAAGGACTGTGGGAGTTGTGGTCCAAAACATGTGGAGTGCCAAAGGTTCTCCACCACTGCATAACTCTTGGTAACCTATACATGAGAGAGGACCCCTCTTGAGGAGCCATGTAGTGTCCAGAATTATTCTTAAACATAAAGACAAAATTGGAAGGCCTTCCAGCCTTCTGGTATTGTTTTGTTTTGTTTCTGACAATAATAAATTTAAAACAGAAGTGGCAAGGAGCCTAGTGGGTTTAAGGAAGATGTCCCAGCAGGTTTAAGAAAGATAACCACAGGATTAAAGCATACAGTGACCAAAGGTAGAAGAAATCATTGCATTTGCTTCTATCTGTCCACAGTAGCACTGTAAACAGGTAGCTTTTTCTTGGCTAAAGTGCCAGAAAAGAAATAGCAGGGGTGATTGCAACCTCTCACATTTCTGTACCCTTGATTTATATAAACAGAGCCACGGCATTTCAAAACCTATGGAAGGACCCACTGGAGTGTTTTTCATTTTTAGTAGAGGCATTGTGAATAGATATCTGGAATGTATTTCGGAATTGTACTGCAGTCTGAAATACGTTTTGGCAGAAGAAATATTTCAGAACATCCAGCAACCTGAAATACTGAAAACTGATGGAGTACCATTGCTCGTCAACCATCCATCAGGTTCAACATAAACAGCAGCGGTGTGTGTTTTCTAAAAAAGGAAGTGTCCCTTCATCTTTGTTTTCTGTGAGCACTCATAGCAATATGCCTACCAAGCAAAAATGTACCTGTTGCCTTTTATGCTAGGAAAAGAAGAAGAAGCTGCTTCAGTGCTCTGCTCTTGCTCCCAGACATCACTTGCCTTGTGCCTTCTGGTCTGCAGCTCGTACTATGAAATCCATGTGCAGATGGATGGCTGCAGGTGCATTCACTTTACGAGAGGACATTGGAAAACTGTGAACACAGAAGAATTAAAAACCCTGCTTAAAGATGCTGTAAGTCATTGAGAGAAAATGATCAAGTAATGGGTACAGAAGACTTAAAAATGCTGACGGATATATAAAGCAAAGCAAAGCAAAAGTGTCCTGCTTATATACTGCCCCATACCACTTCAAGTAGTCTCTGGGTGGTTTACAGTTTTAATTACAGTAATGCAGGCTACACATTACCCTCCCCTCCCGACCTTGGAAGGATGGAAGGCTGAGTCAACCTGCAGCCTGCTAGGTAGGATTGAACCCCAGGTCATGAGCACAGTTTTACCTGCAGTACAAGCATTTAACCACTGCGCCATGGGGCACTTAAAAAAAGAAGCATATAAAAAGGTTAGATCTCATGCTACTAAAAACACACATACAAAACCACTGAATGGAAGTACAGACCAGCCATGAAGGTGCACAAAGATGGATGCCCATATATATAAACCTTATAAATATGTACTTCCCTATGGTCTTAAACCCAGACCTGAATACATTTTAAAACTGTTTTTCTCAAAGCAATGGAGAGTAACTTTTGGAACAGAAAACAAAACTGGTACCCAAGAAAACTGACAAACAATTAACTTTTGTTCATCACTTCAATATGTTGAACAACAGTTTATACTGGAATCCACAAACACCATTTTTTTAAAAAAATATTAATATTGCATACCAGTGAAAGACTTCCCAGTGATATGGAATCTCTTATGGAAAACTACCTGTAGAGGCAGAAGTCTTGTAAATTATAAGGATCAATATGGGATGACAGAGACAAAGGCTGGGAGCCACACCACCCTAGGTTAGTTGTTCCCAACCTTCAGACCCCAGATGTTCTTGGACTATAGCTCCCAGAAATCCTTGCCAGAATAGCTAGTGGTGAAGGCTTCTGGGAGTTTTAGTCTAAAACCATCTGGGAACCCACAATTTGGAATCACTGCCCTAGGTAAATATAATGGGTTAGATTACAGGGAGGACAATCATTCATTATACTTTACTTATTCCTTATGTCACAGATCTGTATTTTCTTTTCATCCATAAGAACCTAAGAACAGCCTTGCTGGAGCAGGCCACCACAGCCCATCCAGTCCAGAATTCTGTCTCACACAGTGGCTCACCATTTGTTTCAGGGTATTCGCAAGCAGATGCCTTCCCTGCAGATGGCATTGAGAGATATCCTGCCTATCTCTCCAACCTGGAGGTTATCCTTCAGCATCCATGATAGCCATTAGACATGGGCACGACTCGGCGAAATTGTCGTTTCCATTTTCGGTTATCGTTTCCATTACGTAACGGAAACGGTAACGATAATTAAGCCGTCAGAACTCAAACTCAAACTGAAAAAAGAAAAATTTGGTTGGGTTTTTCGTTTCCGTTTGTGGCATCATGGCGATTGCGCGATGTGAAGCACAGAAAAAGTTTTAAAAGTTTTTTTAAAAAACCCGACTCCCGGCCAAAAAAGCAGGCGGAAATATGCCTGCCTGAGGCTTTGCCACCTACCAGAGGGGTGATTTCTGGGGGTCCCCGACCTTTCCCCCCCTCTTCTCCTGTCCTGGGCTGCTTGCACCAGGCTGGGGGGGGGGTCATCCTCATCGTCTGTCTCACTGCATGCCATGCGGTGTGGGGGGATCCAAAATGGCGACCGCAATTTTTCTTTTGAAATTGTGCTCAAAAAAACACACCAAATCACCAAAGAAACATCTGAAATTTATTTATTTTAAATGCCTGAATCTTTATAGTAGCAGCAGTGGGGTTTTTATAGCAATAAAACGTCGTATTGATTTTATTTTATTTTATTTTTTATTTTTTTAGACCTGCCCATTTGGGCTGGGCATGGGATGGGACCATGCAATTTTTTTGAACCATTCCACCAATGGCATCGCCAGGTTTTTGACTGACATTTCTGGATGTCTCGGAGGGCATAAAAAGCCGAGGCACCTTCCAGAAATCGCAGTTGGGTGTATGGATGTGGTTGAGGGAGGAGGGCTGGCTGCTGGTGCTGGTGTGATCCGATCGAGATTGAGGAGAGAGGCTGGAGGCTTTAGGATTTAAGTTAGGCAGGCCGGGAGGGAATTGAATTTAGAAAATAATTTCTTTGATTCCCTGCAGCTTTGTCTGCTGAAGGGAATAGCAGTTTATTCTTTATTTCTTCTCTGACAGTTTGAGGATTTTTTTCTGATATTGGATAAAGGGGGAGGTTCGACTGGAAGTGGGAGGTGTGGATTTATTTTAAAAATATACTGTATACTACCATTTATTTTCTATTTTCCCAAGTTCAATTTGCTTGCACACACACACATTTGGGGTGCAAGCCAAGAACAGAACCTCTATCCTAAGTGATAGCCTAACTGCCCACTCGCCCGTCCGCCCATGCCGCCACCCACCTGCGGCCTGTGCCGCCGCCCGCCCACTTGCCCGCCTGTGGCCGCCGCCCACCCATGCCCCCCCACCGCCACCCCCCCCGCACCTCCCCCTGCCCCCATCCCCCATCCCCGCCCGCCACCTAGGGCGCAAAAACACCTAGCGCCGGTCCTGATTGCGGGATGCCCCTATGCTCTGGGAAGTCAAATCGCGCTAAATCGTGGTGGAAACGACAAACGACAAACAACAAATGGAAAAGACAAAATTTTGAAAAAATTCGCGACAAACGGAAACAACCTGAAACAGACCCGTTCTGACAAACGAAAACTCGAAACATCATTGTTTCTGTTCGTACCCATGTCTAATAGCCATTGATACCCTTGTTCTCCATGAACTTGTCTAATCCTTTCTTAAAACTGTCAAGGCTGTCAGCTTCCACTTCAAGAATGACATACCATCGTACTTCAAATCCACAGAATGTTTTGCAAGTTGATTCCCCAAGACTTGCTATGCTATGGGGAGGGATTCAAATCTCCATCTAATTCTTATTTATCCACTCAATTCTTCTATCAAACAAAGCCAGGGCTGATATTCAGCTCAGGAGTCGGCAGTCAGAATTGCATTCCTGTCTAAAATGGAGCTGCTGCAAATGATTTTTTATGTATAAGCCGCTGGCACCTGCATGTGGTATGCAGTGATGATAAGGCAAAGCAAAAATATCCCAACATCTTTCGGAGACCAATCTCAAACATTAGCTTTGGCCTTGGTGGTAGTCAGGAGCCCAGAAAATGTCTCCCTTCTTTGCTGCAATGAGCTACAGAAAATTGTTGCTGCCCAGCTGCAAATATTTGATGGGCAGTCAGACAGCACCTCAGGGAGATTAGGCTTTAAAGCAAAGTCTAGTGATGTATCTTCGGAATGTACAGGAGAAAACATGCACTGCATTGACAATTCATGTCTCCCAATAGCACAGAATGGTTCAAAATGAGGAACGGTTCGACACAAAAAGAGTTCCCTCGGGAGATGAGAGTAGTTTGTGTCAGAAGGGAAGATGAATCATGTTTCATACCATGAACTAACTGAAGTCTGTATGATATAACTAATTATAAAAGGCATCAACCATTTTCACTGGCTTCAGAGAGCTCCTGGGTAGGTGATCTCCACCACGGTCATCTGGTTTAAAGACAAAGACAGTGAACAGAAATCCAGGGGGAGAGAACAAAAATGTGCTGCTGTCACTGCTAATGGTAAGCCCCACCTCTGTTGAAGAATTTCTACTTCCCTTAGAGCAAAGCAAACACAAAGCAAAGTGTTCTTATATACTCGCCCATCATTTGCTAACTCCTTGGTTTTTTTTAAAGCACTCTCTGGGTAGTTTACAATTTAATTACACAAGCTACACATTCCCCACCCCCACTCCCATGATCTGGGTACTCATTTTACCAACTTCGGAAGGATAGAAGGCTGACTCAGTCACAGGTCAGCTACCTGAGACTGAACCCCATGTCATGAGCACAGTTTTCACTGCAGTACAGCAGTTTAACCACTGAACCACGAGGCTCCTAGAGCAGTGGTTCCCAGCCTTGGGTCCCTAGGGTGCTTCTACATGACCCCTAATATCCGAGGCAAAGAGCTCCCAGATGTGGAGCTTAAAATTGTTTTCCCACCAGCTCCGGACTTTTTAAAAAATAAAGTACGACCATGCCCACCTAAGCACATCCCAGTGCATTTTCCAAGTACCTGGTCTCTGAAGGTGAAAAATTTCTGATGCGGATTGCAAAGCAGTGAGTGCCAGGTTGTCCTCGCCTTCTGTTTGTTTATTTTTAGTCCCAGGCCCCTTTAAGAGACTGGAATGCTTCCCGGGGCAGCTCCTGACGGCAGAGTGAGGTGAGCCTGCATTCTTTTCTCCCTTTTTTTCCTCCCTCCCCTCATGCAGACAGGAGCAAGGGAGTGTGGAGGGGTGGGAACACAGCAAGAGGAGCAACCCCCCAAGGTCTCTGGTCCGAATGTAAGTTGCCAGCGGATCTTAGTGGTCATGTAAAAGCGCCCCTAGAAGCTCTTGGACTACAGTTCACAGAAATCCTGGTCAGCAGAGTGAGCAGTGAAGGCTTCTGGGAGTTTTAGTCTGACACTCTCAAGGAATGGTAGCCTGACCAAGATGTGCTGCTGATTGATAGAATTTAATACAGTGGTTCCCATTCCCAACCTTTTTTTTTTTTGAGTCATGGCCTCTTTTTATAATGGCCAAGTAACCCGTGCCCCACCAGCACATTTGAAAAAACAGGCCAACAGCACTGTTTCCAGGCATGATGGCACCATCAGTGCTGCAGCTGCCTGCCCTCCTGCTGTTCTGACCACCAGCTCTGCCACAACCACCTACAAAATTGGGAAGGAACAGGGGGGAGGGAGGTTAAAGATAGGGAGAAGAGAAGGCAAAGGACTTCAAAGATGGGGCAGGGGGCAGGACATTTTGGGACCTGGTGAGGAGTCAAAAACTTCCCCTCAGAAACAGGAACTAAGCTTTATTTGCACCTGCTACAGAAGAGGGAAGCCATTTGTTTTTGTGATGTACTCCTGGGGGTGTATGTTGTGTATATGGTTTATCCCCCTTTCCCCTCTGGTTCTCCCCTTTTTTAGGATCTATGGAATGACATATCACAGTTAAAGTCCTTTTCTTGCATAACTACAAGTACAATTATGTCTTTCTGCTGTCATCCCTTCTCATAAAGCAGAGACTTCTCTCTTCCCTCAAAGGGCTTGTTTCTCATACATACACATG
Source organism: Phrynocephalus guinanensis (assembly GCA_037367245.1). Classification (NCBI taxonomy): domain Eukaryota; kingdom Metazoa; phylum Chordata; class Lepidosauria; order Squamata; family Agamidae; genus Phrynocephalus; species Phrynocephalus guinanensis. The sequence continues at coordinate 22,370,028 of CM074734.1, forward strand.
CAGGTCAACTTGAATACCCCACTCTGAAAAGTCAAGGAAAAATTATGTGAGAAGGGCTACAACACATATATGGTGATCCGTGACCCCTAGCAAACACTTTATGACCCGGTTGTGGGGCACGACCCCCAGGTTGGGAAACATTGGCCTATTGTGTCAAACATCCTAAAGAATTATGTGAAATGCTACTCAATCTCAATAACATGAAAGCAGAAGAAAGAAGACCAAAACAAAGGAGTGAGCAAAGGGTGACTGGGCTGCTAACTGCGCATACAGACAGAGCAAACCTGAATTATACTTAAAAGATGGGTCAGAACACGTGTTGCATAAAATGGCTTTTTTTTCCTTTTAGGATCCATTCTAAGAAAATAAAAGCTGGAGGCTTGAGTTTCTTTCCTCTTCTACTTCCCTTCTTGGTCTACAGCTACGGTCCATCTCTCACCCCCACCATTTCAAAAATCCCAATGTAGTGGAAGGAATCCTGAGTTCTCCTCATTTTGTTTAACCATAGGAGTGTTACAAATACCTTCCTCAGAAGTAGCTTGACATACACTCAGATCTCTCCTACCTGAAGTTTTTATCATTCTTTGGATCCTTGTGTACATATCCAGTACAGTAAAGTTGAAAATAAACAGACACAGCAGTCCAGCACTAGACGTTCCCAATAGACATGGGCACGACTGGGCGAAATCCTCATTTCGGTTTCCGTTCCTCGTTTCCGTTATGTAACGAAACGAAGAACGACAATTACTCCGCCAGAACTCGAACTCGAACCGACTAAAGAAAAATTGGGTTGGATTTGTCGTGGTCGTTCCTGGCGGCATCACAGCGATCGTGCGATGCCAAGCGGCACAGGAAAAAAGTTTTAAAAATAAAAAAAACCCGATTCCCGGCCAAAAAAGCAGGCGAAAATATGCCTGCCTGAGGGCACCTACCAGAGGGGTGGTTTCTGGTGGGGGGGGTCCTCGGCTTCCCCCCCTCTCCTGTCCTGGGCTGCTCTGGTGGGGGGCATCCTCGTCGTCTCGCCAACTCGCTCGCCATGCCATGTGGTGCGGGCGGGGGATCCAAAATGGGGCGACCGCAATATTTATTTTGAAATCGTGCTCCAAAAACACACCAAAGCACCACAGAAACATGCGAAAATAGCTATTTTAAAACTGCCTGAATTTTTACAGTAGCAGCAGTGGGTTTTTCTTGCAACAAACCGTCTCCATTGATTTTATTTTATTTTATTTTATTTTTATTTTTTTTACACCTGCCCAATGATGGGCTGGCCATCGGAGTGGACCATGCAAATTTTTGGAGCCATTCCACCAATTGCATGGCCACTTGGCCAGGTTTTGACCGAGACTTCTGGGATGTGCCAGTCGGGCATAAAAAGCCCGCTAACCCTAGCCCGAACCCAAACCCGAACCCTAACTCTAACCCATACGCCAATACACTGTCCTTCTTAGTGGGTCAGAGAGGCACCCAGAGGTGCACCCCACTAACTCACCCTAACCTTACCCGTAACCCTAAGCCTAGCCCTTGCGCTAACTAGAGATGGGCACGACTTAGCGGTATTCCCGTTTCCGTTTCCGTTACTCGGTTCCGTTACTCTACGGAAACGGTAACGGGAATTACTCCCCCAGACTTCGAGCTCGAACCGACGAACGAACAATTTTGGTCTGATTTGTCGTGCTCGTTACTTGCATCGCGAGATCGCGCGATGCCACACGCGGCACAGAAAAAAAGTTTTTAAAAGTTAAAAAAACCCGGTTCCCGGCCAAAAAGCAGGCGGGAAAATGCCTGCCGTGCCTCAGGGCACCTACCAGAGGGGTTGTTTCTGGAGGTCCCCGGCCTCCCCCCTCATCCCCCGTCCTGGGCTGCTCTGGTGGGACTCGCCGCAGGCTCGCAGCCAGCAAAAAGCCCAGTCTCGCCGCCGGCCGCCGCAATTAAAGCGCAAGCAAGCGGCACGGACGGCACAGGAAAAAACTTTTAAACTCTCCCCCCACCCATTCCCGGGCCAAAAAAGCAGGCGGAAAAATGCCTGCTTGACTAAGGGCGCAGGGCACCTACCGGAGGGGTGGTTTCTGGAGGGGGGGTCCCGCCTCCCCCCCATCCTGGGCAGCTGGACTCGCGAGTCGCCATCGCCATGCCATGCGGTGCGGGCGGGGGATCCAAAATGGGGCGGCAAACGCAATATTGTTTTTGAAATCGTGGTCCAAAAACACACAAGCACAACAGAAACACGCGAAAATTTATAAACTGCCAGATTTTTCACAGTAGCAGTGGGTTTTTTCTTGCAACAAAATGTCTCTCCTCTCCTCCTCTGTCCTCCATTGATTTTATTTTATTTTATTTTATTTACACCTGCGCAGTGCGCAATGATGGGCTGGCCAAGTGGCCAGCCATGTGGGAGTGGACAACCATGCAAATTTTTGGAGCCATCCCACCAGTCGCATGGCCACTTGGCCATGGAGACTTCTGGGATGTGCCAAAAAGCCCCCTAAAACCTGCCCTAGCCCTAACCCTAACCCTTGACTCCGTACCCATACGTCACAGACTGTCTTCTTAGTGGGTCAGAGAGGCACCCAGAGGTGCAACCCACTAGCCCACCGTAACCTTACCCGTCACTAGCCTAACCCTAGCTCTTGCACTAAGCCACCTTAAAGCCAGATCTACTTGCTTGCATTGCACTACACGCAGCAAGTACAATTCCCTTCTGTGTGAGACATGGTGGTGCCAGAGCCTTGTGAAGGGTGGGTATGACCCTATCACTCTCACACTGTTCTCACGTCTGCACATTATGTTATGCAATATCCATATGGCTATTGCATAGCATTTTGCAGCAGCAGCAGGTGAGGAAGGGAGACCCCCATGTAGAGGGGTGTCTCTTGGAGCCTGCTTCCCCTTCCTAGTGGCAGGAGGCACCCACGGGTGCCTCCAGGAGCCCACTTTCCCTTTATAGCGGGCCAGAGGAGGCACCCAACCCACAGAGGTGCCTCCAGGAGCCCGCTCCCCCCCAAAAAAACCAGTACTAACGACAACGAAAAAACGAAAAAACGAACCGACTAATTTTTGCGAATTTTCGCGAAAACCGGAAACGACCCGAAATGGGACTGGCCCGACTAACGACAACTCGAAAAAATTTTTTTCAAGTCGTGCCCATCTCTAGCGCTAACCCTAACCCTAAGCCAGATCTGTGTACTCACATTGCACTACAGCAAGTACACTTCTCTTCTTAGTGAGCCAGAGGGCGCCCATAGGGGTCCTCTCTCACTTTGTTCCTCCTCCCCATCCCCAGCCCAAGTGCACCATATGCCAGGCAGTGAGTCACAGAGGCACCCGAAAGAGAGGGGCCTCTGCCTGCCACTGCAACTTGTTATGCATATCCAATTGGCTATGCATGCCATTTTGTAGTGGGCCAGAGGAGGCACCCACCCCAGAGAGGTGCCTCCAGGAGCCCGCTTTCCCTCCCCCACAAAACCAGTACTGACAGATGAAAAAAACCACAAACAAAACGACAAATTTTTGAAAATTTTTACGACAAACGGAAACGAGCCGAAACGGGCTGACTCCGACACACGACAACTCGAAACGTAATTTTTCCTGGTTGTGCCCATCTCTAGTTCCCAATGAAAACACAAGGCAAAGCCATTGCCCACAACAAGTGTTGAACCACTCTTGAGGGCAGCTCTCAGTAGTGTTCCCTTTTTTTTCTTTTTGAACTTGAAAGCACAATCATCACTCTTGAAATACAGATTCTCTGGGAAAATGGCTTGGTGCCATGGCTGACTTGTGGCTTCAATCGCTTCGAATGATCCATTTTTCCCACCTGCGGTACCATTGTGAAGAATTCACTCACAGGTTGTGGAATGGAAATAGGGTTCCCTGCATGGCCTTTGAACACTGCAAAGGTTTGTTTTGCATTGTTTTTGTCTTATTAACTTCTCCATTTCTCTTGCTCAGGCCTGTGTGCAGATGCTGCAAGATGTACCACTTTTACAGGAAAGGTCTCCAGAGAATTTAACCTTTGTAGCCTTTAACCTCCGGAAATTTACCTTCTAAGAAAGGTATGCAAAAAGACAATTAAAATCATTGCCGAGGTAGAAAAGAGGACAATTTGTCTGTTCTACAAGGAAAGATTACCGGCTTTCGGGATGTTTGGGTGTTTCTGTTTTTCTAAAATGATAAGCAAAAAAAAAAAAGGATAGTGGGAAGTGTAACACAGTGTAACACATCTTGCATTGAGAAAATTACTGAAGACTTTTTAAAGTCCCTCTAATATTAGAATTCAAATAATTCAATAAAGGTTAGTCAGGGTGGAAAAAAAAGCAGTCTGTGACAGACTTATAACCCCCAGGACCTAAATGCTCCCCCCACTCTACACATATACACCCAGCATGCACGAGCGCATGCTATCTCTCTCTCTCTTTCTCTCTCTCTCTCTCTCTCTCTCTCTCTCTCTCTCTCTCTCTCTCTCTCTCACACACACACACACACACACACACACACACACACACACACACACACACACACACACACAATTTTTAAAAAATGGAGGGGAAATTGCTTTTAAATCCCCATGTACCTTGTGGGAGGCTTCAGGGTAATATTTTCATGTTTTGAGAGCCTCCAGCACTTCTACACATTTTTTTTATTTTTAAAGGTCTAGAGGACAGAGTTTTCCAGTACCTCCATTTTTCTAAAATCTTTTCTTAAAGAGGAGTCATGGATGTAGCACCAGGACCTTCACAGTGTACCTGACATTTACCTAAATCATATGAAATACAGGACAGAATGTAAAATTATAGAATAATGAAGTTGGAAGGGGCTTATAGAGCTATCACATCCAACCCCTTGCTCAATGCAGAGATCCAAATCAAAATAGATCTGACAGCTGGTTATGCAATTTTCTCTCCAAGGCCTCCAGCATTTGGAGGCAATTGGTTCCATTGTTTTACTGTTCTAACAGTTAGAAAGTTTTTCGTCCTATTCAATCAAAACCTATCTTCCTATAACCTGAGCCCATTATTACGCACTTTGGGATGTTAGAGAACCAATCCTTCCCCATTAAGTAGCTCCATTTCTGCAACCTGACTTAACTTGCTTTGTTCTAAGGATCCAAGACGTTCAGGTGTCAATAGAGAGAATATGCATCTGACCATGGAAATGCCTTTGAAGTCCAAGGATAGCTTCCTTTTGGGTTTTTGCTGGCAGGATCTGCATAACAATGGAATTGAGGAAGATCAGGTCCCTGCCAGTAGCTTCTTTAATTTCAATGGCTTGGCCTTACAATTCCTGTGAGAAGCCAATGTTACCTCCACATTATGTGATACCTAGTCTACCCAATTTTATGCCATCCACAAATTTTATAAGGATTTTCATTCCCATATCCAACACATTAAAAAGGGGGCCAAGAGCAGCAGACCCAAGTCTGAGCCTTGTGGTACCCCACTTGCTACCTTCTTCCAGTTTGAGAAGGAGCCACTGATAAGCTCTAGATATGGAGATGGATATAAAAACAAATTGCAATATTTGTTGAGTATAGCTGATTCATCAGATATTCATTGTTTCCATGAATATGAAATATATTTGTCCATTCAGTTTTCCTATCTGCCTATTCCCCCACCCACCCACAGATCAGATGTTCTTCTGGGGTGTAGAAATTGAGGGAAGGTTAGCTGCCCAAAGAGAATCCTCTGTACTGTTTACAAGCACGTGGAAGAGGGATTCCATTTGGGCAGCTTACCCTCTTTTTCTATGCCACCATGGATCTGGGGAGTAGAGATGGGCACGAAACGAACAATTTTTTGTTTCCGTTTTCATTTTTTTGTTTTGTTATGCAACGAAATGACAAACGAATTTTGTCTCTAAAATGAAACGAAACGAACAGAAACACCAGAAATTTTGTCGTCCGTTTCGTTTTCGTTACGGGAATACATTGAACTGCTTTAAATGCTAAAAAAAATCACAAAAATTGAAATAAATGGTAATGAAACGGTAACGAAATGAACGAAAACGAAAATGATTTTTTGCAAAAATTCACGAAAAACAGAAACGAACCGAAAGGGACCCCCTAAACGACAAACGAAACGCCATTTTTTATTCATGCCCATCTCTACTGGGGAGACATAGAAACAAAGGGTAAGTAAACCTTTTCTTTTGAAGGGAACGTGGGGGTCCCTTTCACGGACACCCAGGAAGTCTCCATCTATGCAATTACAATGTGATCACACAGATGGAGGTATGTGTGATCACCTCCGTGAATCTATCAAGAAGACAAACATGAACCAATTTGTTTGTTCATGGGCAGAAGTTTGTAGATCATGGTTTGTCAACCATGAGGAATCACAAACCAAAACAAACAGCTGGTTTGTCCCCATCTCTAATAAGCATTCTCTAAGTAAAATTTGTAACCAACTGTGTATTAATGTGTTTGCTGTTCTATCCTGCCCACACTTAGTTACTTTACTAATTGGAATATCATGCGACACTTTGTCAATGGCTTTGCTGAATCAAGATATATTACATCTATAGCATTTACCCACCTACCAGTGAGGTTACCCAAATAAATAAATAAATAAATAAATAAATAAATAAATAAACAAGAAGTAAAATTAGTCAGGCACAATTTGTTTTTGACAAATCCTTGTTGGCTGTTGGTTATTGTTGCATTGTTTTCAAGGATTCGAGGATACAAGATATTTTACAAGACCTTGGAATGTATATTGTGTAAGGACGAAATGGCTTTTTCTAATTTTTTCTAAGTTTCTTATATCAGTGTAAGAATGTACTTGGAGGTTATCCTGCAGAATCTAGTAGAACTGAGTTCTAGCTACAGAGGTCAAAAATAGGGATGTACCTTTTGCACCTATTCCCCTGTGCTGTAATGATTCCCAAGAAAATATTAATTAATTTCAATTAATATTAACAATAGTGATTGGTAGTATTGCCATCTGAAATGGTTCTGTCTTATTTCATGTCCAATCCCTGGATTTTCTTCACAGGTTTCCAGTAGTCAAAGATACATGTCCCATGTGTTGTCTTTCATGTGGCATTTGTCACAATGCAGAGAATTATCTAAGGTAAAGGTGAACTTCACCATTGACAGGAGAGAGGCTATAAAAAGTTGTATTGAATTAATGGGCTTTGGAGACCCACAATCTAAAGTATGTAAAAGGGCACTGAGAAGATGAATTCTGAGTTATCTTAACTGTATTGCTAGTGCCGGCACACCAACTAAAGTGGCATGTGCTGTCACAGAATTCCCCAGTGGTATCTAAGGCTTTCAAACAAGAAATTCAGGAAACATTCTATCTAAAAGCCACAACTGTCATGTTCACTTGAACAAGTTCTTACTATCTCACAAGGAATGGTGCATTTTGGGAAGGAGGAGAAGGACGGCAGAAAACTTTTATTATTATTAGAAAATGCACAACTCAGTCTTTGATTGGTATTATTATAACAGACTCAAGTTTTACCCAAAACCTAATAATTATTTACATATTGGTGAATTATGTAGGCTGTTCCAAATATTGCCATCTTTTTGCAGCTCTTATAGTGTCATTTGAGAGATCTGCATCTGATTATAATATTTTATAAAATTCTGTGGAATAGTTTTTTGATGGTTGGATTTTTAATAGTTAGAGCTGGTGCATAGCTCTTATTACCTAGTTAATCCTTGCAAATACCCTCAATAACTTTGAGCAGTTGACTTACATGAAAAGCTTTACATATGATAAGAACAGTCATGGAAGTTGCGTAAGCTTCAAGCTCTATTCTGAACATGCTTTAAATGCATTGCTCTCTCAAGGTAATCAAACGGGTGATGCAGAAAGCCTACAAAACATGACAAAAGTCATGATTTAGACCATTTGTAGGCAGTGTCCATTGAATGGACCTAGCCAACCTATAGCACATAATATTTCCACAAAGATTGGTCCCATCCCAATTTCACACTTTTAGTCTCTCAACCCAGAAGAATTAGAGGTGCTTTGGATGTCCACATTTTTACCACAACCACGCCTTGCCCTTGCATGAAGTTTTTGAGAGTCAACATCTACAACAAGGAAGGTTTTCTGCAGGTATTCTATGTCTTGTTCCTATGACGTTACACTGCTGTTATCCACATATTGGAATAAAAGCAAATAAATTGTTCTGAATCAAAAAATGTTCCACATAGCTTAGCTTCCCTTCCCACGTAAGTAGTGTGAGATACAAAGTTGTGTAGCTGAGACTTCTTGTTCCTAGCATGGACCCCATACACAAGGAGAAGAAATCAAAAGTTTCTTCTCACTAGCAAAAATGTCAGAGTTTGCACGATTGGGAGAATGGCACAAAAAGGCCTGTATGCCAGTCATACAATCACACAGTCAGCTATTCCTGAATTGTCTGGTCGCACTTTTCAGAATTGCAAGCACTCAATGGGTTGCTTGAATCTTGCTGTTTGTTCTGTGCTTGCTGGGACTGTACATGTGGGTCTTCCATGTAATTTTAAGCAAATCACAACATGAATTTTTGGAGGCACAGGGCTTTAAAAGTCCTTAGTCTTAAGTGAATCAGAATGAGAAAATTAGCAATTATACTTTCAATCTGTGGGTATTGCTATTTCCCTGTCAATGTTTCTCCAAAAAACAAAATGAAACAAATGGGTAATGTAAATTAAATGCTTGGAAAAGTTAATTTCTTGAACTGCAATTCCTAGCATCCTCCAGCTAGCACTGGAAGAGCCTGGAAATTATAGACCAAACAAGAGTGTATTTCCCCATCCCAGGATACATGGGAGGCACTTTTTATTTATTTGTTTGTTTATTTATTTATTTATTTATTTATTTATTTATTTATTTGTTTGTTTGTTTATTTGTTTATTTGTTTATTTGTTTATTTGTTTGTTTATATACTGCCTGTCTTCTCAAGGAACTCCAGGCAGTTTACAGCAATCATAATTCAACAACAATAATAAAAGTCAAAATTAGAAAATAATAAAGTAAGATAATCAGCAAATATGGCACCTAATGTTTCACAAAAATTAATAATAATCAGCAAATATGCTGGCTAATATTTCACATGCATGCACACACGCACACGCACACACAAACACACACAAATGGTTGCCAAATTTGTCTCTAAAGAGCAAGGTCTTAAGGGCTTTTCTGGTATCTGAAAGTCACTTATGTTTTTTGGCTCATACATTGGTAGGGACGGGACAAAATGAATTTTATAAAGGATGAAAGAGAAAGCCTCAAGGACTCTTCATCATTGATCTTCTGCATAATGTTCAGAAAAGAGAGCCCTCTTTGTTTTGCAAATAGTTCGTCTCCACTATGTAATAAACTACTTAACTGCTGTTAAACAAAGTGAACTGAAATAAGCCCCAAGCGCCATGTGGCAGTGAATGAGAATTAGTTTACAAAGATAATCTCTGTTTCAGGGCACCATCTGATTTATTGCCAGACTCTCATCTAAGAGAACAAGATGCCTGAAGGTGAAGAATTGACTTGCGTGGCTACACCACCACACCAAATAGAAATGTCTCGTTGCCCACTTAATCTTTAACACCCCCTTCTCTGCAGGCCTGTTTCCTTTTGAGAATCAGATCTCCTTTGTTTGGTTTCCAAGAAAAGGAAAAAGAAATGGGTAGACAGAAACACCGGGTGGTAGCAAACACTTAATTGCAGATTGTTTTGCCACAGGGCTCAGGGCTCCTGTCTTGGAGCACCACCACCTAAGCCAGCTGCTCAACCTTTCTGATTCAATTCCCCACACATCTCAGTGTGCATTTTGTATCCTGATGAAGTTTCATCTCTCTCCAACACTCACCCACTCACCCACCCACCCCATCATGACATAGGCCACTGGTCCAGAACAAAGTATTCACAGAGCCTTGTTGAACTGAAACATAAAACGAATAAGAATGGGATATAACGAAGTGGACAGGCAGCAGGCAGACTTATTTATTATTTATTATTTGCATTTATAAACCACCTGCCTTTCCCATTGGGAGAAAGAAGTGCTATGTCACCTCACTTGTTCTTCCGTATACTCTGAAGGGATCCTTACAGCTGTCTTTTTGCCCATCATTTTTTTTTTCCGCATAAGAATCTGGGACTTTTTATTTGCATTAGAAACAATCAGAGATTTACCAGGTTTGTGCAAACATGATGGATCCTCTCAGAAAGAACAAATAACAGTCTTTTCCCTTCTGATTGATCATGAGCTTGATGAGTTTTCTCCAATTAGGATACAGTGCCGGAAATCTAGTTGTCTAGCCCCACTGAATCACAGTGTGGTCGTGGTGGTGAGTCAATGCCATAAATTCCATTGATTCTAATGGGTGCAATTGATTCTAATGGGTGCAAGATACTACATTAAAGTAACTCACAGCTAGATAAGGCCCAGTTGAATCAATGGCACCTTAGGGAAGAACTGACTCCCCAGTCCTAAAGTGATCCATTGAACCTGCTTTAGAGGGACTTACTGCATTAAGCAACAGGACTTCAGCAAGTAGTTTGGGGACAACAGGTATGATATCTAGGTAGATTTAATCCATAAGGTAGTCCTAACAGGTAGTCACTAAAACGAAAAGTGGAAGAGCTGGCTGGCTGTGTTATATATGATGTGGTATCTGCCAGAGCTGGCTGGAAAGCTCAGTGGTTTGAGTATCTGGCTGTTTGATTCACCACTTCTATGAGTAGAAGCAGTCTGTGTGGCCTGGGGCAAGCTGCAAAAACCCAGGGTACCCACAGAAGAAGGGAATGGTCAACCGTGTGATGGTATTCTCTGCCTGCACAGAGATTATCTTTGTAAACTGATAAGAGTTGCCACGGGTCTGAATTGACTTGACGACACATAACTATCAAGGGGTAGAGGGGATGCCTATATTGGCCTGTCCTGATACAAGTGGGTCCTAGATCAAATCAAGCCTGAAGTACTTCTGGAGGCAACAATGTTGAAACTGAGGCTGTCCTACTTATGTTCATCATGAGAAGGCAGGGTTCTCTAGAAAAGACAATAATCCTGGGAAAAGGTAGAAGGCAGAAGAAAAGAGGAAGACCAAATACTGACTCCCTATAAAAACCCCACAGATTTGAGTTCATAAGAGCTGAGCAGGACTGTTTAGAACAGGGCATTTTTGAGATCACTCATAGATAGGGTTGCCAAAAGTTGGAGACAACTTGATGGCACATAACAACAGCAAATTGATGCAGACATTGACCTCCGTGGATTTATAGACACCCCCCCCCCTCTATTTCTGCAGGTGGAAAAACCCAAAGTAGGCAAAGGGGGCAGAGATAATGGGAGAAGAAGGAAATATTTTGATGTTAATTCAGCCATGAACTTTTCTTTATACAATGACTTGTGTATAAATTAGTTTCCATGTGGCTTAGGTTGTTCAATAAATATGGTCTCATCCATGTGTTTTAAATGCCAAAAAGCAGCAAAATCCTGAAAGAGAAGATAGTTCCATTTAAAAGCCAAAAGTTTTTGTTGCAATTCTACCTCCAAAAACAAAGACATTCAAGCCAAAATTTAGCATTCCCTGTGGCTCAATGTGTGAGCACATTGGTCTACCCCTTTTGGGGCCTGAATGTCCACCACAGGAAAACACAAGAAGAGTTCCTCTTTTTGATTCCTTAAAGAGGTGAGAAAACTCAGCTTACTTAGAGCTAAACCCATGAAATACCAGAAGATTTCCTTCCCCTAAATATGATTCATTTGGACTAGTAGCAGTAATTTAGCAGTGGGCAGAGCTGTTCTGAAAATCTTGTTCAAAAGTATTAATTACCCAAGAGATTCTTTCATATCAGCTGCTGAGCTGTTCCACATCACTAGTGATGTGCTACATTGGGAATGAAGTGTAAGTGCAATTATTTTGTAGTGTTTGCTTTGGGAAACTAAGATACACAAAAGATTGTATAATTGTGTCAAATCACTGAAAGAGAGAGGTGATCTATGGTTGAGCCCCTTAATCTTTTTGGAACCAGGGACCAGTTTCTTGTTGTTGTTGTTGTTGTGGTGGTGGTGGTGGTGGTGGTGTGGGTCTTTTCCTGTGTACCTGTGCTCACTCTCACACACAAACCTCCCCTGTGCTGGTTCCATCACAACCAAAACAAAAATGGCCAGTAAGAAAAAGTGTCTGCTGGCAATGCCAAGCTTTGTACAGAAAAAGGAAGCTTGAATGTTGTTGACACCAAGGTCACCAATCAAGATGGTCTACAGGCTAGTCTCTGGTGCTTACTGTTAATTACAAGAGACACCAAACAACGATGAAATCACAGAAATAACTTTTTCTTCTTCAGGGAACCCCTTTCTACCCAAAACACAAAGCAAGTATCAAGACTGGTTTTCAACAATGTTCTTTTCGTCTCTATTGCCTGGAAAATACAGATGAGCAAGAAATGTCACGATGAAACTCTTCTTTGGTGATTGGCAATTGATAAGAGTCTATGTATTGAAATCATCCTCCAGACTGATTGCAGATATGAGAGGATGCTTTGCATTTTCATTTCAGATCTTGGCTTTTGTAGATTTGGAGGATGGAGTTCTTTCTGCTTTCTCCTTATCTCCATCAGGAACTTTTCTTTTCAGCTCAAAAATTATGATTTTAATGAAAATAATTGTCATTATTTGCTGCTCTATTCATCTTGACGCAGAGTGGCAACTCAGCACGTATGGAAAGATGGGACAAGGAGTTGAACTTGGTTTAACATAAAGTTTTCAATCCAAACAACGCAACCAAAGGGCCTAATTTAAGCAATTTCACTTCCTCCCAACCCCCTGAGAGTATTTATTTATTTATTTATTTATTTATTTATTTATTTATTTATTTATTTATTTATTTAACTTATAGCCCACCCATATGGCCATATGGCCACTCTGGGCGGCTTACAACCAGGGGTGGATTAGCCATTAAGTACAATAAGCACGTGCTTAGGAGCACCAAGTGAAGAGGGGGCACCACAGACATTTTTAACGTCAATGGTCTCAAATTGCTCAGAGGAGCATTCCTTTTTTTTTTTTTTTTTTGAAGTATATTAAAAATCCCATCAGAAGAACTATGCAACAAGGCAGCCTGGATGCCTTATCTCTATTAAGTATAGAAGCAGATGTTTCACATAAGATTACTTTTGAGGATCATCTGATCACAGACTTTGTAATTTAAAAATGTAGGTGAAAACTTCTCAAATATAAATAAAGTGGAAATATGTAAAAAAAATAAACATTATTTTCTATCTTATTGTAAGTTTTGTTTAATTTTGATAAATAAAAGTTTATTTTTTGGTTTATTGTTATTTATATTTTGACTTACATATATATTGGGGAGGCACCAAAATCTTTTAAGTGCCTATGGCAGTGTTGGCAAACCTATGGCATGGGTGCCAAAGGTGGCACTCGGAGCCCTTTCTGTGAGCACCCGACATTGCCCTTTCACAGCCCCCTCTATTCATGTTAAATTGCTGTATTGGCACTTTGCGAAAAAATTAGTCGGTTTTGAATCGCGGTTTGGGCACTCGGTCTCCAAAAATTTTGCCATCATTGGCCTAGGGCCTCTAAGGGTCTTAATCCGTCAGTGCTTAAAACAGTATTAAACAAAACACATATCAAACATAGCAAAGGGATTTATAGTCCCTCCCAAGTAACAGTTTGCAATGGGGGGAGAGAGTTGCACAACCCCCCAAGCAGTCTGGCCGGAAGACATGCTGGGATTTGTAGTGCAAAAAAAGAAAGAAATTGTCCCAAGCCTGGTTCTCAACTTCTCCTCCTCCCACCTCTCGCCCCCCCTAAGGCGGCTGATCACGTCTCTGCTGCCGGTCGTGAATGAAGTTTTGCAACATGTATCCATACTTTCCTTTTAGCCTTCTCCAAAGTTCTGATTCTGCTCCACTTGAGCATAAAAGAACATTGACCTGAATCAAACATGGCTGAGACTTCTTTCCCACTACAGATGACTGTGTGCTGAAACACTCGAAATGCATTTCAGTTCCTTCAGGGTTAATCCAATACCTTCCAAATGCACATACATATTTTGAGTGCACACAGTATATCTAAAAGACATGTTTCTTTTAGTCATGTTGATTTCTTAATGGTTCCAAGCAATAAACATCTAGCATATTTCAGGTAATCTAGGGTTGCTATAACTCCTCTGTAGAACACAGACTAAAAAACTATCTTCCACTTTCCAAGCCTTTACTCGACAAAAACTTTGCCTACATGTTTTTCCAAAGAGAGTTAGCAAAGATTGTGGAAACCAGGATCAAAATCATCCATACTATGTAAAGGACAGACAGTGAAAAAAGACAGAGGGGAAAACCCATTCATTTCAAATGCGATCTTGGAGGTGAACTTTACAGGCTCAACAGACTACCAGAAAGTCAAGCAAGTGGGTGATCTTTGGATGGTTTGTGTTAGATCTTGACGCTAATGGTTCGTGGCTCTCCATTGTTTGACAATGGGAATTCCTGGTATCTAGAGGAGGCTGACAAAGCTGGAGTAGGAGTGCGGTTGGGTTTTTGTTTCTTGTTTGTTTTTGGTTGCTTGGCTTTGTTTTGGGGTTGTTTTTGTTCTTGTTCTGTGAAAGGACTTGCAAATTGAGTGCCAGATTGAGAACAAATTCTTGGTCCACAAAGCTGGTGGCTTTAGTGGCCCATTCAAGACCACAAAGTAATTTGCATTGCAAGAAAAATAATCCACAACAGTATATTCCTACCAGTAAAGACCACCTGCCCCGAACGCACAAGCACACACAAATGCACAGGCACGCGTGGTGGACACAACACATGCACACACACACTGTGGCCATGAACTTGTATAATGGTTCTAATTGCCTATCTTGTGGATTTTTGAAAATTCTTGAATACACTGCTCATTTGGGATAGACTCACGTATGGAGGTTAATAGGACTAATTAGGCTACTCAGCCATCACCACATTTCATTCCCCTGGGATCACATATTCCAGGAGAAACAGGGAAGTTTGGCTGATTGTTTTAAGAGAGACTCCCAGAATCCAGCATAGTCACAATACTGTCAAAGGTTGAGTGGTGTTTCTTCTAGAGATTGTATTTGTTATTTAAGTGTTCATCATATAAATATACCATCAACAATGCACGTAACGGCATCAAATTATTTTATCTTCCAAGTGGCAGCATGTTTGCAGTAAGAAGGATATTCTCTGTAACAGTTACTTACTACTCTGACTCTGTTAGTGACTGATGATACGCTAGAGAATTCCTGTGAATGTACTCTACTACTTGGACTTGCTTACATGTCATCATAATAGGAAATAGGAATCTTTCATTGCCCCCTTGCAGGAACAACAAAATTTCATAATGCACAATGTACCATTACTAGAGATGGGCACAACTTGAAAAAAAAATTTTTCGAGTTGTCGTTAGTCGGGCCGGTCCCGTTTCGGCTCGTTTCCGGTTTTCACGAAAATTCGCAAAAATTAGTCGGTTCTTTTTTTCGTTTTTTTGTTGTCGTTAGTACTGGTTTTTTGGGGGGGAGCGGGCTCCTGGAGGCACCTCTGTGGGGTGGGTGCCTCCTCTGGCCCGCTATAAAGGGAAAGTGGGCTCCTGGAGGCACCCGTGGGTGCCTCCTATCCTCACCCACTAGGAAGGGGAAGCAGGCTCCAAGAGACCCCTCTACATGGGGGTCTCCTCACCTGCTGCTGCTGCAAAATGCTATGCAATAGCCATATGGATATTGCATAACAGAATGTGCAGACAGTGAGACCAGTGAGAGTGATAGCGTCATGCCCGCCCTGCACAAGGCTCTCGCAC
Organism: Phrynocephalus guinanensis; assembly: GCA_037367245.1. Lineage (NCBI taxonomy): Eukaryota > Metazoa > Chordata > Lepidosauria > Squamata > Agamidae > Phrynocephalus > Phrynocephalus guinanensis. The sequence goes on from CM074734.1 coordinate 22,385,790, forward strand.
CACCATGTCTCACACAGAAGGGAATTGTACTTGCTGCGTGTAGTGCAATGCAAGCAAGTAGATCTGGCTTTAAGGTGGCTTAGTGCAATGGCTAGGGTTAGGCTAGTGACGGGTAAGGTTACGGTGGGCTGGTGGGTTGCACCTCTGGGTGCCTCTCTGACCCACTAAGAAGACAGTCTGTGACATATGGGTACAGAGTCAAGGGTTAGGGTTAGGGCTAGGGCAGGTTTTAGGGGGCTTTTTGGCACATCCCAGAAGTCTCCATGGCCAAGTGGCCATGCGACTGGTGGGATGGCTCCAAAAATTTGCATGGTTGTCCACTCCCACATGGCTGGCCACTCGGCCAGCCCATCATTGCGCAGGTGTAAAAAAAAATAAAAAAAATAAAATAAATGGAGGACAGAGGAGGAGAGGAGAGACATTTTGTTGCAAGAAAAAACCCACTGCTACTGTGAAAAATCTGGCAGTTTATAAATTTTCGCGTTTCTGTTGTGCTTGTGTGTTTTTGGACCACGATTTCAAAAACAATATTGCGTTTGCCGCCCCATTTTGGATCCCCCGCCCGCACCGCATGGCATGGCGAAATGGCAACTCGAGTCCGGCTGCCCAGGACGGGGGGGGAGGCGGGACCCCCCCTCCAGAAACCACCCCTCCGGTAGGTGCCCTGCGCCCTTAGTCAAGCAGGCATTTTTCCGCCTGCTTTTTTGGCCCGGGAATGGGTGGGGGGAGAGTTTAAAAGTTTTTTCCTGTGCCGTCCGTGCCGCTTGCTTGCGCTTTAATTGCGGGCAGCCGGCGGCGAGACTGGGCTTTTTGCTGGCTGCGAGCCTGCGGCGAGTCCCACCAGAGCAGCCCAGGACGGGGGATGAGGGGGGAGGCCGGGGACCTCCAGAAACAACCCCTCTGGTAGGTGCCCTGAGGCACGGCAGGCATTTTTCCGCCTGCTTTTTGGCCGGGAACCGGGTTTTTTTAACTTTTAAAAACTTTTTTTATGTGCCGCGTGGCATCGCGCAATCGCGCGATGCAAGGAACGAGCACGACAAATCAGACCAAAATTGTTCGTTTGTCGGTTCGAGCTCAAAGTCTGGCGGAGTAATTCCCGTTACCGTTTCCGTAGAGTAACGGAACCGAGTAACGGAAACGGAAACGGGAATACCGCTAAGTCGTGCCCATCTCTAACCATTACTGTTCCCATCTAGCAGCATGGAAATTACAGCAGAGCTTCCTCAAGCTCTTCCGTGTAAGTCTGCCAAATCTGAAGAGCTTCAGGATTCAAAGGGCCAAGTTTTTCAACTCTAAATTAGGTACCCCCAAGGAAAAATCATTTGTAATTTAGAGAGCTTTGGGATTGAGGAGGCTGAGTTATTGAACTCCAAAGTGGATCCCATCCAGTGCTTTTCAGTGCTTTTCCAATTACAAATTGGTTACTGGGCTTATATTTGGAGGGCTTAAAGGGAAGAGTCCAAGAAAGTTCCCACCGAATTTGGTGTGTCTAGGACACAGGGGAGCGATATTATAGCATAACAAATAGTTTCTTTTTGGTTCATTTTATTTTAGAAATTCTTTTAAAATTCATTAATAACAAAACAGAACAAAACGAAATGAAATGCTATATTTTTGTTTCATGCCCATCTCTAGTGGAGAACATGGTGGGGTTTTTTTTAATCAGATAGACAGTAGTCATAGACTGAGATGTAACATATTTGCAGATTAATTAATAGTTTGTTGGTTATATTGCACATGTGATTTTGTGTGTGTATATACAGTCATCCCTGCCATTTCACTTTTTATATACTGCAGCTCAGTATATCACGGGACCACAGTATATGAAACAAAGGGCTCCTGGAGCAAGCTGCATGAGCAGTTTGAGGCCTCCTGCACTTACCCCAAGCCTGGCACTGCCCTTAAAGGGTCTCTGACAGGCTTCCCGGCCCTATCAGAGGCCCCAGAAGTTGTTTCCAGCAAAGAAGAAGTGATTTTCAGAAAAATCCCAGATCACCAGAAACCACTTTTGGGGCCTCCAAAAAGCTCAGGAAGCCCATTGGATACCCGTTCGGGGCAGCACCAGGCCTCAGGTAAGTGTAGGAGGCCCCAGATGCCCCCCCCAGTCCCAACTCGACCCAGCATCCACATATTGTAGACTTTCCATTATTATGGGTCGGGTCGGGTTGGGTCCCTAACCCCCAGAGATCTGTTGGGAGATTACTGTACCAATAAAGGCACAGACTGACAAAAATGATTGACACACAAGAGTTGTATACTTTGTCATCCTCACTATGTAAATCCCTATCCATGTGGGATCAGAGTACAATCATGATTTAGGAAGGACAGTGCATCCCTGTAAGTGGTCTCTGTCACAAGCACAGCCTCTCCCTTGGTAGGATAAATTTGACAGCTGTAATTTGAATTATCCACACAGTCTGATAGGAAGCCCCTGGAGCCTATATACACCCCCAAGTTGCCCCTGTACGTGTGTGATTTTGTGCAGGCATGCATAAGTGCTGAAGAGATTTCTTATTTTGGCCCATTTATATTTTTGTTTTTCAGTACCATCATTTCTCCAAGGCCCTTTGTACACGACCCCTAAACTCCGCCGGAAATGGCTCCCAGCTCCGGAACTTAAAATTGTTTCCCCACCAGCTCCGGGGTTTACAGATAATTAAGTGCGACCACGCCCACCTAAGCGCGTCCCAGTGCACTTTTCAGGTACCTGCTCTCTGGAGGTGAAAATTCCTGATGCGGATATAACGTAGTGACTGCCTGGCTCTCCTTGCTTCTGTTTGTTCTTTTTTTGGCCCCCACCCCTTTAAGAGATCTGAATGCAGTGCTGGGATGGCAGAACAGAGGTGAGCGGCATTCTTTTCTTCCTTTTTTTTTCTCCCTCCCCTCACGCAGCCAGCAGCCAGGAGTGCGGAGGGGGTGGGAATACAGGAACAGCGACAACCCCCTAAGATCTCTGGTCCGAATTTAAGTGGCCAGCAGAGCTTAGGGGTCGTGTGAAAAGGCTCCAACTTGGGTTTTTTCTGCCTTGAGGAGCACTTCTTCCAACTTTTTCTCAAGTGATCCTGGAAATACATAATGAATATGACACTATCACCATGCCACATTGCCAGTCACTAGAGATGGGCACGACTTAGCGGTATTCCCGTTTCCGTTTCCGTTACTCGGTTCCGTTACTCTACGGAAACGGTAACAGGAATTACTCCCCCAGACTTCGAGCTCGAACCGACGAACGAACAATTTTGGTCTGATTTGTCGTGCTCGTTACTTGCATCGCGAGATCGCGCGATGCCACACGCGGCACAGAAAAAAAGTTTTTAAAAGTTAAAAAAACCCGGTTCCCGGCCGAAAAGCAGGCGGGAAAATGCCTGCCGTGCCTCAGGGCACCTACCAGAGGGGTTGTTTCTGGAGGTCCCCGGCCTCCCCCCTCATCCCCCGTCCTCGGCTGCTCTGGTGGGACTCGCCGCAGGCTCGCAGCCAGCAAAAAGCCCAGTCTCGCCGGCCGCCGGCCGCCGCAATTAAAGTGCAAGCAAGCGGCACGGACGGCACAGGAAAAAACTTTTAAACTCTCCCCCCACCCATTCCTGGGCCAAAAAAGCAGGCGGAAAAATGCCTGCTTGACTAAGGGCGCAGGGCACCTACCGGAGGGGTGGTTTCTGGAGGGGGGGGGGTCCCGCCTCCCCCCCCGTCCTGGGCAGCCGGACTCGCGAGTCGCCATCGCCATGCCATGCGGTGCGGGTGGGGGATCCAAAATGGGGCGGCGAACGCAATATTGTTTTTGAAATCGTGGTCCAAAAACACACAAGCACAACAGAAACACGCGAAAATTTATAAACTGCCAGATTTTTCACAGTAGCAGTGGGTTTTTTCTTGCAACAAAATGTCTCTCCTCTCCTCCTCTGTCCTCCATTGATTTTATTTTATTTTATTTTATTTACACCTGCGCAGTGCGCAATGATGGGCTGGCCAAGTGGCCAGCCATGTGGGAGTGGACAACCATGCAAATTTCTGGAGCCATCCCACCAGTCGCATGGCCACTTGGCCATGGAGACTTCTGGGATGTGCCAAAAAGCCCCCTAAAACCTGCCCTAGCCCTAACCCTAACCCTTGACTCCGTACCCATACGTCACAGACTGTCTTCTTAGTGGGTCAGAGAGGCACCCAGAGGTGCAACCCACTAGCCCACCGTAACCTTACCCGTCACTAGCCTAACCCTAGCTCTTGCACTAAGCCACCTTAAAGCCAGATCTACTTGCTTGCATTGCACTACACGCAGCAAGTACAATTCCCTTCTGTGTGAGACATGGTGGTGCCAGAGCCTTGTGAAGGGCGGGTATGACCCTATCACTCTCACACTGGTCTCACTGTCTGCACATTATGTTATGCAATATCCATATGGCTATTGCATAGCATTTTGCAGCAGCAGCAGGTGAGGAAGGGAGACCCCCATGTAGAGGGGTGTCTCTTGGAGCCTGCTTCCCCTTCCTAGTGGCAGGAGGCACCCACGGGTGCCTCCAGGAGCCCACTTTCCCTTTATAGCGGGCCAGAGGAGGCACCCACCCCACAGAGGTGCCTCCAGGAGCCCGCTACCCCCCCCAAAAAAAAACCAGTACTAACGACAACGAAAAAACGAAAAAAAGAACCGACTAATTTTTGCGAATTTTCGCGAAAACCGGAAACGACCCGAAATGGGACTGGCCCGACTAACGACAACTCGAAAAAATTTTTTTTCAAGTCGTGCCCATCTCTACCAGTCACATTATGGTAAGTGCTGGTTTCGATGAAAGCACGTGAATCAGGGCTATGCTTCCTGGAATGATCTGATGAAAGATCCCACAGCTGAAAAGATGAAGCCAAATTGGGTGTATTTCTGAAAACAGGTCTTCTTCTAAGCAGCTGTTTAGGCAAAGATGGTAAAGAGGAAGAGCTTGTGTAACAGGGAAAAAAAATCAAAACCATTCCCATAAATGCAAGCTTCCTTTTCTTGGATTGTTTTTGTTAATAGCCAAGATATAACATATCTAGCATTTACACAGGTGTATCCATTTTTCCAATAGGGTTTGAACATTTTAATTTAAATTAAAGTAAAGACATTACCAGAGTGCCACCTGGTGGAAAGTTGATAAAGGAAATTTGAAGATCCCAGATGGAAATATGTGGGGGGTTAAGAGTTTAGAGTTTTCTGAAGAAAACAGAAGCTCAGTCCCTGTGGTATCTGCAGTGTGATGTCCAGGAAGTCTGAAAAAAGTGCTTCTTTTATCAGTACAGCTAATGCCTAAAGAGCAGCAGATGAGGAAAATGTGATATGCAAATAGCCCAGTGCAAAGTGCCAAGGGGAATAAGTAACATACTGGGGGGAGAGCAGGGGGGAGAATGTGAGAAATAAGCCTAAGACCAAGAAAAACATTATTCACTGAGTGAAACCAAAAGGAATAAAGTCATTCTGAGGATACCTGTCTAAAACCAGCTGTAGAATTCTTGCTAACGTCAGCAGAAGGTTCAGATCCCTTCAACTTCAGGTTGAGAATCCAGGAAACATTTTTCTTTCCTCCTTTTTATTTAAAAACAACAAAAACAACAGCAACAGAGAGAGAGAGAGAGAGAGAGAGAGAGAGAGAGAGAGAGAGAGAGAGAGACTTTTCCGTCCTTCCGAAACACCCAAGCTGCGTACAATTGCCACCCCATTCTACCAAGAGCTGGCCCTGCACAGGGCTGAGATCATGGGTGAAACATATCATGTTAAAATTCCCACACACCATGATCCCATATCACATGCTTAGTCAAGGAACATCATTTGACCCTACTCCTCCACTTCCTTGTCCACTTCCCCTGCCTCTTTTTTTAAGTGTCTTTCCAGGAGCATGTTGTGTTGAGAGGCAATACCCACAAAGAGAAGGCCGTCTTTCTATGTTCCAGACCTGCGCCATTGTGTCGGTAATTGTGGTTGTCATTTTCGTCACTGAGCAAGAAGACTGAGAAGCCTCTTATTTGCCTTTGTTTCCAAGCGCTTAATTAGCTCCTTTTGTTCATGACCTGAGAAACTGCATCTGAAACAAGTAAATAATCATTACTAAGCAAACAAGAAAACGAAATGTGTGCAAAGAGGCAAGCAATTATCGTAATTACTTTGCAATGACAGGACTGAAAATATTAAGAAGGCGAGAATGGTTTCTTGTCTACAATGGATTGGTACCCGTTACAGTCCCCTGCTTTTATGCATATAAAAGATATCTTCAATTGTTTGCATTTCAGACATCTCCAGTGTAATTGTTCCAGCATCAGAATCTTTTCAGATTTCTAGCATGAAATATTTAGCTGGAATGATCGCACTGCAAATAGAATAAGGCTTCTGTCACCACACATACCATGTATGCATTTCCTCCTATTTTACACCAGCTGAAATCCTAATGTGTTACATAGTTCAGTCACAGCTAGGCCCTTTTCAATCATTTCAACTGATGGAGGTGTCAACTCATCAATTAGCCACTGACTCAATGGATGTGCTCTAGTGTAACACACCATGTTAAGTAACAGGATTTCAGTCAGTGCTTTTAAGAAGCATTGGGAATAGGTAACTCTCATTGAATTTCATGGAACTTTTCCATAGATACATATAAAGTTGGGATGTAAAAGTCACCAGTAACATTTACAATGCTCCTTTTCTCCCCAAATATTAAGGGTAGTGTGCACTTTATTAAAGCGTCTTCCAGAAATTATAAGGGGACAAAATTCAATGGGAAGAGGAATGAGAAAAAGATGTAACATAACACAGCTTAAAGCACTCTATGGGTGGTTTAAAAATAATTACACAAGCCATCTCCAGCAAGCTTGGTACTCACTTTACTGACCTCGGAAGGATGGAAGGCGGAGTGAACCTTGAGCCGGCTACCTAGAATTGAACCCCGAGTCATGGGCAAAGTTACAGGTGTAGTACAGCAGTTTATCCACTATGCCATAAGGCTCGGTCCCACATCCCTTTAAAAACAGTTTAAATTACTAAATAAATCGTGCCCAAAAATGCCGTCCTCACGGCCACCGGACTTTTTGAAAAAAAAGAAAAAAGAAAACCCAGTAATGCTCCCTTAAGCAAGGTTTCTGTGACTCACCTACAAGGTTGGGGAATGTTTGCCTCGCCTTGAAAACCCAGCTTTTAAGGAGGCAGACGGCGTGGGACCACGCTGATGATCCAGGTTTCTTTTTCTTTCTTTTTGCATAGCACCGACCGGCTGTTCCTGGGGCCGATCGGTGCTGGTTTTTTACATTTGCCTGCATATCGGAGTAACAGAAAAGTCTGTCCGGTCCGACAAGCATTAATTCCCCCCACCAAAGTTGTCTGTTTTTTTCAAATGCTAGAGTGGCTTCTGGCCAAGGGGGCTGAACTGCACTTTAAAATAAAAAAAACAACAACAGATTTTGACGTGAGAACTCTTCTCCCACATTTAAATCACGTGATGCGACGAAGAGGAAAAGCCGGACCTTCAGAAGATCAGGATCAAAACCCAGGTGTGACCACAGCCCAAGTTTGTTCCCATACTGGGTCTTTCATACTATGTTCCATAACCAAGTTGGATAGTGACCAAAAATAGTTACCAAGCAAGCTTCACTCTTCGCCCTGTGTCACTAAATGACAGAAGAGGAATATGGCATGAGGAAAGGGCTGGCTCATGTGGTACTTCACAGAATGGCCTCATGTGCCATTGAAGGAACTGCAGTGACGATGAGGTGCACAGAAAGAGAGCCTATTCGGTACCACAGGCCATCAGAGTGCAACATGCAGATATTTCTGTAACTCAAAGGAACTACAACTGCTTCTGGAGAAGCAGAAAGGCAGAAAGGTTTTAAAACCAAGCAAACCTAATAATATCCGTAACAAATGACTTCTCCTGTCACTAATGACTACTAAAAGTAACGTTCTTAGCTCTGCTCTGAAATCTCATTGCAGATTGTGTGCTTTGTTGTTGTTGTTTTTAATTTAATGCCTGGTATAAACAAGATGTTTCTTGGTTCCAAATCACAAACTGAAACTGAAGGGTAGCTGTGTTTCATGTACTATTCACATCACAGACAATACATAATAAGCAGGGCTGCCTGGGTTTTGCTCCAGGGCACCAGTATTCAGAGGGCATCTAAATCTGAAGATGAAGCTTCTACTCAGTGTTAGGAAAAGAAACAGCAATGCCTCCCAACTCTATTCCTTTCCTTTTCTTTTTATTAAAGCATTGCTTTTCTTTTGAGGATGCAACATTTTTCTTCTCCTTTTTCATAGAACGACATGCGTCCCCACCAAGTGGATGAGAAACGGTATTGCTTGCTCTGGATACCAAGATGGCTCGTTATGTCTCTACTAGCAGTCAATAGCTATGTCGCTCTTTTGTCTACGTTTATTCCAAAAAGGTCCATAGCTACACATTATTCCAGTTCCATCCATTTATTTTATCTCATTTTATTTCCTACAAGAAATAACACTGAGATACATAATGAACATCAACTTCTTTTAGTACAATAAAACTTTGCTGCCCAGAAAGACTGAGATAAAGCAGTTAAAAGCTTCCTCGGAGATCACTCTCAAAGTTGAGAAGTAGTAGTATCCTAAAGCAGGCTCTGAAATATAGCTATCATTCATAACTAGACATGGGCACAACTAGGCGAAATTCTCGTTTCCGTTTTCGGTTCTCGTTATCGTTACATAACGGGTAACGGTAACGAGAATTACTCCGCTCCAGCTCGAACCCGAACCAAAAAAAAAAAAATGGGTCTGATTTTTCATTGTCGTTCATGGCATCGCGGCGATCGCGCGATGCCAAGCAGCACAGAAAAAAAGTTTTAAAAATAAAAAAACCCGATTCCCAGCCATAAAAGCAGGCGAAAATATGCCTGCCTCAGTGAGAGCACCTACCAGAGAGGGGTGGTTTCTGGGGGGGGGGTCCCTGGCCTCCCCCCTTCTCCTGTCCTGGGCTGCTTGCACCAGGCTGGGAGGGGTCATCCTCGTCATCTCCATTTCCCATGCGGTAGGGGGAAGGGTGCCATGCAGTGCGGGGGATCCAAAATGGGGACCGCAATATTTTTTTTGAAATCGTTGCCCAAAACCCCACCAAAGCACCACAGAAACATGTGAAAATTAGGTATTTTAAATGCCTGAATTTTTATAGTAGCAGCAGTGGGTTTTTTATAGCAATAAAACGTCGTATTGATTTTATTTTATTTTATTTTATTTTATTTTATTTTTATTTTTTTACACCTGTGCACGCGCAATGATGGGCTGGCCATGGGATGGGACCATGCAAATTTTTGGAGCCATTCCACCAATCGCATGGCCAGGTTTTGCTGAGACTTCTGGATGTGCCAGAGAGGGCATAAAAAGCCCACCAACCCTAACCCTAACCCTAACCCTAGCCCTAACCCTAACCTGAACTGTTACCCTAAGCCTAGCCCTAACCCTAACCCTAACCCTAACCCTAACCCTAACCCTAACCCTAACCCTAACCCTAACCCTAAGCCTAACCTGAACTGTTACCCTAAGCCTAGCCCTTACCCTAACCCCAACCCTAACCCAGATTCGTACGCAAGTACACTTCCCTTCTTAGTGGGTCAGAGTGATTCACCCAGAGAGGTGCCTTCAACTCAGAGACCCACTCCCTCCCTCCCTAAGCGTCACCTGTACAGCAGTACACCAGTATGCTTTCCTTCTTAGTGAGTCAGTGAAGCACCGACGAGGTTCCTCTGACACACTAACCCCCAAATGTTCTTAGTGAGACAGAGAAGTGCCGACGAGGTTTCCTGTCACATTAACAACAACCCCAACATAATTATAACGGCAGCTACCGGCTACACGTTACGCTCCTCCCTAAACCACTGTACAAATGACAGACGACAAACAGAAACGACAAATTTTTGAAATTTTTTGCGACAAACGGAAATGAGCCGAAACGGGCCCGTCCCGACAAACGACAACTCGAAACGTAATTTTTCTGGTCGTGCCCATCTCTATTCATAACATTAAAAAATAATCCTGTCCTCTGAATATGGGTTTTTCTTGTGTTCACCTCAGGGTAGAGATGGGCACGACTCGGGGAAAATGACGTTTTTGAGTTGTCGTGTGTCGGAGGCAGTCCGTTTCGGCTCGTTTCCGTTTTTTGCGAAATTTCGCAAAAATTAGTCGGTTCGTTTTTTCGTTTTTTCGTTGTTGTTAGTACTGGTTTGGGGGGGTAGCGGGCTCCTGGAGGGAGCTGCAGGAGTCAGCCAGAGCCACAAGTGATGGACTGGCAGACTCTTTGCACCCGCTGTGTCTCACGTACTTGCATGTAGTGCAATGCAAGTAGATCTGGCTTAGGGTTAAGAAGGGTTAGCGCAAGGGCTAGGGTTAGGCTAGTTACGGGTGAGGTTAGGGTGAGTATTGGGGTGCATCTGGGTGCCTCTCTGACCCACTTAGAAGGACAGTGTACTGGCGTATGGGTTAGTCTTAGTCTTAGGGTTCGGGTTTGGGCTACGATTAGTGGGCTGTTTATGCCCGATTGGCACATCCCAGAAGTCTCTGTGGTCAACCTGGCCAAGTGGCCATGCGATTGGTGGAAAATTTGCATGGTCCACTCCCATGGGCGAGCCCATCATTGCAAATGTGCAGGTGTAAAAAAATAAAATAAAATAAAATAAAATAAAATAAAATCAACGGAGACTTTTTTTGCAAGAAAAACCCACTGCTGCTACTGTAAAAATTCAAGCATTTAAAATAGCTAATTTTCACATGTTTCTGTGGTGCTTTGGTGGGGTTTTGGGCAACGATTTCAAAAAAAATATTGCGGTCCCCATTTTGGATCCCCCGCACTGCATGGCAAATGAATGCGCCCTCCCAGCCTGGTACAGTCAGCAAAACCTGCCCATGCGATTGGTGGAATGGCTCCAAAACTTTGCATGGTCCACTCCCATGGGCGAGCCCATCATTGCGAATGCGCAGGTGTAAAAAAATAAAATAAAATAAAATAAAATCAACAGAGACTTTTTTTTTGCAAGAAAAACCCACTGCTGCTACTGTAAAAATTCAAGCATTTAAAATAGCTAATTTTCGCATGTTTCTGTGGTGCTTTGGTGGGGTTTTGGGCAACGATTTCAAAAAAAATATTGCGGTCCCCATTTTGGATCCCCCGCACTGCATGGCAAATGGATGCGCCCTCCCAGCCTGGTACCAGCAGTGCAGCAGTAGCAATAGCCAAGGAGAGGGGGGCGGGGAAACCCCCCCAAATAAAACACCCTTCTGGCCTGGTAGGTGCCCTCAGACAGTTTTCGCCTACTTTTAGGGCCGGGAATCGGGTTTTTTTTAACTTTTAAAAACTTTTTTTCTGTGCCGCTTGGCATTGCGCAGTCGCCGCGATGCAAGTAACGAGCACGACAAATCAGACCAAATTGTTCGTTCATCGGTTCGAGCTCGAAGTCTGGCGGAGTAATTCCCGTTACCGTTTCCGTAGAGTAACGGATACGAGTAACGGAAACGGAAACGGGAATACCGCTAAGTCGTGCCCATCTCTACCTCAGGGTGTTGGTTTGCCAAAGAACAAAGAATATCCTCAAATATTTACCAGTAAAATTAACCTATAGGTGATTGAATAATATCCCATAAAATAAGCATGGGCATTTCTTAACCTTCTAGAGGCATTGACATGCAGTTTCCACAGTCCACTATAGACATGGGCATGACTTGGCGAAATTCTTGTTTCCGTTTCCGTTCCTCGTTTCCGTTACACAACGGAAACGGTAATGACAATTAAGCCGTCAGAACTCGAACTCAAACCGATAAAAGAAAAATTGGGTCTGATTTGTCGTTGTCGTTCATGGCATCGCGGCAATCGCGCGATGCCAAGCGGCACAGAAAAAAAGTTTTAAAAAAACCCGATTCCCGGCCACAAAAGCAGGCGAAAATATGCCTGCCTGAGTGAGGGCACCTACCAGAGGGGTGGTTTCTGGGGGGGGGTCCCCGGCCTCCCCCCTCTCCTGTCCTGGGCTGCTCTGGTGGGGGGCATCCTCGTCGTATCACCATGCCATGCGATGCGGGGGGATCCAAAATGGCGACCGCAATATTTTTTTTTTGAAATTGTGGTCCAATAACCCACCAAAGCACCACACAGAACCATGCAAAAATTTGGTATTTTAACTGCCTGAATTTTTACAGTAGCAGCGGTGGGTTTTTCTTGCAATAAACGTCTGTCTCCAATCCCATTGATTTTATTTTATTTTATTTTTATTTTTATTTTTTTTACACCTGCACAATGATGGGCTGGCCATGGGATGGGACCATGCAAATTTTTGGAGCCATTCCACCAATTGCATGGCCACTTGGCCAGGTTTTGACTGAGACTTCTGGGATGTGCCAGTCGGGCATAAAAAGCCCACTATAACCATAGCCCTAACCCTAACCCTAACCCTAACCCATACACCAGTACACTGTCCTTCTTAGTGGGTCAGAGGCACCCAGAGGTGCAGCCCACTAACTCACCCTAACCTTACCCGTAATAACCCTAATCCTAGCCCTTGCCCTAACCCCAACCCTAAGCCAGATCTGTTCTCGCATTGAACTACATGCAACTACACTGTCCTTCTTAGTGAGTCAGAGGGCGCCCAGCAGAGGCATTCTTCTCTCACCTCGCTCACCAGTCCAAAGTTCCAAAAAACTCTGTACGCCAGTATGCTGTCCTTCTTAGTGAGCTAGAGGCACCCAAAAGAGAGGTGCCTCTGCCAGTGCCACTTGGTACGCAATGGCTACACGGTCATGTACCCTTCCTTTTCCCTTTGTAGGGGGCCAGAGGAGGCATCCACCCCAGAGAGGTGCCTCCAGGAGCCTGCTAAATGCCTTCCCTTTGTAGCGGGCCAGAGGAGGCACCCACCCCAGAGAGGTGCCTCCAGGATCCCGCTACCCTACCCCCCCTAAACCAGTACTAACAACAGACGACAAACGAAATGACAAATTTTTGAAAAATTTTGCGACAAACAGAAACGAGCCGAAATGGGCCGACTCTGACACACGACAACTCGAAACATCATTTTTCCTGGTCGTGCCCATCTCTAGTCCAGTACTATTAGCCATGCTGAGTGAGGATGATGGATGTTGTAGGCCAGACATGTCCAAACCTTGGCTGAAGTTTGGACATCCCTGTTGTAGGCCAAAACATCTGGAAGGCCAAAGGTCCTTCACTCGGAACATAAATATATCCCTTTCATATCTACTGCTAGAGCAGAAGCGCCAAATCAATCACTCATGAAGCTCACTGAGAGATTTTGAGATTTTTTCCGTCTAATCTACCTAAGTAAAGTTGCTATGTGATTTAAAAAGAGAGAGAGAACAACCATGTATACCAGGGGTGTCCAAACTTTGGCCCTCCAGATGTTTTTGGACCACAATTCCCAGAATTCCAAGCCTATATTGCCTATGACAAAGGACTGTGGGAATTCTGGCCCAAAACAACTGGAGGGTCAATGTTTGGACACCACTGATGTATACAATACAGTTGTGAATTCTTTTGAGAAACTGTGTGATCTGAATGCAATCACTAACAAGGAAACAATCCGTATATCTTTATAAAAGTTGGGAGCTGGACACATATTTATATTTCATGCCCATAGCAAGAGAGAAAAAGAGAGAACTGGGAGAAGCTTGTGAGAGAGGTTGCGTGCTTACTTCATGTCATCTTCTTTTCCGTACTCTCTAAATTTATGAACAGGTAACCCGATAACAGATGTTCTACTGTACACTGTAGGAGCACTTAACATTTTCAGATGCTAGCGACTGCAACTGTGAGTCCATTTAACATTTCCCAGTTGACAGTTTGTCCTTTCGTGTTTCACCTGTCACTGAGCTTGTCAGTCTAGGTTACATCACTCTGAAATATTTGAAAAGAGGGGCTATTCAGAAAGTCATGGTATTGGTATCTCCTCTTTCTTTCAGCAAAAACAAAGAGGTGAACATTTTAAACTATTCCCTCTCCCCTCACACATACTCACAGAAACACACAGAGATCCTAACTGAGCTCCGAAATAGCCTTGCTGGTTCTGATGGATGCCGTCTATCATGAAAGAGCAGCATTGGTTTCCAGCAGCTTTTGAACTGATCAGCCATAGGGTCTTGGTGGACCAGATCTATGAAGCAGACTGGAGGAGACAAAGTGATGTTGTATTTCTGCTCCAATCAACAGGCTTAGTTTTCTAACTATGGGTTGGGAGGGTAGAGTTTTTTTGCTCAGTTCCACTGCAGTGTTGCTGTTGGCTCCTACAAGGATCAATAAAAGCTACTGCTTTTAGGTGTTTGCATGAAATTGCTGGGATTAGGATGTGTGTGTGTGTGTGTGTTCTATGCTGTCAAATTGGAACTGAGATAGAGTGGAACTAATAAGGCTTTCCAGGTAAGTGAGATATTTAAGGAGAGGCGTCAACAATTCTACTTCCTCTGTGAGTTTTCATGACCATGTGGGGATTTGAATCCTGGTTGAATAAGGGATCAGTAATATGCAGAGGACAACTCTCCATTTTTTTCCTCTGCCATTTGAATCATGGGCACAAGCCACCAGCTCAGCAGTTCGTGCAACTTCATTTAGTAGCTGGACAGGAGTTTGGCACTTCAAAGCCCCACATCTTCTGGAAAGCATCCATTTGGAGGCAGCAGCCTGACTTCCCTGCCATTGCCTCTTCTAGGCACTTCTTCTAACTGGGTGCTCACTGAAGGAGGGGGAGCTTTACATAAGAACATAAGAACATAAGAAGAGCCATGCTGGATCAGGCCAAAGGCCCATCTAGTCCAGCTTCCTGTATCTCACAGCGGCCCCACCAGATGTGTTTGGGAGTGCATGAAACTAGATATCTGTCTCCTGATACCACTCTCCTGCATCTGGCCCTTGAAGTACCCTGGTTTAAACCCTGGAGGTTACACATCTCCATCATGGTTTGTAACCTGTGATGGACTTTTCCTCCAGGAATCTGTCCAATCCCCTTTTGAAGGCATCCAGGTCAGATGCCATCACCACATTGTGTGTGGCAGGGAGTTCCATAGACTTACAACGCGCTGGGTGAAAAAATATTTTCTTTTGTCAGTTCTTACTCTCCCAGCCCTCAATTTGAGTGTATGTCCCCTAGTTCTGGTATTTTGGGAGAGGGAGAAGAGCTTCCCTCTATCCACTTTACTCATGCCCTGCATTATTTTGTATGTCTCAATCATATCCCCCCTCAATCGCCTTTTTTCCAGACTAAAGAGGCCCAAATGTTTTAGCCTTTCTTCATAAGGGAGGTGCCCCAGGCCAGTAATCTTTTTAGTCGCTCTCTTCTGCACCTTTTCCAGTTCCACTATGTCTTTCTTGAGATGCGGTGACCAGAATTGTACACAATACTCCAGGTGCGGCCTTACTATTGTTTTGTATAATGGCATTATAATGTTGGCTGTTTTATTTTCAATCCCCTTTTTGATAATCCCTAGCATGGAATTGGCCTTCTTCACCGCTGCCACACATTGGGGAGACACCTTCATGGAGCTGTCCACCAACACACCAAGATCTCTTTCCTGATCCGTCACGGATAACTCAGAGCCCATGAGTTGATAGATGAAGTTTGGATTTTTTGCCCCAATATGCATTACTTTACATTTGGTTACATTAAAACGCATTTGCCATTTCTCAGCCCATTCCCCCAGTTTGGAGAGATCCTTCTGGAGCTCTTCACAATCTTCCCTGGTTTTTACCACACGGAAAAGTTTTGTGTCATCAGCAAACTTGGGCACCTCACTGTTTATCCCTGTCTCCAGGTCATTTATGAACAGATTGAAAAGCACCAGTACCAGGACAGAGCCCTGGGGCACACCGCTTTTCACTTCTCTCCATTGTGAAAATTTCCCATTGACACCTACTCTTTGTTTCCAGGATCTCAACCAGTTCTCAATCCATAAGAGGACCTGCCCTCTTATCCCCTGACTGTGCAATTTTCTCAGCAGCCTTTGGTGAGGGACTGTGTCAAAAGCCTTTTGAAAATCCAGATAGACTATATCAACCGGTTCACCCAAATCCACGTGCCTGTTGACCTTTTCAAAAAATTCTAAGAGGTTTGTCAGACAAGATTTACCCTTACAGAAGCCATGCTGATTTTCTCTCAGCAAGGTTTGTTCTTTTATGTGTTTTAAGATTTTCTCTTGGATGAGGCTTTCCACCATCTTCCCTGGGACAGATGTAAGGCTAACCGGCCTGTAGTTTCCTGGGTCCCCCCTCCTTCCTTTTTTAAAAATTGGTGTGACATCTGCTATCCTCCAGTCCTCCGGCACTGTGGCCGTTTTAAGAGACAAGTTGCATAGAACCGTTAAGAGATCTGCAATTTCATTTCTCAGTTCCCTAATAACCCTTGGGTGGATGCCATCTGGGCCAGGTGACTTGTTAATCCTCAATTTATCAATTAGTCCTAAAACCTCCTCTCTTTTAACCTGTATTTGATTTAATTCTTTAGTCAAGAGGGGCGGCTCAGGCAGTGGAATCCGCTCAAGGTCCTCTGTCGTGAAGACAGACGCAAAGAACTCATTCAATTTCTCTGCAATGTCCAAGTCTTCCTTAACCTCCCCTTTTCCTCCCTCACCATCCAGAGGGCCAACTGGTTCTCTGGCAGGTTTTCTACTTCTAACATATTTAAAGAAGCTTTTATTATTACCCTTTATATTGCTAGCCATTCGTTCCTCAAAGTCTTTCTTTGCCTCCCTTATCATCTTCTTACATTTCTTTTGCCAGAGTTTGTGATCCTTTTTATTTTCCTCATTTGGGGAGGATTTCCATTTACAGAAGGACCTCTCCTTGCACTTTAGAGCCTCTCTAACTCCACTCGTTAACCATGCCGGTGTCCTCTTGGACTTAAATGAGCTCTTCTTTCTTTGTGGTATGCACTTGTGCTGGGCCTCTATTATTGTTGTTTTAAACAGGCTCCATGCACTCTGAAGAGATTGGATTCTTCTAACCTTCCCCTTCAGTTTCTCTCTAACTAGTTTCCTCATCTGAGGGAAGTTTGCCCTTCGAAAATCAAGGGTTTTTATGTCTGATTTGGTTGACACTCTTCCTCCGACATGCATGGCAAAGGTAATAGCAGCATGGTCACTGTTCCCCAGAGGCTCAGTGACATTCACACCTCTGACCAGGTCCTGAGTATCACACAATATTAGATCCAGAGTTGCCTGTTCTCGGGTGGGCTCCGTGAGAAGTTGCTCTAAGGCACAGTCATTCAGCAAGTCGAGAAACTCAGTTTCTCTTTCTTGCCCGGAGCTCGCATTGGCCCAGTCAATGTGGGGATAATTGAAGTCCCCCATGATTACAATCCTATCCCTTTTAGCCACTTCCATGATTTCTCTCCTCATTTCAAGGTCCCCCTCATGTTTCTGATCTGGTGGACGATAGAATACTCCAACGATCACATCACTCCTTGGACCTGGTAGTTTAACCCACAGTGATTCTATGGTGGAGTCAGACCCTCTGTCAATCTCCATTCTGCTGGATTTTACCCCTTCTTTGACATAGATGGCCACTCCTCCTTCAACCCGCCCCCCTCTATCTCTTCTATAGAGTTTATAGCCTGGGATTGCTGCTTTGAAAACCTGTTTGGCAGCTAAACAAACCAGCACAAACTGTTGAACCATTGGTTCATACCCATCTTTTAGTTTATGTCTAGTTCCAGTAATGAGCTGGAGGTCCAATAGCTGGGAGTAAACACAACACAATAAAGTTTCTTCAGAAGATAGCTTCAACATCTGGGAAGTCTGCATAACAAAGGGATGGTACCCCTTGATTCACTCTTGCCACCATGGGCTTCGGTAGTTCAGGTGTGTGTGTGTGTGTGTGTGTGTGTGTGTGTGTGTGTGTGTGTGTGTGTGTGTGTGTGTGTGTGTGTGTGTGTGTGTGTGTGTGTGTGTGTGTGTGTGTGTAAGATCACAAGCTGTAATCAGGTTGTAGTGGTTCATGATCTGTTAAGCTACAAGTGATGTGCAGTACAGTCTAAGACAGACATGTCCAACTTTCGGCCCTCCTTATGTTTTGGACCACAACTCCCAGAATTCCAAGCCTGTTTTGCCAATGACAAAGAACTCTGGGACTTGTGGTCCAAAACATCTGGAGGGCCGAAGGTTGGACATGCCTGGTCTAAGGTACTTGATGACTGAGGAACTTCAGCTCATTAAAGGCCATTGCTGGTTAGAATCACAGTAGAGCAGTGGTTTCCATCGTTAGGACCCCAGAGGTTCTTGAACAAGTCCCTGAAATCCTGGCAAGCACAGTTCATGGTAAAGACTTCTCAGAGTTTAAGCCCAGAAACATATGGGGGCCTAAGATTGGGAGCCCCTGTAGTAGACCTATTGTAAAATAAATACATTCGTTGCCAACTTTTTTACAAGGTGAATTAAATATATCCTTGAACATAGCTCCAAATAGTTGGTCTCCCAATATCAAAATGAGTGCTTTTCCAAATGTCAGACTAACCCATATTTTAAAATTTATTCAGATGATGTTTTGTTCCAAGTACCACTGGAAGTTTATCTGCCTAAAGGGATAAGAGCAATATACCAACCTAGTTGTGAATCAGCCACACCATGGAGGATTGAATGGCATAAACTTTCTTTTCAGTACTAAGTCAACGTTTATTTGTTTAGACACAATTATATGTAATCCCTGCCTTTTTATTGCTGTAATTGAGGTTGCTTTCTAATAAAAAATTATTATTACTACAATGGTTTTTCATTACATTCTTATACCTCCCTGTATTGTAAGAGTAAGTGCTTTCATAAACAATCTTTTAATAAGAAAAGAAGGGAGGGAAGGATGTGTGAGAAATTACCTCCAACAAGAGCCTGTTTAGTTTTACAGAGTAACCTGATTGTGCACTGTCTAGACTGAACACAGAAAGGAGCACACCTTGTACTAACAAATCTTCACACACCCATGCATGCAGTAAAAACTCATTCAACACCATGCACAGATTTGGAAAACTTGCAACACCTTTTTAAAATGTGCATGGACATGTTTTAGTCAATGGCAGGATGTGTCTGTTTGAAAAATTCACATACTGCTAGATGCAGATGTTTTCTCATTTAAATCCCATCCCTCACAAAGCACAGAGGACCCAGGTAGACAAAGCTGAGAAAGGCTAATCCTCCACCTTCATCCCACCAAGTTTCTGGAATGGAAGCCAGGTCAGCATGTTCATCCAAGGTGAAATCCTGCTAGGTAATTATTGTCTTAACTTTCACTGACCTGGCATTTAGCAAGGCTATACAGGCTATCTGTATTGGGAGACTGTTCTTCCTCCTTACAATAAAACATGACCAATCTATTTTCTAATATGGACAATAATCCAATGCACGGTCCTTTGTGCTAACTGACCAAACAAGATACTGTGTCAAGCTATTTATCTCATATATGTACATGCACGGGCTGTACAGATGTACACCCCACTGAATTTCTAGAGTGGTTACCCTATCGTAAGTGTTCATAGGCTCCACCCTCCATCCCCAAGATGTTGGCACAGTTTCCATGTTAAGATCCAACGCGACCAAATCTTCAGATATTTAAATCTCCAGAGTAGACATGGGCACGGAGCGGCAAAATTCTCGTTTCTGTTTTCGGTTATCGTTATCGTTACGTAACGGGTAACGGTAACGAGAACTACTCCGCTCCAGCTCGAACCCGACCCGATAAAGATAAATTGGGTCTGATTTTTTGTTGTCGTTCATGGCATCGCGGCGATTGTGCGATGCCAAGCAGCACAGAAAAAAAGTTTTAAAAATAAAAAAACCCCGATTCCCTGCCATAAGTGTGTGTTCTGCTTAAAATCAGGCGAAAATATGCCTGCCTCAGTGAGGGCACCTACCAGAGAGGGGTGGTTTCTGGGGGGTCCCCGGCCTTCCCCCCTCTCCTGTCCTGGGCTGCTGGTACCAGGCTGGGGGGGGCATCCTCATCGTCTCCATTTGCCATGCGGTTCCAAAATGGCGACCGCAATATTTATTTTTAAATAGTGGTCCAAAAACCCACCAAAGCACCACAGAAACATTTGAAAATTAGGTATTTTAAATGCCTGATTTTTAATAGTAGAAGCAGTGGGTTTTTCTTGCAATAAAACGTCTCCATTGATTTTATTTTATTTTATTTTATTTTTATTTTTATTTTTTTACACCTGTGCAATGATGGGCTGGCCATGGGATGGGACCATGCAAATTTTTGGAGCCATTCCACCAATCGCATGGCCAGGTTTTGACTGAGACTTCTGGATGTGCCAGAGGGCATAAAAAGCCCAATAACCCTAACCCTAACCCTAACCCATACACCAGTCCACTGTCCTTCTTAGTGGGTCAGAGGCACCCAGAGGTGCAGCCCACTAACCCACCCTAACCTTAACCATAACCCTAAGCCTAGCCCTTACCCTAACCCCAACCCTAACCCAGATCCGTACGCAAGTACGCTTCCCTTCTCAGTGGGTCAGAGTAGAGGCACCCAGAGAGGTGCCTCCCAGCCAGAGCCCACTACCCCTACCCCTAACCTGTACGCCAGTACGCAAGTACGCTTCCCTTCTTAGTGAGTCAGAGGCACCCAGAGAGGTGCCTCTGCCACTTACCCCCCAACCTAACATAATGTAATTTATGGTATGCGGTGGCTACGCAAAACGCTTCCCTTCCCTTATTAGTGGGTCAGATATCAGAGGCACCCAGAGAGGTGCCTCCCAGAGCCCACTTACCCCAACCCCAACCCCAACACAAATGACAAATGACAAACGACAAACGGAAATGACAAATTTTTGAAAATTTCCGCAACAAACGGAAACAACCCGAAACGGACCCGTCCCGACAAACGACAACTCGAAATGTCATTTTTCCTGGTCGTGCCCATCTCTACTCCAGAGAAAGGGGTTGTTTTGGTTTTTGTTTGTTTGCATAGCTCCACAAGAGTTTCCCTTTCTTGACTGAACAATTAATTGTTGCAAGTTTTCCAACTAATACACACATGCATCCTAATTGTCACCATTGCCTTCCCCCCCCCTCCATCCATACCAGTTCCTCACTCCTGGATTTATTAACTCACTCCCTAGAATAACCACTTGCTCATGAGATGCTGGCAAGGGCTTGAGCAGTATACAATATGCCACAATTAGGCTTCTAATAATTAGAATACAAAGTCCACTGGCCAGGAGCATAACGCAGGCTTTGGCTGACAAGAGTGGCTCCCTCCACAAAATCCTTTGTGATGTCATTTTGGTTTTCTTCAAACATTATTTAGAGGTTTTCACATGCTCGAAAATGTCTGAATTTGCCCCCAGATGTTGTTGTTGGGGACACTTCTCAACCCAAGGAACAAGATACTGTAGTTATATCACAAGCATCCAAAGTGTGGCAAATGGACTTAAGTCCAGTAAGCACATACAATAGTGATTTAGTGCCTACGTTTGCTCACAAGGTGGCTGCTCCTCCATGAGTGAAAAATGAAAGGGTCTAGGAGTGAAATAAGATGGAAACACTTTTTATTATACAACCTAGCTACAACTTAAAGAGCAAGCAGTGGAGAAAACACTTAACACACCATCTCTAGAATCACAGTCACTTTGACTTGCATACGGTAGAATATGTCAATGAATCTTGAGGGATTCCTTGACTTATGCTTGAGGGGCAGATTTCCTCCTCATTAGAGCCCATTCTGACCCCATTCTGCCATTCACAGCATGACACAGTTTATGGGTTTACTTGGAGTTTAGGCCCCTTGCTTCATGTCAGGTATTACAAGCAGCCACAGGCTTTCCTGAGAGCTCAAAACCACTTTTATTCAGCCTTTTGCAAGTGTTTATGTTACATCTGTTGTGCATCCCTTAAACAATCTCTAGGTGAGTATGAACAGGCTACACATTGTTTTCACATTTTTAATAAATATACTGTTCACTTGGAATTTACTGGTTTTTTAACCTTTATATTCAACCCTTCCTCCCTGAAGCATGGGGGCAATAAACACGACCATATGTGGTTTATATTTACAACAATCCTGTGCAGTATGTTTGGATGAAAGACATTAAATGGCCCAAGGTCATTCCATAAGCTTCAAGGCAGACTGGGGATGTGAACTCATGCTTGTCGCAGACCAATACCCCAACTGGTTCCCCACACCAACTATGCTAGGTTTAACCTGGCAATATGGTATCAAAACGGTATGGACATATTCCCATCACCAACAAAGAGGGCAAAAGGGGAAAAGTGGGTTAAATTATCTTCCTTAGTTATACTGCTATCACACAAATGGCAAAACTTTGGGAAGAACTTTGCTGTAAGTTAAGACATCGCTACAGATGTTATCTGTTGCATACCAAGTTCTGTGATTCAGCATGCAACTGATAATTTTTAGATTTTTTTTTATAAACAAGGGCAATTTGCCTCCAAAAGTTCCACAATTTCCCTTTGCTATGCAAAAAGATGTTGGCCACAGATTTGCATCAAATTATATGTGCTTATTAATATATATGTGCAATGCAAAATTAACAAGACACCAAAATTAGAATTTAATGTGACAGTTTAGCAGAAATATGAATCATCCCCTTCAGTACATAGTGTAGGCTATGGTGACTCTTAATGTGCCTTATCTCCTTACTTATGCTTATTTGGAGCCAAATCATACATGAACCAGGTAGTCCTTCAGAGAAGATTCCTCGAAAATGACATCCCTACAAACTTTGACATCCCTACAAACAGAAGACGGCCCTCCATCAAAAAGGGTGCCTGACCAATCACCCCTACAGAGGGCAGCCATAGTTAACCATTTTGACTTCTTCTGTGTGGTGTGGAATAGCAAAGAGAGAAAACTATGTGTTCCTGCATACCTGCACCACATGAACTAGCTCATTGGCTCCAGCAGGTCTCTGCCTAATAAACACAAGTTTCTGCACAATGACAGCCAAAATAAAACACAACAAAATCGAAGAGGGAAAAAAAATCCCATGAAATGAAAAGCATGTTTAAAAAATGCATGTACTTTGGGAGCTGATATGTCTTTCATTACCCAATAGAACAGACTTTACCATTTGCTGTCTTTTAACAGGCCAAATTTGCTGCCTCAGGAGACACTCTCTCACTGCTTCATGATAAAAACAACAACAGAATTTGACCATTGTTATTTATGCCCAAGTAGCATCAAAGACAGATTACTACCGCATGCTACCTATGGGGCTGTCAGGGAACACTTGCTGAACAGTTTGGTTGATTCACAGTCCCACTTACAAGCCTGGCTTTCAAAAGAACATGGCTTAAAAAGAATGCCCAGTGTAGGGAAAATGTTTTCTGAATTATTTATTGTAAATTCATCAGAATGGTAGATGGAAAACTTTCACAAGCCTAGTGCTGAGCAAGTGGTTGCCTCTCTGCCTTAGTTCTATATTTGCAAAATGAAAACTTCAAGGGCCTCATCTGCAAATGAATGAGGCATTGTAAAGAATATTTTTAAGGCCGTGTAAAAGATGACAAGCCATTCCTTGACTCTAATAGAACAGCAGACTGGGAAAAGGCATGTGAAAACTGATGAAATCCAAAGGTTGCAATCCCATCCTTTCTTTTCTTCCCAGAATCAAAACCATATATGGCAGCTTTGTTTCAAACACCTGGATCTGTGCACAGGCACACAATGTGGTAAACTACTGAACCAAAGCTGCATCCTTCTTAGGGTTTAGTCATGCCACTAATTTACATGAATTCCAGTCCTGAATTATTATTATTATTATTATTATTATTATTATTATTATTATTATTATTATTATTATTATTATTATTATTATTATTATTATTATTATTATTAATTTTACATCAATGTACTTAAATTACTTTGTTTCATTTCCAGTAATTAAAATCACTTTGGGAAGCTGCACTATAATCAACTCCATTCTGTCTGAGGAGCACTCGTGGTAAAATTTTATTTGGTTTTCAAGAATCCTTTGGAATTCCTGCAATTATTTATTTTTTAAAAGTAAGTAGCACATCAATAGAATGGTGTGGTGCTAAAGTTAAAGAAACAATGTAAACTATTTCTAACAGACAAGAATGTTCCTGTCATCTGAAACCCACATTGACTAGCATGTTTTCACACCATGTTTTCAATGTTGCGCAATATTTCTTTGATTTTCAGTCATCTTTTGGAATATCTTCATTCCTCTCTTTTAAAAGGGGGGGGGATAAAATGGCATATCATCCTGGTGCTTCTGTGCTGAAGTTTAAAAATATCCCATCTGAAAACCGCAACAACCCTCAGAGGCAGTATTTCATGCAACAGAGGAATTCATTGTTTGATGTATAAAGCAATGAGTTAAGAACTGAGATATTTTTCTGCCTGGAGCAGAAGTCATGACAACTTCAAGAATCTTCTGGTTCAGCCAAGGATTTAGTTCAGGGTTTGGGACATTCTGCATTTTCACACCAATGTATATCCTGTGTGTTCTTTGGCATGGCTAAGCATCAGCCTTCCTGTGTCCACACATGAGAATCATCCCTCCAGTTTTTTCATGTTTTTCGTTTCATTTTAGATCACACTATTGTGTCATGGAACCAATATAGAGTGGTAAGAGTTCATACACCTTTAATCAGTCCCACAATAAAGAAGAAACAAAGAGACACAATGTTCTGGTCACATACATAATGTGACATGTTGCTTCCAACTTAGTGGCATTTCTCACGAATATTTCCCCCTTGCTTAAAAAAACAGCATAGGGACATTGATATGTTGAAGTCATGCCATTGCTGTCAACACACAGATAGGGGCTGCATTGATTCATTGCCATAAATGGTGAGGAGCCAGCCAGCCACTGCATTGTCCCTCATGATGTAGTAAGGAGTGATGTTCCTTTGTCTCACTGAACTCCATTCCTGGAGAACTGGTGAGGCTGTGGGGTAGAAATGGGAACGACCAGAAAAAATGACATTTAGAGTTTTCGTTTGTCGGAACGGGTCCGTTTCGGCTTGTTTCCGTTTGTCGTGAAATTTTTCAAAAATTTGTCGTTTCCGTTTGTCGTTTGTCGTTTCCACCGCGATTTAGCACGATTTGACTTCCCAGAGCATAGGGGTGGCCCGCAATCAGGGCTGGCGCTAGGTGTTTTTGCACCCTAGGCGGCGGGCGGGTGGCGGTGGTGGGTGGCCATGGGGTGGGCGGCAGCCGCGGGCGGGCGAGTGGGCAGGCGGTGGCGCGGGCCGCAGGCGGGTGGCGGCGCGGGCGGACGGGCGAGTGGGCAGTTAGGATATCACTTAGGAAGGATAGAGGTTCTGTTCTTGGCTTGCACCCCAAATGTGTGTGGTAGTATATAATATATTTTTAAAATAAAGCCACACCTCCCACTCCCAGTCGAACCTCCCCCTTTATCCAATATCAGAAAAAAAACCCTCAAACTGCCAGAGAAGAAATAAAGAATAAACTGCTATTCCCTTCAGCAGACAAAGCTGCAGGGAATCAAAGAAATTATTTTCTAAATTCAATTCCCTCCCTGCCTGCCTAACTTAAATCCTAAAGCCTCAAGCCTCCCTCCTCAATCTCGATCAGATCACACCAGCACCAGCAGCCAGCCCTCCTCCCTCAACCACATCCATACAGGCGACTGCGATTTCTGGAAGGTGCCGGCATCCAGAAGTGTCAGTCAAAAACCTGGTGATGCCATTGGTGGAATGGTTCAAAAAATTTGCATGGTCCCATTCCATGCACAGTCCAAATGGGCAGGTCTAAAAAAATAAAAATAAAATAAAATAAAATAAAATAAATGTTTTATTGCTATAAAAAACCCACTGCTGCTACTATAAAAAATCAGGCATTTAAAATAAATAAATTTCACATGTTTCTGTGGTGATTTGGTGTGTTTTTTGACCATGATTTCAAAAGAAAAATTGCGGTCGCCATTTTGGATCCCACCACCACCACATGGCATGCAGCGAGACAGACGACGAGGATGACCCCCGCCCCAGCCTGGTGCAAGCAGCCCAGGACAGGAGAAGTGGGGGGGAAAGGCCGGGGACCCCCCAGAAATCACCCCTCTGGTAGGTGGCAAAGCCTCAGGCAGGCATATTTTCGCCTGCTTTTTTGGCCGGGAGTCGGGGTTTTTTTTAAAAAACTTTTAAAACTTTTTCTGTGCTTCGCATTGCACGATCGCCGCGATGCCACAAACGGAAATGAAAAACCCAACCAAAATTTTCTTTTTTCGGTTCGAGTTTGAGTTCTGACGGCTTAATTATCATTACCATTTCCGTTACGTAACGGAAACGATAACCGAAAACGGAAACAACAATTTCGCCAAGTCATGCCCATGTCTACTGTGAGGTCTGTGTGTTTCAAGCTGCACTGTTCTCTTTTCTCCCTTTTCTGATGTCTCAGGTGTGGTCTATGGACATCAATTGAGTCAATAATTTGTTGGTAGCTTTGCAAGAACACTTGCAACCCCCCAAATCCTATGAAATAAAAAAGATTCATTCTTGTTTTCATAAATCCACCTTTTACTTTCTCTCCACTCTTTCCACTACAACCTCT
The DNA here is from genome assembly GCA_037367245.1 of Phrynocephalus guinanensis. NCBI lineage: Eukaryota > Metazoa > Chordata > Lepidosauria > Squamata > Agamidae > Phrynocephalus > Phrynocephalus guinanensis. The sequence continues at coordinate 22,412,294 of CM074734.1, forward strand.
CTGGAAAATCAAATGCAAGTCGTCCATTGACATAAGGAGGAATCAACACACCACTCTGTAAATGTAAAAGATGAACTGGTGTGAAAAAAATAGCAGCAGATAAAATAGGGAAAATACAAAGAAAAAAATCTCTTTGTGTGTTGCTATTACACTTTTTTAGCCCCAACATACAAAGAAATATTCCATGACTGTCAGTTCATACCGAATTCAAAAATACTGTGGCATAGAATGAGGATTTGTTTTAAAAAAACAGTAGAACCACCCAGAGTGGTCCTGCTGTCAGATGGGCGGTATAAAAATGTAATAAATAAATAAATAAATAAATAAATAAATAAATAAATAAATGCCTAGGTGTCAGAATTTGACTGCAGATTCAGCATGCTTGGGAAACAGAAAAACAATAATGCATCATCTGAACCCATAAAGCAACCCAAAATCAATGAGGGAATCGGAGGTGGGGTACACTTTGGATGTGATTAACACCAGGTCGGTCCATAATAAGATCCCCATCCTTTATGATGCCATCTGGGATGGGAGGGCCAACCTTGCTTGTATTACTGAGACCTGGGTGGCAGGAGAGGGTGGAGCTTCGCTCTCCCACCTGTGTCCCCCTGGGTTTCAGGTTCAGGGTGTAGGCAGGTCAGAGGGTCGTAAGGGGGGATGGGCGGCCATCATTTATAGGGATTCTTTGCATATCAGCAGGGCCTCGACATTGGTAAATCCGGGGTTAGAATGTCTTCATCTATTGGTGGGACAGTGGGACAGATTTGGCATTGTGCTGGGTTACCGTGCTCCCCGCAACCCAGCACAATCCCTGCCAGAGCTCACGGAGTTCATCTTGGCTGCACTGTTGAGGTCCCCCCGCCTCTTGGTGGTGGGTGACTTCAACGTGCATGCTGGCAATGGGCTCTCCGGGGCGGCTCTGGAATTCATGGAGTCCATGACCTCCATGAATCTGACCCAGCATGTTGTATGCCCCACCCATAGATCTGGACATACCCTAGACTTGGTGTTTACCTCCACGTCGGAGGATTCTAATCTGAAGGTTGGGAACATTGTTTCTCTACCGGTGTCATGGTCAGATCACCACCTGCTGATGTTTTCCTTATCGATCGCTGCCCCTCCCCGCAGGGAACCTCAGCCCCTGGTTTGGGCTCACCCCCGAAGGCTCCTGGATCCTGCTTGGTTCCGGGAGGCCTTCAGGGAGCTTTCTGACAGCCTGGCTGATGATCCGGCCGAAGTTGCAGTGGAGCATTGGTTTGTTGAAGTCTCCCGCACTGTTGACCGGATCGCCCCTAGGCACCTTCTACGTTGCAGAGTTCGCTCTTCGCCGTGGTACATGGTGGAGTTGAGAGCAATGAAGCAAGAGCGGAGGAGGCTAGAGAGCAGATGGAGGATGGCCCGGACGGCGTTTAATAAGGCTGCAGTTTCTATCCAGACTAAGCGCTATAACCGGGTGATCAGGGAGGCTAAAACATCTTTTTTCTCCCTGAGGATTAGTGAGGCCTCGAACTCCCAAGTGGAGTTATTCCATGTGGTTCGTGACCTCACTAACCCTAGTCTGGTAAGGCCTCCTCCTACTGAGTTCAGTAGTGAGACATTTGCAGCCTTTTTAAGATCAAAAATAGAGGCCATCTGGACCGGGCTTGACTCCAGTTGCACTAGCCTATCCTCGGCATCCCCTGTCACTGCACCCCCTCGCTCTCCTTGATTGGATGAGTTTGGGCCTGTTTTCTAGCTTGAGGCCTCCAGGGCTATCGCTCATTGCCGGCCTGCATCCACCCCCTTTAATCCTTGCCCATCTTGGCTCATAAAATCTGCCGAAGGGAGCATGCCTGAATGGGCCTCTATCATCTCCACTGCCTCCTTCAGGGAAGGGATTTTTCCCTCTCGCCTGAAGGAGACAGTGGTGAAGCCCATTCTGAAAAGACCTGGCTTGGCAACGGACGAATTGGCCAACTACCATCCGATTGCCAATGTCCCCTTCATGGGCAAGGTTATCAAGAGGGTGGCCGCAGTTCAGCTTCAGGCATTCCTGGAGGGAGAACATCTCCTTGGTCCATGCCAGTCTGGGTTCAGGCCAGGTCAGGGAACTGAGACAGTCTTGGTCGCACTGCAAGATGACCTCCTCCGGGGGGCTGACAGGGGTAGCTCTACCATATTGATCCTTCTGGACCTGTCAGTGGCCTTATTTATTTATTTATTTATTTATTTATTTATTTATTTATTTATTTATTTATTATTTACACTTGTATACCGCCCCATTCCCGCAATGGGGACTCTGGGCGGTTCACAACATCACAATTAAAACAGCAAAAGAGTCAAATACGAACAGCAATAACAGAACTACAATAAACAAAAATAATTAGGCGGGGTTATAAAATCCAAAAATATATACAAGCGAGAAAAAAAAAACAGAGTGGGACCTTAGACATCGCCGTAGGCTTCTCGAAAGAGGATGGTCTTAAGGTTCCTCTTAAATGCCTGCAGCGATGGAGCCAGCCGTAGATCACTGGGAAGTTTGTTCCAAATGGATGGGGCCACTACCGAGAAAGCCCGCCCACGAGTACTAGCCTTACGGGCATCCCTCGGAGTGACCGTCCGCAGTGATAAGGCCACCGAGGCTCGGGTGGGTCGGGCCGGATTTAATTGTCGGGAGAGACGCTCCACCAAATAAGCCGGGGCCAAGCCATGGAGGGTTTTGTAAACCAAAACCAACACCTTGAACCTTATTCGGGAGGCAACGGGTAACCAGTGTAGGCGAGCCAGGATGGGGGTGGCGCGGTCATAACGACGCGCACCAACCACCAGCCTGGCCGCCGTATTCTGGACCCGCTGCAGTCGCCGAACAAGGTTCAAGGGAAGCCCCATGTAGAGAGCGTTGCAGTAATCCAGCCTCGACATGACCAGTGCCTGTACCACAGTCCTCAAGGAGCCCTCATCGAGGTACGGGCGAATCTGGGTGATAAGCCTAAGGTGGTAAAAGGCCGACCTGACCACGGCTGACACCTGAGGTTCCAGGGTCAGATCCGGGTCAAGGACGACGCCCAGATTCCTCACTCTTTGCGCCAGCTGGAGGGCGGACCCATCCAGACTGGGAAGAGGGCCACAGTACCCCTCCGACGAGCCCCCGAAGAACATAACCTCGGTCTTGCCTGGGTTGAGTCTGAGCCTGTGGGACCTGGTCCAGTCCAGTACCGCAGCCAAGCAACGATCAAGGGTTCCGACGGCCTCCACTGCACAGGTGGAAAAGGAGAGATAGAGCTGCGTGTCATCAGCGTACTGATGACAGCAGACTCCATAACTCCGGATGATCTCAGCCAGCGGCTTCATATAGATGTTAAAGAGCATTGGGGAGAGCGACGACCCCTGAGGCACCCCACAAGAGAGTGTCCAGGGAGCCGACAACTCACCACCCAAGCTCACTCGCTGGGTGCGACCCCCAAGGAAGGACCGGAGCCAGGCAAAAGCCTGGCCTCCCAATCCCAACCTCAGAGAGCCGCTCCAGCAGGATACCGTGGTCGACGGTATCAAAAGCCGCTGACAGGTCGAGAAGGACCAGCAGGGTAGAGCAACCCCTGTCAGCCCTCCTCAACAGATCATCATGCAGCGCGACCAGAGCCGTTTCGGTCCCATGACGCGGCCTGAACCCGGACTGGAAAGGATCCAGGACATGGTTCTCCTCCAGGAACGACTGGAGACGCAGGGCGGCGACTCGCTCGATCACCTTGCCCAAAAAGGGAACATTGGCTATGGGGCGATAGTTGGACAGATCGTCCACAGCCAAGCCGGGTCTTTTAATAATGGGCTTCACCACCGTCTCCTTCAAAAGACTGGGAAAAATCCCGTCCTTGAAGGAGGTTGAGGCAATCAGTGAAGCCCATTTCGGCATGCTCCCCCCTGCGCTCTTAATCAACCAGGAAGGGCAAGGGTCGAACGGAGAAGCCACAGGCCTGCAATGTCCCAGTGCCCTGGAGGCATCCACCGGTGTAACAGGCCCAAAATCAACAAACCGAGGCGACCGAGGCGGCCCGACACTGGCCTTGACAGGGGCCGGATCAGGGCAACCGGCATTCAACTCGGAACGGATGGCCTCGATCTTAGATTTAAAGTAGGCTGCGAATGACTCACTAGTGAAATCACTAGGAGGAGGCCCAGGCGGAGCGGGATTGGTGAGGTCTCGGACCACACGGAAAAGTTCCGCTTGACGATTCGAGGCCTCACCAATTCTCAGGGCGGCAAAAGATCTCCTAGCCGCCCTTATCGCGCGAGAATAGCGACCGTTCAACGCCTTAACCGCAGCCCAATTCTGAGCCGTCCGAGCGTTCCGCCATCTGCTCTCTAGCCTTCTCCGCTCTTGCTTCATCGCCCGTAGCTCCTCGGTAAACCAAGGGGACGAACGGGCTCGGCATCGGATCAGGCACTTGGGGGCGATCCGGTCGACAGCCCCAGCCACCTCCTCAAACCAACGTTGGGCTAGGGAGTCGGCCGGATCGTCATCCAAACCGTCTGGTACATCCCCGAGGGCCTCCGAAAACCGCGCAGGGTCCAGGAGCCCCCGGGGGCGGGCCCAGATGGACGGGCCCAGCTCCCCGCGGGGCGGGGTGGCTACCGCAAGAGAGAAAGTCAGTAGATAGTGATCAGACCATGACACGGGCCGGGCCGAAAGACTCCCGACCCTCAGATCAAAACCCCGCGATGTGGAGGCAAAAACCAGGTCCAGGGTGTGGCCAGCAGTATGAGTGGGTCCGATGACTAATTGGGGCAGGTTCATGGAGGCCATGGACTCCATGAATTCCAGAGCTACTCCAGACAGCCCAACCTCGGCGTGCACATTGAAATCCCCCACCACCAATAGGCGGGGGGACCTCAAAAGTGCTGCCGAGATGAACTCGGAGAGCTCTGGAAGGGAGAGTGCAGGGTCGCGGGGAGCACGGTACACAAGCACTACCCCAAACCTGTCCCTTTGACCCACCATAAGGTGGAGACATTCCAAACCCGGACTCACCAACGTCGCGGATCTACTGACATGAAAAGAGTCCCTAAAGACCATAGCCACCCCGCCCCCCCGCCCCTTCGACCTGCCCAGCTGCTGTAAACGGTAGCCCTGGGGGCAAAGGAGGGCGAGGGAAGCCTTTGATACCATTGACCACAGTATCCTGCTGGATCGACTCTCCGAGATAGGTATCGGAGGCACTGTTCACAGTTGGTTCCAGTCCTTCTTGAAGAGCCATCCCCAGCGTGTGCAGCATGGTGGGGGAGTTGAGGGCCCCGTGGACACTCCCTTGTGGGGTGCCACAGGGGTCGTCCCTCTCTCCCATGTTGTTTAACATCTATGTGAGGCCGCTGGCAGAGGTCATAAGGAGATTTGGTCTGCTGTCACCAGTACGCTGATGACACTCAGCTCTATCTCTGCTTCTCCACCTCTGCAGTTGAGGCTGTCCAGATCCTTGACCAGTGCCTGGATGCAGTCATGGCATGGACCAAGGCTAACAGACTCAAACTCAACCCTGAGAAGACCGAGGTGATGTTCTTTGGGACTTCCCCTTCCAGGTATGGAGGCCCTCTCCCCAGCTTGGAGGGTGTTTCCCTTCAGCTGGCGGACAGTGTTCAGAATCTGGGCATAGTCCTGGACCTGGCACTTACCATGGAAGCCCAGGTGGCCGCCGTGTCCAGGACTGCATTTTTCCATCTTCGCCAAATTGCCCAGATTTGCCCATATCTGGATGGGGACTCCCTCAGAACTGTTGTGCAAGCGCTGGTGATCTCGAGAATATATTACTGCAACAACATCTACATGGGGTTGCCCTTGACTCTCCTTTGGCGACTGCAGCGGGTCCAAAATGAGGCGGCCAGACTGGTGGCGGGTGTGCGTCGGTATGACCACATCACCCCAGTTCTGACTCATCTGCATTGGTTACCTGTTGCATCCCAAATCAGATTCAAGGTCCTGGTTTTAGTTTATAAGCAGCGCTTTTAGTTTACAAGCAGCACTTCTAAGAAAGATTCCAGCTTCAGTAGATTCCAGCTTCAGTTAACAACCCGCTTTCTGATGAAAAAGACTCATTTGATTCACTCGAAATCCCTTGCTGCTCCCAATACCATGACATTCATCTCTTACAAGAATCCAGCATGACAAACTCTGGGGGGAGAAAACCACAGATACTAACTGTAAAGAATTTTCTCTGAATGCCATGGGCAAAGATGTCAGCAGACTACTTGAACAAAACCAGTAGTTTCTCTGTGTGAGGCCTTGCCCAGATCTGCAACCTTCTCTTCATTATGTTATAGAATTATGGTGCTATGATATACAAAATGGAGCAGGGTGAGGAAAGAACAGTTTTCTTTGGTCAGAGAAAATGTGGGTGTTATTAACGTAGCAAAATATAAGATATTTTCTGCATTTTTTCTTGACCTATTTGTATCCAGTAGGAGAAGATTTGGTTGCCATGCTCATGGCTAAAATGTGAACAATCTGTGGCTGTTTTTTGATCATCGCTTCAATTCTGTTTCTCTTCGAAAATGACCCCAGAACTTTTACATTCAACGTTGCTAATTTTATAAACTTTCCCATAACCTAGTTCTTTTGGTTTCAATATTCTGGAATGGTCCCGTTGTGCATACAAAAGTAAAAACACCATCAATTAATAAAAAATAAACTAAAATGAACCTAATCCTCCACCCTAAAAAACTATTCTTTTCTCCCACCCCACCAGCTATCATGCTGTTTAGCATGTGCATCAAGGGGATGGGAGGGAGGAGGTCCGTCCACAGACACTAGCCAGCCAAGATCTCATTGACTCTTAAGTAGCATATTACTGTAAATTCTATAAATTTATTCTACCCCCCTCTAAACCACCCTCTCACCACCACCACCCCCTCAAAAGAAAAAAAAAGAAGAAAACAAAGGGGGGAAAGGAGGGGGGAAAGGGAAGGAAAGGGATAATAAAAGAAAGGAAAGGAAAAAAACACCCCCAAAAAACAACAAAAAATTAAAATTGGAAAAAAAAGGGGGGAGAGAGGAGGGGAAGGGAAGTGGAAGGGGAAAGGGGGAGAAGGATAAAAGAAGAGAAACAAAGGGGATGATAGGAGGTGAGAGAGGGGGAAGGAGAGAGGAGTAAACTAAATGAGTTTCAAATATTCTTCATCTTCATTGAAGATTCCTGGAGCCGGAGTAGAAAAAAAAATTCACTGTCCTGATGTTGCCACTGAAGTTCCCGGGGGAGGACAGGCAGAAACTGAGTCATCGTGTATGTTCCATGCTTCAAGAAGATGCTGGCCTTCTTCTAGAGAGTGAATAGTGTGTTGAACAGAGCCTTTCCAAACTTTCAAGAATAGGGGGTGGCCCCAAGAATAGCGATAGTTGTTCTTCCTTAATATGATTGTGACTGGTCTCATCGATTTACGCCAATCCGCAGTTTCTTTGGAGAAATCTTGAAAAACTTGCATAGTTGCATCTCCTCTCTTAAGAATATTAGGATTGGCTCTAATTGCAGACATAAGACGCCCCTTATTTACATAAGAAGCAAATCTTACTATCACTGGTTTTGGGGCCCCATCTCTTGACTTGCCCAGATAATGAACTCTCTCTAAATCGTCTTCCTCTAATTGTTTGGGCAGGAAGGAGTTAAGCCAGGTTAAAACTTCTTGTTTTAATGATGCCTCCTTGTTTTGAATAGCAAAGTTAATCAGTTTGACGTTCTGTCTCCGGGAGTAATCTTCAATGTAAGTTAATTTCTTATTAGTTTTGAGTAAAGCCTGCTTCTGAGAGTTAATTTGAGTTTCGTTTTCCGTTGCACGTATCTCCAGATTTTTAAATTCTCCTGCCAAGTTATCAAGCCGCTGGCCATTTAGCTTTATTTCATGTGATAAATCTTGTTTAGTGCCTTGGAGTTCCTTTGAACGGCCATCCACTCTACGTATCATGTCCTGTTGATTAGCACTCATGATACTAGCCAGCTCCGTCCTCATCAATCGCAGTTCCATCATGAAGTCTTGATCTGCGGGGGGAGGAGTAGTCTCTCTCTTTCCCTTCTCTGATCCTGTCGCAATTTTTAGCCCTCCGTCTCCGTCTCCTGGGAGCTGCTCAATACGCTGTAGAGCTCTAAGATCAGGCTGCCGGCATGTCTTGGTGGGCGGGACTTCCTCCCTGTGGCTGTTTTTAAGAAAGCACCATTGAAGTTATTATCCAACCAAATCAGTCATGGTGGACTCAGAAGGAAAGCATTCAGAGTTCTTCCATTCTGCTTCTTTTATATAGCCTGTGGTACCACCAGCTTTGTAGCTCAGAGTGATCTTGCCTCCATTAGTAATTTGGGGTTATTCTAGGTAATTCTGAAATTTTTATTTGCATTCAAACAGGGGAAGGGCATTTCTTGTTGGATATATTGGGATATACTGAGTTATTCTGATATTGCCTGTCCACACACTCCCATAATTGCTCCTTCGCATCTCATGCTTAGCGTAGGTTGACTTCCTTCTTTACCTGCCTTCTCACCCTTATCACAGTTCACTTTTCACTCTCCTACCTTTCCTCCTCAAGTTACCCATCCCTGGGATTTGAAGGGATGGAAAGTGGTCAACAGAAACATACCCATAAGAAGACACCATCAAATAGCACATGTCTGCAAACTGTGCAAATCAATACACAGCAAAACTCTACTAGGGTTCACAGAGAGAGACCCCAGGCTGGAGCAAATCACAACAAAGCAGGAAAAAATAGTTTGGGAGTGTGTGCATAGTGGTGGTGTGAAAAAGTCTGGAAAGTGCGTATTTTTTATCCTAAGCTGACTATGTTGACATCACTTTCAACCCTGTGTTGTGTGGAACCCTCGTGGTGCAGGGGTTAAACTGCAGTACTAATGCCAAAACTCTGCTCACAACCCAGGTTCAATTCCAGGTACAGTGGTACCTTGTATAAAGGAATTAATTTGTTCCAAATGAAATTATGTTAAGCAAATTTTCCTTTATACAAATTTCCCATAGGAATGCATTGAAAACAGAGTAATCCAATTTTTATGTTGTATGGATTCGCCCCATAGGCAATTGTGTTAAGCAAATTTCCCCTATCTCCAGAATTTTTTTATGTTGTGCAGATTTTATGTTATACAAACTGCTTGTTCTGCAAGGGTCCACTGTATCTGGGTTCAGGTTCACTTGGACATCCATCCTTCTGAGGTCAGTAGATTGAGTACTGTACCCAGCTTGCTGGGGGAAGGGGGGCAATACTAAAATGTACGAAACCACCCAGAGAGTTCTTTAAGTGCTATGGGGCAATATATAATGTTCTTTGCTTTTTTGCTTTGGACACAGGGATGCAGTACGGAAATCATAAGTGAAAGAAAAGTTAAATATTAGTGTAGGCAGGCACTGAATGAATGAATATTTCTGATTGCACTGACCTTGCTCCCAGATGGGCGGTATAAAAATCCAATAAATAAATAAATAAATAAATAAAATCTGGCTAATACATAATCAAAGCTGTTTTACCAAACATATTCTGATTCAGTCAGACTTTGGGTAGGAAGCAGTTTGTTTAATTGTGTGAATTATATTGGTCAGATTAAAACTCAGTTTAGTTCAGTTTTGAACATGGAGCACTGTGTGAGCATGAAAATATGCATTTAGGGGATGAAGCCATAGTTTTGCCTTCCCCAGCTGCACTGACTGGCCTTAGTATTGGTCTTTTTCAAGCAGTTGATGTCTAAATTCACTTGACTCCAACTCCCATCATCAGAGGGAGTTGTACCTCCATTTTTTGTTTTATCAAACATTGCAAATGACAAACAGGTAAAGAGAGGGGCAAAGCAGCTAATTATCATAATGGCAACTGTAGTAAGGCTACTGTCTGCAAAGAATTGGAAATGTGATAAACAGACTAACATGGAAGAATGGCCTAGAGCAGTGGTTCTCAACCTCCTGGGTCCCCACATGTTCCTGAGCTGCAACGCCCAGAAATCCCTTCCAGCACAGTGAGTGGTGGAGGCTTCTGGGATTTGCAGTCCAGAAACATCTTGGGACCCACAGGTTGAGAACCACTGGTATAGAGAAATGTGGAGCATGGCAGTTAAGATAGTTTGACTTCTGATATGAAAACTAGGAAAGGTGTGCTAAAGAATGATGATTTTAAGGAAATCTGGAATCAATTTCTAGAGCATGACCAGATTAAAAGGAGGGGGTATATGCCAGAAGAAGAGTCATTGTACTTCTAGAGAGAGAGAGAGAGAGAGAGAGAGAGAGAGAGAGAGAATGGCATTAACTATAAAAATTAAAGTATAGGATCCTAGTTCCAAAGAAATTGGTGGCAGCATTGGGTGCCACCTCAACCCGCAATCAGGCCTTCTCGGTGGCTGCTCCTTCAATGTGGAACAGCCTCCCAAGCGAAGTGCGCTCTGCAGAGTCCCTGCTGGCCTTTCGCAGAGCCTTGAAAACCATCCTGTTCCACGAGGCCTTTGGTGACCAAGTTTAATCGTGGGTTGTTGTTTTTGCTCCGCCATCTGCTGTTAGCTAGCTCAACCTATATGATGTTTTTTATCGAGCTATATACGTTTTGATCAGGGTGCACATGTTTTTATCTTATTGTTGTTTATGTTCATCTGTATGTGTTCTTTATATTTCGCTGATTCGATCAGCCTTTGTAAGCCGCCCAGAGTTCCCTAGGGAAGATGGGCGGGGTATAAATTCCATAATAAATAAATAAATAAATAAATAAATAAATAAATAAATAAATATAAAGTGTAAGATGGTATAAGAATAGTGTATTTAATAAGTACATTATAATATATGTCTCATTTTTTACAGTTTTGTTTTGAATTTTTTATTATCTTAATTTAAAAAATACAGTGGAACTTGTGGTCAAACACATCTGGAAGGCACTAGGCTGGGAAAAGGCCATTCTGCATGATCTCAAGGAGAGGTCTTTTTAACATGAGTCACCAGGAACTGCAGCATTTTAATGCTAAATGTGGTTTGCCTCTAGGCTTATATGAATTCTTCCTAGAACATTCTAACTAGTAACATACAGACATTTCCTACTTCATAGGAATAACATTGTTGACACAGCAAGCATAGAATGCTTTGAGTCCCTTTCTTTTCCTAAATATGGGCTCTATATGGACTGAAATTGTCACACTTAGGTCATGAGCACTGAGGATATTTATTCTACCCATCATTCCTTCAGCACAAACCTTGGCCTTGTAAAGGACAGAGGAGATATCAGAAATATGCAAAGAACTGTCCAAGCTTGATAAAGGATGGGGCTTTCTTATTATATAATAAAATTAAATTCAGCCAAAAATTACTCAGACTTTCCATATTCCAGGCCAAATCATATCACTTTCTGCCTTCAGAGATCCTGTTCCATCCCCACACATTTCTCCAACAACTTATGGTTAAGCCATCTATGGCATTAGATCAGCCAGTCTTGCATTGGAATCTTGCATTGGAATCTTCAACCTTGATGTCCATTGGAGCTTGCTGGGGTCTGAGATCATAGACTTGATTGCACTGCCTTAGAGATGTGTATTGTATGAATGAGGAATCAATGCATATCTGAAACAGAACATATTTCTGATAGAAATATTCAATAGCATGATAAGGGCTGTAATGTTTTCCTCTAGCATATGGAGGTATTTGCTTGTTTTTAAGTAGGAGAACTGAGAAACTGTACTCCCATCAGCAGTTTGCAGTGGTACAGCTAAATATTTCCAATGAATTGGAACTTAATTCTGGCCAGAATTCTTATTTATGTGCATTTGTGTGTGTGTTTACACAGAATTTCGTTTCACAGCCACATTGGAAATTTGTTTTGTTTTGTCTCATTTGTTAGAATATGCATACCTTACCATACAGCACAAGATCTTAACATATGACATATAAAAAAGCAACTCAGGAGAGTTTAAAACATTAACCAACTTAAAACCATATAGTTAGAACTCCATGATTTTCTGTATTAAGAAGGGTAAAGCCTTAGTGCCTCTGCACTAATGGGAGTACTATATCCATCCATCCATCCATCCATCCATCCATCCATCCATCCATCCATCCATCCATCCATCAAAAAGCAGAGATGGGCGCAAACTTAAAAACTGACAAATTAGGCTGGTTTGAGGTTTGTGGTTACCCATGATTCACAAAATACAAACAACTCCCCACAGCAATTTGTTTTTCATGTTTATGCCAGGGGAACCACCCACCCATCCCTTTCATTCCTATCAGCTGGGTAGCTCCTGCAGACAAAGCCAGCTCCTTTGCCCAAAAGATGGTGACAGTAGTGATATAGTAGGTAATGGCAAGTGCAGGTGGAGAGGTGATGGGACCACTAGGAACAAGGCAAATGGAGTCCAATTTTGTGAAGCTAAAGCAATATCCCCGAACTGGGTTGTGAACCAAATCAGCCTGATTCATTGACATGTAAGAAGCTTCCTCAGTTTCATTTGCTAAGTGGAGCTCTAGACTCAGGGCTTTTTCACACGACCCCTAAGATCCGCTGGCCACTTAAATTCGGACCAGAGATCTTAGGGGTTTGTCGCTGTTCCTGCGTTCCCACCCCCTCCACACTCCTGGCTGCTGGCTGCGTGAGGGGAGGGAGAAAAAAAGGAAGAAAAGAATGCCGCTCACCTCCGTTCTGCCATCCCGGCACTGCATTCAGATCTCTTAAAGGGGCGGGGGGGGGCAAAAAAAGAACAAACAGAAGCAAGGAGAGCCGGGCAGTCACTACGTTATATCCGTATCAGGAATTTTCACCTCCAGAGAGCAGGTACCTGAAAAGTGCGCTGGGACGCGCTTAGGTGGGCATGGTCGCACTTAATTATCTGTAAACTCCAGAGCTGGTGGGGAAACAATTTTAATCTCTGGAGCTGGGAGCCATTTGCGGCAGAGTTTAGGGGTCGTGTACAAAGGGCCTCAGTCAGCACAATTAATCTTTCACCCTGAGGTCAGTGGAGCTCCACATGTTATGCCGTGTCTCTTGATTTCATTTTTCTTCTGAACAGTTTATCTTCTTTGAAAACCAGTTTCAGTTTCCTGGAAACAGAATGTTGAATTTAACCAGAGAGCAACCATAGGGGTCTCTGTGTGACTCTAATACAACAAAGGAACCTGAACATTCTATTATTTCCTTGAAAACAGGGGTCAAGTGTGATTATATACTGTATGAAGATCCTAAGTCACAGGCATGCTCACTGTTTAGCCAAGGTTCTTTCCATGGAGAGATATCTTGTACCATCTCAGAACTTCAAAAAATCTGTTATATTGCTGTAGGATCTCTTGCTACAACACAAATGCCCCAAACTCAGAATGCCATGGCCTGCCAGCAAAGCACATTTAATTAAATCTGACAGATGGGAATGATCTCAGTTGTAAAGGTATTCTTTACTCAATTTATAAATGGAATATTTGGGATATCATTCATAACAGGGCAGTCTTAACAGCACAAGCAGAAAGTAATGGAAGATAATTCATGCAATTTGTAATGGAGTGACAATTTAATTATTGGCAGTTTTACTCCTACAAAAGCAAACAGGGAGGGGGAAAGGCCAGCTTAATTCCATGTTGTACCAATATTTCATTATGTCAAATATCATGCTTCTCATCAAAATTTGAGGGAAGGGCTATTACTTTGGAATCTAATTTACTGGACTAAATTCAATTGTTATTGCCAAATAGAGTAAACCCACGGACTCTATGAAACTCTGTCAGCACTAAATGCTTTGAGGGAGGTTATACCAATTCAATTTTTTCCCTCTAAAATCACGACACGAAATTCCATTTCAAAAGTAGCACAATAAGCAGGGAGAATTGTTTTGAATTGAGTCATGTTTTCTAGTTATTCTTTAGTTAAAACAGGGCATTTTCAGAAACATTTTGAAGTGGGGAAATGGTGCTTCATCCCATTCCCTCATCAATCCCACGTATTCTTCTCCTCCCATGAGACAAGCATAAGGAAAGGAATTAGGAAAACAATGATGAATAGAACAAAACAGTCAAAATAGGACACAACACTGAAATTCAATGCTTCAACCAAAAAAAATCCTTCAGTTTATGAATGTGGGATATGGTGCTTCTGTACTCATGAGTCAAAACACCAAGAAATATTGCCACACAATATTGTGCCCACGTTGCCAGCAGCAAAAAGGGTGCCAAGCTTTGCACCGCAAAGGGCAGCCTGAATGTTGACAACACCATTGGCAGCAGTCAAGATGGTCTGCAGGTTACCCTCTTTTGTCACTACATTCACGGAGTGGTACCATGTAGAGGAAAATCCCTTTCCTGACTGACTCCTTGTTTCTTCAGTTAAACACTTCTCATCCAAACACAAAGCCATTGTCATGGCCATGTTTCAATGAGTGTGAATTCCAGCAGAAATTTTCCTCATATAAAACTACATCATGATAGATGATTCCACAAGATGAACACATTACCTGTACCACAGTGACTGGGAGAAAAGAGAATCAAGAACAGCTTGGATGTGCCCATAGTCCCTCAGTGCCAAAACATTTTGAAAGGCTGTTTTGGACTTAATGAAATGGCACAGCAACAGTAGGAGCAGGTACAACAGGTACAGTGGAGAAACATCCCAGTCCCAAAGCAAATAAATGAACAATTCCACTGCTCAAATGAGAGAATTTCAAAATATATTCTTCTATTTTAAAAAAAACCCAGCTTATGAAACATTTTTACACAAGAAATTGGAACTCTTTATAATGTCTTTTAGGCCAGGAAGGAATCTGAAAGGTTTCCTTCTGATAATCATTTAATTTGGTCCTGAGTGGCACGGTCAAAAGTTCAGACCTGCCAAACTGCAACAATATCTATATTTAAATTTAGCCTATTGGCCTTTTATAAGAAAGACAAAAACTCTTTTCTTCTTGGAAATGCTTAATTGATGAAACTAATTTGAAATTAATATCAGTATTAGAACCATAGATGCCTGGATTCACTCCAAATAAAAAGGAGGTGGGGACTAACCATTCTCTGTTGAGATAAGCAAATTTGGTCTTTTCAGCAAATTTGATCTGTTTTAAATAAGTAGACATGGTTACCAATGTCTGCACAGTAAAACAGTTTTACTTTTAAAAAAATTAACTCAAAAACCATTTACCCAAATGTCCTAAAATTTGGCATAGAGCAAGAACAGATTGTTTGCAACATGTCAGTAAAATTGGATGCTGATCCAAAATCCATTTTCAAAGTTATAATTTTTGGTTTAGGGGTTCCTCAGGTTTTTGAGTTGGCTCGTAGAATGCTGGATTTTGCTGCCACACATCTTTTGTTGCACAAGGGTGTGGATTAATCTTTGGCCCTCCTGATATCTTGGACTATAATTTCTCAGATTCACTTGCTGCTGATCATAGTTGGCTTTGGGGACCCAAAATCCATAACATCTGATTTCCCTTCCTTGGCCCAGAACTGGTCCCATTGATATAGTTAGAATTTACTTCCAGTTACTCTCCCAGCTAGAGAAGGAATACTCCACAGAATGCAGTGTTGGAATAAATACTTCTGCTAACAGTGGCATTCCAACCAATGATTTGCTCCGGTTAGTATCAGTGCCTTAAATAATATCAGTGGAATGTGGGGGGGAAAGCTGTGGAAAACTAAGAAGTACAATTTTAGGATTGAGTTTGGGAAAAATACTTATTCTACTAGGGGTGGGAAGATTCTAGAACATGGGTCCTCAAACTACAGCCCGAGGGCCGGATGCACCCCCCAGGGTCCTGAATCCACCCCCTGGGACCAACTGCAGACCCCCCACCTACCCCCTGCTTCACGAGCAAAGCCAGCCTGCACAGCTGCTTCTGTTGCTGGCACAGTTCAAAGCAGTGGGCTATGTCGCTTCCCCACTTCCCCCCACCCACTACCCAGATGATCAGCACACTGGCTAGTGGGGAAGTTCAAAGTCGGAGGCCCATGGCAAGGTCCCCCGCTCCCCCACCTGCCACCCAGATGGTCAGGGCACCAGCTGCAGCCAAGTGGGGCAATTTAAAATGGGAGGGCTCTGGCAAGGTCTCCCACTCCCTCCATGGCCCCGAGGCCCTGCCCCTCCTCCAGCCCTTCCTTGTGTGACCACCGCCTGTGTTATTGTGGTTGTGAGGAAGGATTGGCAGGGGGAGGCAGTGCCAGCCAGCCGGAGCAGCAACGGCAGTAGACTGACGGAGGGATAGATGGCAGGCGACCGGGGGGGGGGGGACAGAGTTACTTCCTACCCACCCAGCCACCCGGAGCTGCTGCCTTGCTCTGTGGAGTGAGCGAGGGGAATAGGGAGCCCAGCCATGGCCGGAGGCTGAATCCATCTCTGCCACCACCAGGTTAGAGACCAGCAAGAAGGAGGTGGTGGAAAAAGAAGAGAATGGAAGGGAAGGTCAATGGTGGCCCAGGCCTGGTTCATGGAAGGCTGGTGGGGCTGCATTTGTCCCCAGTTGCTGATGGTTGGGCTGGCGAGCCCACAGAGCACTGAAGCCTGGCTGGGTTCAGCCAGTGAGTGGGCTTTGGGTGGCTTTGGGCAGGCCTTCCTGCCTTCCCTCCCTTCTTCCCAGCCCTTGCTCCCTCCCTTCCTCACTTGCAGCACACCAAGTTGGGCCAGGCCTGGCCAGGCCAAGAGAGGAGGCAGCTTTCCCTCCAGGATGCAGTGAGAGTGTGATGGCCAGGACACATTGTTGGATCTGTGCGCAGTGGTGCCAGCCTTGCCACCCTTGCTGCAGCTGCTGCTCCTCATCCTGAGTGGCCACCTAGAAGGTGATGAGGGGCCTGGCTTTGCCTGAGCTGCTGCCTCCTTCCCGATGCAAGGAAGGAAGGAAGGAAGGAAGGAAGGAAGGAAGGAAGGAAGGAAGGAAGGAAGGAAGGAAGGAAGGAAGGAGAGCTGCTCCAGTCACTGCCACTGTAGGAGGAGTAGGAGGAAGAGGCGCAGCAGAGGGATCCCAGCAGCGGCACCTCAGGGCGACGATCCGGAACAGGAGGCATTGCTGTGACCCAGGAGACACACTGATCATGGGCTGATCATGGGGAGGGGGTCTCCGCCCACTTGTCCCTCCCTCCCCATTTTTTCAATGTCAATCTTTTTTTTTAGACTGTGGTCCGGCCCCCAGTGGTGTCTGGGTGTGTGTGGACCAGCCGCTGTTTGAAAACTTTGAGGACCCCTGTTCTAA
Source organism: Phrynocephalus guinanensis (assembly GCA_037367245.1). Taxonomy (NCBI): domain Eukaryota; kingdom Metazoa; phylum Chordata; class Lepidosauria; order Squamata; family Agamidae; genus Phrynocephalus; species Phrynocephalus guinanensis. The sequence continues at coordinate 22,429,438 of CM074734.1, forward strand.
AGGTTAAAAGGCTGTGCACACTTTCCCCAGAGACTTTGGAGATCCAAATAACATATTTCAGGAGTGGTTTTACCAGTTCCACACCCCCAGTGTGTTACCAAGGCAGAACAAGGATTTGAACCCTGGCCTCCAGTGTCTTAGTCCATCATTCTGTCCATTACCCCACACTAGATATCTGTTCAGTCTAGCCCAGTCTATTTTCAGTTGCAAAAGCTTACTAAATTCAAACAAACATCTTCCCCACAGCAGTACCTGAAAATCTTTTCACTAAAGAAACCAGGACTGACACCAGTAACTTATAAATGACATGCAAAGGCAGGGCCAAGGAGCTTTGAACTTTTTGATGATAGATCCAACACTTCTCCACAGCCATTCTCGGTAATATGAGAATCTGTGAGTCATCATCAACATATTTCATCAGCAAAGTCCCTGTCTTGGACAAAACAGTAATTTCAAACTGCCTCTTTCATTTTGAGAATGCCAAATATAACAAAAATTTTATATGACATGTCATGCATTATATCCAAAATATTACCCACTTTGAAGTCTTTTTTCCTATAATCTGAATATTTGAGTGATGGATGACGATGATATTATGATTGGAAATGGATGAATCACTCATAACATTGTCTCTAAAAGTTATAATCTCCCTGTTAAAAATATTTTACATTCACATCCTGTGCCGAAGTGGAGTATCAAAATGTTCTATAAAAGTCAGATGGGAGGCTGGAGGGCAAATTCAATAAACTCTGGATTTACATTTTATGGTATAATGTTTGAAATTAAATAATTAAATGCACTTGTTGCTGCTCACGTTCAAGCATCATTCCCAATTAATAATGGAAAGAGCCTTTACTCCCCTCCAATATCTATAGATCATGAGTCTGTCAACTCTGACATATAGTCATGGTATATGGTTCATTGACAGTGCTATTTAGCAAGGGGGGACCTACCTCATCTGCTTGTGTTTCTGCTTCATCCTTTCCTCTTAAGAGCTGGCCCCATATCTTTCTGGAATCAAACTAGAGCATGCAATCTCTTTGGCAAGATTCCTTGAGATTCAAGATAGCTATTTGTTCTGCCTTCCCAGCTGGATGCTCCAGTTTAAATAGATTGCACTGAAGATAGAGACCTTTTAAGCACCAACTGGTTCACACCAAATGGAACCGTATACTGGATAGGCCCAGTATACGGTTCCATTAACTGCCACTTACCCTCATGCCTGGATAGAAGCTGGTAGTAGGTGAATCTCACAGGATGATTGGCACTAGGCTGATAGGATCTGTGATGAAAGACAGAAAGATGGAACACCAAATAGTGGAAAGAAAACAGATAAAGAACTCAATTTACAAGGACACCAAAGAATGTAATCTTCTACAGAGTTCCCTTGGTGGTTAGCAAGGTAGTCAGAGTCAATGAGAAAAACTTCCCTGCAATTATCTGCACAAACCCCCAGGTGTACTGATTCTAGAGAAAGATTTACATGGGGGGGTGACCACGGGTCACTGAGGGAGACAACCCAGGCTGTAGTTCTTGGGCATTAGGCTTGGGCTGAGGTCCTCAACAATGCCTTTGGCTGTGTTGCTGCTAAGCCTCCTACCATGCTGCTTGGTGTCTCATGTCATCTTGACACACTCTAGCTGCCTTGTCATGGTTGACTTACTTGCCTGTCCATGGCTCACAATCTCTCAGTACTCTTTTCTGTTTGCCTAAGTTGTCCTCTGCAGCTGTCTCACAAGCCTCCTGGTCTTGAGCATCCATCCACAGGCCATCCTCTGCAGAACTGGAGTTGTCTCTATAAAGTCATGCCTCTCCAGCCACACTCTTTGCCTCCAATGGCACAGCCCCATTGCTTCCTCCATCCAGAAATTGCTGTCCTAGTCATTAGGAGACCCTGATAGGTGTCTTGAGGGTGGAGAGCCTCCTTCCTTCCACACACTCTATGGTGCAAGAGCTCTGGCTGGGCTCACAGTCTGGCAACTAACTAACAATTTAAACACATCTAGCAACATACTCAACAATAATGCAACTCTGCAAAATTCCAACCAGTGGAATCAAATCAATCTATAGTTCATTGTCTAAACTACCTGGCAACTTGCACTCCCCCAGAAAAGTCAGAGTAACCAGTTTCTTGGACAATATGGGGACGTATATCACAGCATACTGTAAGAAACAGAGAATGAATGTCCCTGTCATCTAAGTAAAATGGCAATGCTTCCCCTTATTCTATTAACAGGTAGCTCTAAACCAACAATGTAGTTATCTCCTACTTCACAAAACATTGTCAAAAAGACTTTGGCACTTAGCAAATCACCCTGTTTCAAGTGGACCCTCTTCTGTACTAATGAGAAAAAAAACTAGATCAGGGCCAGCCTTACTGCTATGTTGTAAGAGACCTTGAATGTCGCAAGGGTACAGCAAATTATCAGTTATTTGAATTGGATATTTCAAATATCTAATAATTTATCTTGGATAAGGATAGACGTTTGTGGGATGTTTTGCCTCATTTTCCTGGAATAATTTGCATGGGTCTCAGCGGTACTTTGGTTCAGTGGGAGGAAGAGATTTGGTCTTCCCAGATACTGTAGATCTAATCCAAACCATTGAAGTTGGTTCTGACATTTTCTGACCAGAAGAAGCTTCCTAGAAAATAAATAAATTTTAGATTCAAACCCCAGAATCCCACAGCTAGGATGGGGACTGGGAAGATTCTGGGGAGCTGAATACCAACCCCCACCCCAATCAACAATTCATGAAGCACAGTCATACGTTTCCAAAAAGATTTAAATATCACACTACCAATAAAGCAAAGACACCACTGATAATTTGTGCCCTGAATTCTCGGCAAATGTAAAGACACATTGTGCTGAGTACAAAAGGTCAGGACAAAGCCCTAAACTTGAATACATTATAATAACATCAAAGCTCTGGAGCTGGGAGCTGATGGGTCTTGTATCATTTAAATCTCTCCAATGTTCTAGGGCATGGGAGGAACAGATAGATAAAAATCAAAGACAAAGTAGTCAAAAAAGAATTTTTTTCACATCAAACCCTGTGAAAGCTGATAGTAATCTCTAAGGTGACCTGTCCCTTTGAAGAAAAATTATACTCTTTAAATGCAAACTGCTAGACTTGGAAGACTATTTGTGCCTTGATGGCAATGAATATTTCTTAACAATAATAACCTAGCAACGAGTGAAATGTGGCTTCAAAAGACACAGGTATCAATCCAAAAGTTCTGTGTATATTGCACAAAGTATCTGTATTTTCACCAATTCCTTCTTCCCTGGGTTTCTACTGAAGTTCACCAAGATACCAAACTAGCTTTGAAGGTCTCACATGACACTAGTGTTGGAAATTTGTTCAGAATTTACCAAGTAAATTCCACTGAGTTCAATAGGATTACTTCTAATAAAATGTGCAAATGATTAGAGTTCAAACATACGTAGACACAGTGTAAAGCCATAATGGCAGTGCAAACAGTCCTGGTTCTTCCATCACAACTTGAGTCCCCCCTTACTTGTATTGAAGAACAATGAATGACAAGGATGTTTCTTCCCAACCAGAGGAGCTACACATTCACTGGACTATCCACGATCCAGCCACAGGAGGTGAAAGCTGCCCAACACTTCTGGAGGACATCAAATAGAATAGGGCAGATCAGGGGTTTGAAAAGCCTTCAGAGAAAATCTGCCACACTGGTAATGGTCAGTTGTTTACTTCCCTTTATTTTTATTTGCATTATTTTACTTATATTTCCTCTTTCATATAGATTTCATCTTACTACATCAAAGAATCGATTTTGGCAGTTACATTCTAATGCAGTATACCATGAGGCTCCATTATTAATACTAAGGATTGCCATTTTGGAAATTTGTGTAAATACCAAAGAATTCATTTCTTATTAAAATACAATATTCATGTTAAAACAAAAATTAAAGGCAAAGCAATTTAAAAGCAGGGCCAGGTTTTGGAAACTACAGCATCATCCAGTAAAAGTTTTGTTATGTAGTGAGAAATAGAGAGCATTGCCCGTGAGGTGTGTGCTAATTGCTTGTGGGCCAACTGCAGATAATTGGCCATGGGGAAGGGCTGCACCTCTTGGTGCCATCTGTATAAATGTGCATGTGTGTTTGTATTGATGCTCTTATCTGACTGTCCGTGACTTGTGGAATAATGCCATGTTGATTTATCTCTTGGTGTCATGAACCCACTGTCATGCCCCGTGTCGCAGTGGTTAAATGCCTATACTGCAGGTAAAACTGTGCTCAGGACCTGTGATTCAATCCCAGGTAGCAGGCTCATAGCTGACTCAGCCTTCCATCCTTCTGAGAGGTTGGTAAAATGAGTACCCAACTTGCTGGGGGAGGGCAATGTGTAGTCTGCATTACTGTAATTAAAACTGTAAACCTCCCAGAGTCTACTTGAAGTGGTATGGGGTGGTATATAAGCAGAACACTTTGCTTTTTGCTTTTACTTAACAAGTTTCATCCTCAGCAGGCAAGAATTTGTTCAAAGCCCTCTTGAATAGTACAGTATAGAGATGGGCATGACTCAAAAAAATGGTGTTTCATTTGTAGTTTGGTCGTTTGGGAGTCCGTTTCGGTTCGTTTTTGTTTTTGTGACGTTTTTTGCAAAAAATTTCGTTTTTGTTTCGTTAGGTAACGAAATGAAAAAACGAAAACGAAAATGAAAAATTGCTGTTACATTAGCATTCTTTTAGTTCAATGCATTTGCTGCAACGAAAATGAAAAACACGGCAAATTTGGTCGTTTCGTTTTCATTTTCGTTTTGTTTTTTTAAAAAATTGTTTCATTTTCGTTGCGTAACTAAACAAAAAATGAAAACAAAAACGAAAACGAAAAATCGCTCGTTTCGTGCCCATCTCTAGTACAGTATATGGCTTCCCACAAAGAGTGACAGCTACATGGACAGCATTGACTCAGAGGATAGTTTCAGATCCTGGGAACAGCCAGAAAGTCCACCTTCTCTCATGCCTTAAATGCATGTTCCTGCAAAGATTGGATGTCTGAAAGAACAGAAGTTTCAGGAAGCCAGAGGTCAGTTAAATATGAGGAAAAACTTTCTGACTGTCAGAGCAGTAGGGCAGTGGAACCAGTTACCTGAAGAGGTGGGGGAGTGGTCCACCATAGAATGGAGACATTCAAGAGAAATTTGGACTACCACCTTGGCAGAAATGATTTGTATTCCTGCCTTGAGCAGATAATACAGACTACTTTGTAACTCACTGGAAAAAAATTGGACAATACTTGGCAGGCAAAATTGAACAGATCCGTGCTGACTTGGATGCTGCAAATGATCCAGAGTCTGTAAATAAAACTGCTGCCCCTGCCTCACCTATGCTATTTAAAATTTTATGAAACCACTGAGGTATATTATCATGAGTTTTGGAGTTAAATGTTAGCAGATTCCCAATGACACCCAACTGTGCCTCTTATTACCTCTTAATTCCAAGGAAGCTGTTTTGAGTTTACATACAAATGTTTAGCTGCAGTAATGAACTGGATGAGGATGAACAAAATGAAACTAAACCCAGACAAGACTTCACCAGACTAAACCCAGGTGCTTCTGGTCAGTTGAAAGGGAGATGGGTGGATAAGGATGCAACCTGTACTGGATGGGATTCCCCCCCCCTTGAAAAAAAGAGGTGTGTAGCTTGGAGGTGCTCCTGGACTCATCATTGAGCCTAGATGCCCAGGTCACAGCTGTGCCCAGGAGTGTATTTGCACAATTGAAGCTAATATGCCAGTTATGCCCATTTGTTAAGAAATCTGCTCTGACCATGATGACACATGCCCTAGTGCAATGTGGGCGAACCTATGGCACGGGTGCCAAAGGTGGCACTTGGATGGGCACCCGACATCGCCCCTTCACAGCCACCTGTATTCAGGTTAAATTGCTGTATTGGCACTTTGTGAAAAATCAGTGAGTTTTCAATCACAGTTTGGACACTTCGTCTCTAAAAGGTTCACCATCACTGCCCTAGTTACATTCTGGCTGGACTACTGTAATGCGCTCTATGTGGGATTACTGATGGAAGGTTTCAGGAAACTTCAACAGGTCCAAAGCACAGCAGCCAGATTACTGACTGGGATGGGTTACAGAGATTACATTAATTATACCCCTGTTACAGCAGCTCCACTGGCTGCCAATCGGCTATCAGGTACAATTCAAAGTGCTGACCTTGACCTACAAAGCACAAAATGGCCTGGGTCCAAGCTACTTCAAAGATTGAATCTTGCAGTATGAACCAGCTCGGGTGCTAAGGTCATCAGGAGAGGCCTTTCACTCCATCTCGCCACCTGCAAAGGTGTGTCTTACAACAACACATGAAAGGGCCTTCTCTGTTGCTGCCCCATCTTTGCTGTCTTTCCAGAAGCAGGCAAAGACCTTTCTCTTCAAGCACACTTCCCTTGAATGAATGACTACCTATTATGTGACTTTTAGATGGAGTGCCACACATTATGGTTTAGACTGAATTCATAATAATACCTGTGTTTTCCATTTTATTTTCCATCTCTCATAATGGAATATTTTCTTTAATTGTTCATGTGCTGCTATTAGGTTAATTGGCCTTTTAATGTTGTCTTCAATTTCATTGTTCTTAAATTTGAATATGTCTTAAATGTTTGGGTTGTATATTGTCCTTCAGTATTGTAAGCCGCCTTGGGTCCTTTTCCAAGGAGAAAGGTGGGGTTAAAATATTCAAAATAAATAAACAGAGAAGAAGATGAAATCACCTGGACCCAAGTCAAAGAGGACTATGTAACTAGTACTTTGTATTGTGCCTGGAAATGAACTGCTAGGAATTCACATGGTCAAAAACCTCCTCACAAAGGAAAAATTTCCAGCAAAAGCAATTGGCAGTAGGATCTGCACACTGCAAAGAATAGGGGCCAAATGAGTGCAGAAAAATCATGGTACATTGAATCCAGCCCTCCCTTAGCAAGAAAGATTGAGGCTCTCCCACTCCCCATGACAAACTAGCCATGTTCCTTGCTATTTCCTTCCAGTCTTAATCAAAATGTCTGCAGGCACATTCCCACACCAGATGGGCAAAAAGTCACAGAGGCGGGCAGCCCACATTATCCTGCACTTTGAAATCTGCAGTACTAATTAAAGCACAAATCACCAGCCCCAAACTCCCCAATAATTATACTTTGCATTCCTTCTTGTCCAGAGTTCAGTTTGATTAAAGCTCTTGAATCAGCCCAGCTCCAGACAGAGACATGCACTCCACAGTTCACTGAGCTGCTGTTTCATTCTGGCTGCGCTAGCTGTCAGCAAACAAGAGCATTACTATGCCAATGATTTATCGGAGGGTGGGATTCTGCCCTCGCTGGATCACTGAGTACATCTGGACTAGACTAATGAGCACAATCCTCACCAACAGAGTAATTGTGGAGGGTTCACAGACGTTTTAGGCATGACCAAAAAGGTCTTGTTTACTGATATATTATTTATGAGAATTGCTATTAAATCACCTGAGGTTGAGGAGTGGCTTTTTCATTGTTTCGTTTTGTTTTGGGGGTGCTTTATTCTTATTTTGCTATTGTGTCTTTTGGAGGAGTGGGATTGTTTCATATGGTTAGGAAAACCAGTGTTGTCTGAATTATCTCCTTCCACAGGTTAGAAAAACACCATTAATAATGTTGATTGCTTTTCCCAGGCACATTTATGTCACAAGCTTTGTTAAACAGCACTGAGTATCTTTATTCCTCCCTTCAGGCAGCTGAAGGAATCAATTTGGGTTTAACCATCTGCTTATATAAACTTGCTTTACAGTTATGAAGGGCTCAACAATTTTATTTTGTGGCACTTAAAATTAGCAGTGTCCCTGAGTGAAAGGGGAGATCATTCCAAGTAGCTTAAATTAAAAGGCTTCAGTTTATCCAAAGCAAAGGTATATATTAGTTTATGGTCCTTTCCCCCCCCCCCCCACCCGTAGTGACAAAAAACTCCTTATTTCAAGATGCTCTTATATAGCATCTGGTCAGGAGAATGAGCAGCCACATGAGTCTTTTGATTAGTATTCTTTCCCCACTTTGGTGAAATGTTAAATTGAGTATCCAACCTGACCCCATGGCTCTCTATGGGAGAGATAACAGGGGAAGGTGGACCTACCTCAACCTCAAATCCCTGAAAAGAGCACATGAAACTTTGCTCTTTGTTTGCTCATGAGGAAAATAAGAGGTGAATAAAAGCTCCTTCCTGTTTGTTACCCATGGAAGGAAGAAGAGGAGCAACTTCAGGAAGAGAATCTTCACTATCTCTGACCATGGAATGTTAAGTAGTGCCGAAATAATTGAAATGGAGTAAACCAGTGGTTCCCAGCCTTGGGTAACACAGGTGTTCTTGGACTGCAACTCCCAGAAACCCCAGCAAGCACAGCTAAAGCAAAGCAAAGTGTTCTGCTTATCTACCGCCCCATACCACTTCAAGTAATCTCTGGGACTGGGAGGTTTAGAGTTTAATTACAGTATGCAGGCTACACATTCCCCCCCCCCCCAAGCAAGCTGGGTACTCCTTTTACTGACCTCTGAAGGATGGAAGGCTGAGTGAACCTTGAGCCTGCTAGCTGGGATTGAACCCCAGGTCGTGAGCACAGTTTTAGCTACAGTACAGGCATTTAACCACTGCACCACAGGGCTCAGCTAGTGGTCAAGGCTTCTGGGAACTGCAGTCCAAGAACACCTGGGTCACCTGTAGTTGGGATCCGCATTGTTTCTTCATCTCAGTCGCAGCCCTTTCACAAATTGATGGAAGCCTTTCCCCTAGGATGAGAAAAATCAAATGCAACCAACAGTTCTGAGTGCCACATTTGCTAGATATAGGTGGATAACATTCCCATATATCCAGCCTTTGCTGAGTACTCAGGCTACTAAATTGTTGTCTGGGAATGGGTTTTGTATTTTTGGTCCTGATCCAGTAATAAAGAAAACAGAAGTTTAAATCCCTGGTATTCATCATGAATGGATTTCACAATGCAATAGACCACTATGAATTAGTGGATAAGAAGTCTATAGCCTTGGTATGGCAACGTACCCAGTGTACACATTAAAGTACTGAATCATTAAACTGGCATGCTCCTAAGTTTCACATCATATTTCTGAAATGAATATCATTCAGCTAGAGAGCGCTCTAATGTGGGTTTACATAGTGCTATCAATTTTAAAAATAGCTTTCCAAAACATTCACAACATGCCATATAATAAGGGATGCCTGCATTTTAATACATCATTTTGATTACTCTGGTTTACAGCAGGGAACGATCAGACATACAGAAATCTATTTGCTCAGTACAGGACATTCCGCGGTGCCCTTTTGAAAGAAAAGCAGCACATTTGGCTGTCTCGTGGATAGCCATCACAACAGAGCACTGGATCAGTGGCACTGTTTTTCTTGGTTCAAGCAAAACCAAAGAAACACTCTTGGAGACATTGGCCTGGCCTGGTCTGAGGCCACAGGCTACTTTGTTTGTCTGAACAATTCCATCCTATCCTTTCTGCTGTTGGAAACCATGCCACATGCCTGCAATGTAATTTCTAAAATAGGAGATTTCACTTAATACCATAGTCTGAAAGAGAAGTGACTGTGAAGTCAACAAACAGCAGGATCTGGTATAGCACAGCTTCCTGTTTTCCAAGAATCATATTGCATAACGTACAAAACGTTCTTCTAATGATAGACACAGATGGAATACACAGTGTTGCCCCTTGTTTTCTTTGGCAACCAGTCCAAAATAAGAAAATAAATAAATATAACACCAGCTCAGGTGTGTGGCAGGGTTCTATGGACAACTGGCAGCAACCACATAAGGCACATTGGGGATGGTGCTCCAGTTCAAAGTACTCTCCATGTAGGGAATTCTGGAAAGGGTTGCCATACATCAAAATTGACCTGGCTACATGTTGTTAATAATATTATTATTTTGGTAACTACCAGGCACTGGGCAGGGTTGCCAGGCCTGCAGTACCTCATTCCTTGAGATTCATTGTGAAAAACAGAGAGCTAGAAGCAGGTTTTTTAGGATGCCATGGGGTGGGCATCCCATCATCATGGGGTGGGCATCCCATCATCATGGTGTTATAAAAATTCCAGAAAAACAAGGACCCCAATGTACCGGGGACCAGCATTGTGGCCGGTGCAGCCTGTCGGCAGCACGTGGACAGGATCCGTCGAAGACGGCACCCGCCCAGTGCTGCAAGAACAGTTCCTAGGAGGCTGCCATTGGGTTCCCCAGCCCAGCCAATCTGGATGCACCCCCGTGTCACATGCCAGGGTTGAACATCTGGGGTATGGCCTGTCCGTGCAGGCACAGGCACACAATCAACCCAGCCTTTGGGGGGGGGGCGAAGCTGGCAGCTATCACAGTCACCACCTGGCCAATATCCAATTGGCCCACCCACCCGCACCATTTGGGAACGTGAACTTATTGTCTGTTATTTAATGCCATAACCATTGCTGTAGTTATCTCATCACAGCTTATGTGCTTTGGAGGCATTGGGAATGGATCCAGGCTGGATCTGCACCAGCAAAGAGCCTGTGTGGCCATCAGACCATGGGAGGCATCAACAGACCCATTGAGGAAACGGAATTGCACTGGCTCGGGCAGGGCTGTGGATGCCCCTTCTACGCAGCTCAGGAGGAAACCCGAAGGTGCCTACGCCCACACAGTTTTCCAAGAGGTGGAACACAGGAGTGCCTCAAGGCAGTGGTAAGGAGGTGACATTCGGAGACAGGCTCAATGCCTGGCCAGAGTACTGCAGTATGTAACCAAAGTAAAAAAATAAAACTGTGGCATTTATACCCTCCAACCTCAGGCGTCTGTGTGGTTTGTGATGAGAAAAGGGGCTCAGCACTAGGCCATAACTGCTTCAGTGCAGGCAATATAGGAATTCAGAATAAGGGAAGGGAAATCTGGAAGTTGAGTCAAGGTAACTTGACTTCTTTTCTCATGAGATTGGACTGAACTTGTGAAATGAGACTGATGAAGCCACTTCAATGAGTAGCAAAACATTTCGATCTCACAAGATGAGATTCAACTTCCAGATAACCTCACCTGGAAGACTGTAAATCTTCACAGTCAAGGGAGAAGAACACAATTTTGTGTGTCTTGGCAGCAAAGTACTTCCAACAGCTGCAAGAGTTGCCACCATTCTCACTACAGCTCAAATGTTGAGTGAGACACAGCCCACACAGCAAATGCTTTATGAGGTTTTCCTGGGCCAATATTGGTGCCTGTCATCATGAGAGGAACCACCAGCCTCAGAGGAGGTTCCCACCAGCCTTGAGTCACTAACGTTCTGCAGTGAGAAATCTTATGAGTTGTGATGCTGATGCTCCACTCCTTGTCTGACTCCAAATGGCCCAGCAAGCCCAAGGACCTGAACCCATCAGCTTTCTCCCCAGCACACTTCCCGTGTTCTTGGCTTTTCAGTGTGGTGTTGCTGGACAAGTGCAACACATGTGCAAACACCTTCACAGTGAACCAGAGAGCCTTGACATGTGAATGGCTGAAGATTAGTGTTCAGACCTTCAAACTATAACACATATCATCATTGGCATCCTTCAGTCTCAAAAGACTATGGTATCATGCCTGGAGTAGAAATCCTAAGAACAACACCTAGCGTGACTAAATAGACCAATTCAGGAATGGCAGTCTCTACCGCACTGGGGACAGATGTATTCTGTTTCTTGCCCGGTCCTCGAGTTTCGTTCTTTCCGTGCCTGCCTCTTTTCCTCTGCCCGTTCGACAAATGCCTCTTCAAATTTATGTAGACCATGCTGTATCTCTTGCCTCCAGACAGTGCGATCGGAGGTCAGGGTTTCCCATCTATTGAGGTCTATTCCCAAAGCCTTCAGGTCCCTCTTACCGATATCCGTATACCGCAGCTCTGGTCTCCCTCTGGGGCACTTTCCCTGCACTAGTTCTCCGTATAGAAGATCTTTTGGGATCCGACCGTCATCCATTCTCACAACGTATCCAAGCCAGCGTAGGCGTCGCTGTTTCAATAAAGTGTACATGCTAGGGATTCCAGCTCGATTCAGGACTATGCTATTTGGAACTTTGTTGTGCCAGGTAATGTTGAATATTCGCCTAAGGGCCTTTTTACACGACCCCTAAGATCCGCTGGTCCCTTAAATTCGGACCAGCGGATCTTGAGGGTTTGTCGCTCTCCATGCGTTCCCACCCCCTCTGCACTTCCTTGTTCTGTCTGCGTGAGGGGAGGCAGAAAAAAGGGAGAAAAGAATGCACTCTTACCTCCGGAGTGCGGGTGGAAGTTGCTCCGACCCCCCGTCACTTCCTGGTTCCTCTTAAAGGGGCGGGAGGCAAAAAACAACAACAACAAAAAGAAGCAAGGAGAGCCCGGCACTCTCCGCATCAAAATTTTTCACTCTCCCAGAGCAGGTACCTGAAAAGTGCGCTGGGTCGCGCTTAGGTGGGCGGGGTCGCACTTAATTTTCTGTTAGCTCTGGAGCTGGTGGGGAAACATTTTTAAGCTCCGGAGCTGGGAGCCATTTGCAGCGGAGCTTAGGGGTCGTGTATAAATGCCCTAAGACAGCGCATATGGAAGGTATTAAGCTTTCTTTCCTGTCGGGCATGGACATATCACATAAAAATCCAATATTTCCCCTTCTCTGTTGCAGCTCACCATCAGATCCGTCACCCCATGTCAAGAACTGAAGATTGAAGAAATATACAGAGTGCTTGGACTCCAGTTGGTGATCTGAGACATGGAAGCCCTAACAGGGAGATCTTACTCCTTCTGATAAGATGGGATTGTTTGGATACCTCCCCCCTCCCCCATGGGAAAGCAAAGCATTATATAGCTCATTCTGCTGCTGTATGTCCAAAGAAGTGGACATGTCCATGAAAGATTACATTAAAATATAATAGTCTTTAAAGTGCCACATGTTTTTTTCTTTCATTTCATTTAGTTTTGCTTTTGTTTGTTTGTTTTTGCATGAAAAGGGCAGAGAAGCCATGCAAAGCTCCTCCTGACCTTTCAGTGCAACCAAGTGAAGGAGACCAGGGCCTCAAGATAAGACTGTCTGTAACTGTCAGATTCCAGAGCTTAACAAGAGATTTCAAAATGTGGTGCCTTTAAAAGAAAATTACAGTACTAATTGGCAATAGTGTCTGTAAAACTGACTATTATGTCTCAGTAAGTAATGAAGAGGCAGTTTCTGCAGGAATTGCTGTTTTTATTGACTGCTTGGAGGAAATGGGTCCATAAAACTGCAGACCGCAATCCCTAGGCGTTTCTAACTTAACGCACAGTGTGTTTTTGTTTCACTCAAACAGTTGTCGACTCATAAAACAGCATCTACAAATATTGGCTGGATTCCTGCACATGGGCTGCTTAAATTCCAGTGGGTTCAACTGAAGCTGTTTTGTTGAGCAGTTCTGTGTCCATGATTTGGTGGTGACCATTAATATTTCAGAGAAGGTCTGACTAGCTCTCATGACTGTATTTTCCTCTTTTTGTTGACCACTTTGCACTTTTTATAAAAGCAGATTTACAAAGTTTTTTATAAGACGTTTTTAATAATAATGGTGATAATTTTTAAACAGGACCATCACAGAATGTGAGAATTTTATATCTGGATTGGAAATACAGTGACAATATGAGCTTTTTCTTTTCCTGCATTCAGATATAAATTGCAGCAAAAGTTTTCTTTTACCTCATGTCACATTTTCCCACTAACCTAATGCCCAAATCCAGAACGCCTTAAGAGCCAAACTGGGCCTGCTGTCACAGTTAACAATTGCATATATAAATGGTTTTTAGAGGAACAAAACCAATAAAGTTGTTCAAAACTTGAGTCATGGCAACTGGATTTCTTTTCTTGTGAGACTGAAATGTTTCACTGCTCATCCAAGCAGCTTCATCAGTCTGAGAAAAGTTGGTAGCGAGGCTTCCAGTTTATAGTGTTGCAAGACATACTGGGACCTGAAGTAGGTAAGAGGGAAGTAAGATATGATCAAGACTAAACAAGGAGACTGGCCCTTCAAAATCACATTGACTTTATTATAAGCATAAGATACTTTTGTTGTTCATTCCTGGGTCTGTATTGCACAAATCCCCCATCAATGCACCCACCCACTGACGGTTTCTTTTGCAAACTCTCTCCCTCCCTCCCTCTCCCCCTCTCTCACAAAACACACATACAACTACTCATGTGTTAATGTTCCCATCTCTAGCTAGGTCCTAAGGTGCTCCATCAATCCCTTCTTCCATTTTCCTGCCATCCCATCCCATTGATGCCCTGGTTCTATAGCTCTTAAAATTACTTAGACTTCTATCACACAACCCTTTAAATCACTTTTTATTTCTTTAAAAACCACACCCAAAAAATCTTGTCCCCACCATGTTTTCCTGTTCCTGGCTTTGGGGGTAGTAATTATTTGAGCTCCTTCTTATTCCTTTGGCCCGAAGCCTTCACTACAAAATAAAACAAAATAAAACCTGAGGTGTATGTGAGTGCGTGCTTACGGTGAAGGGAGATCGGAGGAGTTTGCAGCAAGCCTCACCTGGGAGATTGGAGATTGCTGGCCCAAGAGTTGGCTTGGCTCGGGCAACCCTGAGGCGAGCTGGCATTTCTTTTCGGCGGGTGATCCTGCATCCCCTGCCCGGCTCTCTGCCAATGTACTCACCATCTCCTACCCTGCCAAAAAGAAACGCCAGCTCTCTCAAGCCAAGAATTATGTTGGTAGAGAGCCAGGCAGGGGATGCAGGGTCACCTGCCATCCTCTGATCCACCACCACCACCCTCCCTCCATTAGATGCTCCAAGACAGTGCTGCTTTTGTCCCAAGGGGCATTGGCACCCCGGGGAACACCAAACCGCCTCCTGCAGCGGATGCCAATGCAGGGCACTGAGGCAAAGGGGAGAGAGGGGGCATATTTACATGCGCACACTTCCTCTACCTCCTTCTCTCCCCCTGCCCCCCAGTCCTCCCCAAGAAGGGTCAAAGTAAGTCAATGCAGCAGTCTCCATGAGTGGTTTAGCAAGGAAATGGAGCATGCCAGCTGCTTCATAGCCGCCTCACGTGAGCCCAGGAAGGAGTGCCTAGCGCTTCGCTATGTATAGGCGGGAGGCATGGGGGATCAGGCCAGCCCCAGTATAGCCCACACTGCCTCCTCACTGCAGCCACACCAGCCATCACTTTCATCCCCCATACTGCCTCCTAAAAGAGTACTTTGACACGCTTTTCAGCAATGGGGATGCATAAAATGTGGCTAATTAAACTGCTGTTGTGGGGACGGAAAGTGCGCATCTTATACCATGTGGCCTTTAGTGGAGAAGAAGTGCAATTTAATATCAACCACATTTTTTGGTCATGTGATAGCAGTCTTAGTAACACCCATCATTTTTAAGTTTGACTGCCTCTTTTATTACACTTTCTTTTAGTTTAACAGTGCAGCCCAATACATGTTTATGCAGAAGTAACTCCAGTTCAGTGGGGCTTAATTCTGCATAATAGATAAAGGATTACAACCTCAAATGTTTTCAACATGAAATTTACACCACAGATGGGGAAATGTGACTCTTTATTCCTGGACTATAATTTCCACCAGACCTAGCCGGCTCAGCCAGTGGTGATGGACTATGTCATTTCACAATAGATGAGGGACAGAGGTCTCTCATCCCTGATTCATGAAGGAATATACAGTATATATCTGTATAAAAAACTACTGCCTTGCTTTTGTGTTGTCCAGTTTTGTTGACAAAGTGATAGAGAACAGACCCATCCAAAGTTCATATTATGAAGGATGATTTTACAGTCAGGGCAGAGATCACTCATTTTGTTGACATTATCATGGGAATTGTGGAAAGTACTCAGGCCCTCCCTGACATGTAGGAAATCAGGAAACTCATTAACAGCATCAGGGGCTGGCCATTCTTTGGGGCCAGAAAGGATAAGATGGATTAACGGTTGCTCTGGCCCCCGTAAAGCCCGGTTTCTGGGTTGTTAACAGCTTTATGGAATTCCTGCACAAAGTCACTATGGGAGCATAGGACACACTCTCTTTCCCACTTCATTCCTGGGATCTCTTGGTTCTTGGAATGAATATGCAATTAACATATTGCCACCTACTGATCGGTGGGCACACATTTCTATCAGCAATTAAGCAACAAATATAATATTTACTTGTGCTTGACACAGAGCAGTGCAGCAGTAGCGTGCAGATAAAATGTCAGTATTGATATAAAGTATTGCAGAGTTAGGTTATGAAGAGACAATGACAATGGGTAGAGTAAAAACTCATATATTCATATATACATCAAAAAATATATACAGCATAACAACCAAGCAATATTTACAACAGACAAACAGAGTGTGGGGTTCTGTTCTCACCATAACAGACCCACCTAACATATGGCAAGCTAGTGCTTTTATACAGTTCAGCACCCATCAGATATGAGTCATCACTAATTACAATCTGATGCAATCTGATGTAACCATTATGTTATAAATTCTTCCACCTGTGCTTCATCAGTAACATGCCTGTGATTACTGATCTCTTACACTTGTGGATTAACATCATGAGACTGCAGAATCTAACTGCCTCCATTTTACAATTCTCTTTCCACTATCTGTTAAATATACATAACATATATTTTATCAACTTTTACATATCTTGACAATTTCAGTTAGATAAATCTTGATGCGGGTCACAAAAGCAAACAGTTGTCAAATAAAAATCAAGTGGAATTTAGAAAACCTACATTTTTTCTTTTGGATTACAAAATAGACTTGATAGTCATGTTGAAATAAACCTGTTAGTCTTTAACGTGCCATCATGTTTTGGCTTTTTTTTTAAACCTCTCCAATTCTCCTCCTTTTCTTAGCATTCAGGGGCAGACAGAGGATGTGACTCAAGAGCAGAATAAATGTGAATTCACTCTGAAGTCATACAGGAACATTTGGATTTCCCTGGGGTCTGATTGAGTTAACAGGCTACACAGGAAGAAACTGGCTAAACAGTCTTATATATGCAGCTCAACAAAGCTCTCCTTTAGCCCTATAGGAAAACTACTTAATGAGCTGTAAATAAAGGCAGATTGGCAATGTCCTTATCTTGTTTTGCTCATTCTCTATATCTTTTTCTTTCCTAAATTAGTCTTTCCTTTGTTTCTCCCCTCCCCCATACTCCATTACCTAGCACAACAGTACTGGAATCAAACTATTTCAAAAGAGAGGAAGAAAAGAAAAATAGATGGCATATTCTGCATGGAGGGGAATTGTGGAGAGTGAAAGATCCCAGTTTTCTGCATCAGAGCAAGCTATTACACTGCCTGAGCCAATGAAACTGGATCCAATAGTTTAAAAGGAAAGTGGAAGCCCCAGAGGGGGAGGCAACAACTGAAGGCGGGGAAAAGGATGCCAGGCTGATTGGTATGATATATTATGTGGTCAATGGGGAAAATGAATCAGACTATCCAAAATGCATACCATTTCCCACTTTTCCCCCAAAGTGGTAACACCCTAACATGGCTAATGCATTGGTGGTGGTGGTGGCGGCTGCGGCGGCGGTGGTGGTTGCAACTCCCTGAGTATGAGACCTGGCTGGAATATTCTGGGAATTGTAACTGAGAAAGTATATTTTCCAAACTTTGACAACACCCCTAATACCCCCATCTTCAGGCTGTCAAAAACAGCAACAACATGTTTTTCAAATGCCTCCCAGCCAAACATTTCTGTCACAGGGATGTGTTGTAATAATCCCTCTATCCTGGTGCAAGTTCTTAAAGCATTGTTGAGCTAAGAGAGGATATATTTTAAAGTGACAAGATGAAAGAGTTATGGTGCCCTAAATAAAATTAGCCAACATTCTTCTGAGTGGGAGCCCCTGGAAGATTAATGGGCTGCTGTTTTACCCCCTGCTTTTTTTCTTAAAGAATAACAAGGAGGTAATGAAGGAGTTCAACGTTAAGCTAAACGAATGAATAAAGATAAATCCACAAGGTGAAGTATAGGGTTAACTGTACTCTACAGGAGTCTTGTCACTAATGCCTCTGGAGCTAGGATTTCATTCACACCATTCCCCCCAAAGATTTGCATTGCAGACATTTTTTAAAAAATGGCAAAGAACATACAGGATGACATACCTAAGATTAAATGATTAAAAGCAAATCCTAGACAGCATTTAAAGAAATAAGAAATATCTTGTTTCCAACAGCAAAATGGGCATGTGTGTTGAAAATTATGACCTAGTTTTGTCATGATCCTTCATCAGAATTACAGTTTAGATAATTAACATAGGATCTACATTTACGTTTGTAGGTGACAGAATGCAAACAAATTTTAAAAGGCTAAAAGGATCTCATATCCAGTGGTCTATATTACAAATAAGAGGTTTCATCATGTCATACTGAATTAAGCTAAGACTAGATTTTAAGTTGAGCCCATGGAATGGGTTGTGCTGGCTTCACACATTACTGCCATGAAAGAGATTACCATGTTATTCCCCCCCCAGATGTTTTCAATGCATCTTACAAAACTAAATAATAATAAAACCCATTATATAATGCACCATTTAAAACAGTACAGAGAATAAACAGTACTGAGAACAAAGATGCAAGGCATGTTCAGCTAATCGTTAGTGACTGGGTGACCAGGACACTATTGTGGCTTATTTAATTTTCATCTATTACTTAAGAAGCCTTCTCCATAAAAAGGCAAGTATGGGGTCACATCATCATATTATCATGCTGGGACCGTCTACACTGGTCCTTTTGAAGAAGGCTGATGTAGTCCAGAGTGACATTTGAGATAGGGGAGAAAAGCTATAAGTCTTTTGGGCCTAATCCTCATGTCCAAATGGCATATCAACCTTAAGCAACTGTCTAGCTCTTTCTACTATCAACTCAACATTTCTCCTGGAGGGTCAGGGGAAATTAAATCATTGGTTTTGCCTGGATTAAATAATCACTAATGTACTGAATCACTTCATTTATTTTTCCCCCTTTGTCTTGTTTGTAGTGCTGATCACGAAATGGCCTCTAGCTACGCTTTGCACAAAAGCATAAATTTTAAAATTTTAATTTAAGTGATTAAGTGCAGCTGTGAAGCAAAAAAAATTAAAAACAAATTTACTTTCCCTGCTCCTCTGCAGAGGAGAAAGCGAAGTGATCAATTTGCCAATAACATGACTCGTTTCTTAAGTCATTTCACAATACCAGAAATTGAAAATGGAAAGAGCTTTGACAGCTTTGACAGTGGCAGAACTAAATTTTAAACCATTCCTAGTATTTGAGCACACTGGGAATGGAGTAAACTGAAGTGGGCTAACATGTACCAGAAAAGTAAAAATCCCTGACAGAGGTTCAAAAAGGTGCAGGTTAAGATGCTCTGGGGGCAGATTGGTCTACCCTAGCAATTACTTTGTGTGGTCACCAGAAAAGAGAGCAAACTAACGTGTTCCTGTAACACACCAAACAGAGGGACAAATGCCTGTTGGAATCATAGAATCATAGAGTTGGAAGAGACCTCAAGGGCCATCCAGTCCAACCCCCATCAAAGTACTCCCAACAGATGGTCATCCAGCCTTTGCATAAAAACCTCCAAAGGAGGAGACTCCACCACCCTCCGTGGTAGTATATTCCACTGCTGAACAGCTCTAACCCTCAGGAAGTTCTTCCAATGTTCAAATGGAATCTTCTTTCCTGTAGTTTGAAAACATTGCTCTGATTCCTAGTCTCTGAAACCATGGAAAACAAACCTGTTTCCTCTTCAATATGACATCCTTTCAAATATTTAAACATGGCTACTGTGTCATATCCACTCTCCACCTTCTTTTTGTAAGGCTATATATTCCCAGCTGCCCAAACCTAGTTTGGTTTTGCAGGGGTTTTTAACTATTCACACCTTGTAAAGGAGGCACAGACTTTGTTCAGGTCACAAGATATATTCAAACAAAACCAGCAAAGCGTGACCTTCCAAATAACGTTAAACGGCCACATCCAGCATCTGTCACCAATAGTGGTTTTGGAAAGGGCCAATTGGTCCAATAACATATAAGGGCAAGTCATATCCCTCTGCTGTTGCACTGCTAAAATATTTACACAGAGGCAAATTAAAAATCGTCCCATCTATAATGTGTCATGTATATGGATCCAAAGGGGAAGGGCAGATGGCAGTAAAAGCACAGTAGGTTCTGAGCTACAGAGCGCATGCATCACAAGTGCTTTCAAATCTCTGCTAGTTAATGGAGCTTTACTTTTCCAAAGCAATCATTGTAATTAACTATGTGAAAGCATGAATCATTTTAATCAAAATTAAAGAGGTAACATTCCTACTTGACCAACCCTGTCAATGCACCTATTATAAACAGTGTTGTATATTTCTTGTAACCTGTGATTGTTAATTTTGGCACTTTAAAAAGTAGTTTAATTCAGCAGTTCTACAGCCTGCATTGCTGTGTCTTTTTTCTTTCTTGAGAAAATGGTAAAACATGTGTGCACTTGTGCTGTTATCTGGCCTTTTAACATAAGAACAGAGCATTGAATCCAGGGCTTATTGTTTTGGAGGAAGACATGTTTTAATCTTAACCAAAATTATTATGTTAAGTGGTGTGAAACCATTTCTAAAACTGCATCAAGTAACTGGAAAGTAGGGGATGATGGTTTCAGTTGCCCTTTTGAATCACAGTCCTGTTAATATATGCCTGTGGTGAGCAGGCCAGGACTTGTGGGGGGGTGCCCTTAATTGGGAGGCCACACTATCTGGCCTTATTTGTATATTGTATATTTGTATATATGATTATTTTATTTTATTTTATCTAATCTCTATTATCTATTTTTCCCCTTCTCACTTTACACTTTTTGTGCACCTACCCTTCTTGTTTGTTCTTTATATTTGGAGCTGTGTAACAAGTAAATTTCCCGGATGTGGGATTAATAAAGATTTGTCTCATCTTATCTTATCACTCTGAGAAAGGATTCTCCAAGGCAGCCACTCACTTCTTGGTACAGACATTAATAATAATAATAATAATAATAATAATAATAATAATAATAATAATAATAATAATAATAATAATAATAATAATAATAATAGTTTCAGCTATGAATATATGGAGATATAAGTTACATTTGCATAAGGTTTTGGACAGTTTAAGGCCTGATAGGGTCATCTACTCAAAGACTCTATAAAAGGAATTATGGGCATAAAAGTTGAGAAGGAAAGCTTAGCTTAGCCTGTTATAGTGATATAGTTGACAACTTTCCCCCTTTACAAGGAAGAACTTAAGCCAGGGATGATGGAAACCTTGGGCCCTCCAGTTGTTTTGGGCTGCAACCCCCAGAATTCCGAGCCTATATTGCCAGTGATAAAGGACTGTGGGAGTTGTGGTCCAAAGCATTTGAAGGACCCAAGGTTCCCTTGATTTAAGCAAAAAACATTTACCAAGGCCTTGAAGTATTTGTCTTCTGGAATACTAGGGCATGTAAATACCATTTGTTCTAATGTCTGTGAAGAAGCAAAAGGAGGTCTCAATAACATAGAATTTGCTTAGATTTTTCAACAGTGCTGCTCTTCTCTGTGTAGGTGCTTATTAACATTTATTACTGGAACAAATAGCATCTTAAGTGGTGGCACTTAAACAAGGCACCATTGATTATAAAGGAATTCTTACTGTCAGCTACAAATGGGTCCACGTGAATAACTGAGCCAATATGACAATGATCTTACAAGGAATGAGATGGAACCTTGAAGTGCTAATTGGAAGCTATCATCTATGTTACCAAAGAAAGTTCCAGCAAATAAAACACAATGACCAGACTCTTTCACAACAGCTTAAAACTCTTCTGTAAAAGCAGATGTTTCACAGTTGATCGCTGATGGTAGGGCAGGGGCTGGGCCTTCTTACAAGTTGTGAGTGACTCAATTCCTTGTCAGAGTCTGAAGATTTCAAACAAAGCCATTAATGGTAAGTTATTTTGGGCTGTTTCTAGAAAGGACATACAGATGACGAGGGAGGAAGGTCCTGTCTGCAATGGGGAAATCTATTTTTTTTTCCGGAAAGAAATGCTACCTGTGTCTTTAGTAAGAGGGCTGTGATGACTCTACAGAAATGCCCCTGGCATGCATTGGATTGTGCCTGTACTTTCTGAGATTCAGGACAAGCAACGGCTGGGAATGGGACAAGACCTGCTTCTCAGCCAACCAAAGCAAAGCAAAGCAAAGTGTTCTGCTTATATACTGCTCCATAGTGCTTAACGCACTCATTGTGCAGTTTACAATTTATTTATGCAGGCTACACATAGCCCTGCCAGTAAGCTGGGTACTCACTTTACCGACTTTGGAAGAACAGGAGGCTGAATCCACATGAGCCAGCTACCTAGAGTTGAACCCTAGGTCGTGAGCACAATTATAGTTGCAGTGGAAATGGGCACAATTGGTCTCTGGGAGTCTTCACCATTGTTCCCAGAGCCAGTGCAGCAGGAAAGTTCATGGAACCAGGCTGAAGCATGGTTCAGTGCTTCAGCCTGGTTCGGTGGGGTGCCAGCACTGGTGTTCCATGGTGTTGCATGCTTCCCTTCTCCCAGTCCCAACACCTCTGCATAACTGCTCACTCACTGGCAGCAGCTTGCACTGCCAGCCTTTTGCCTCCTCTGGTGGCCACCCACTCAGACGAAGGAAGGGCAGGGAAATCTATGCTCTCAGCGAATGGGCGATCATCCAGAGGAGGTAGGGCAGGGAAGCTCCTGGAGCCTGTGAAAGAACAAAGTTGCAAGGTATGTTCTGCTGAGCATTAATAAAGGAGCCATCCAGAGAGTATTGTAGCTGATATCATTTTCATCTGGTACTGAAAATAAAACCTTCACCATAAAAAAAAAGAAAGCATTGGATCACATAATAATTCAAGCCATAGTTTTAAATGCACTTTACTTTTAAGGGATTTTTTTCTTTTTCTTTACTCTCCACCCCCATTATTTTAATTTTTAGAAACCACAAAATTTCAAATTCCTAGATATAGAAGTAATGCCACTGTAAGCTACGAGCAGATTTTAAGTTCTTAAAACAACACTTGGAGATGCACATCTTCAAGTTTCTCTTAGGGCGTTTATACACGACCCCTAAACTCCGTGGCAAATGGCTGCAAGCTCCGGAGCTTAAAAATGTTTCCCCACCAGCTCCGGAGTTTGCAGAAAATTAAGTGCGACCCCGCCCACCTAAGCGCGACCCAGCACACTTTTTAGGTACCTGCTCTCCCATGGTGACAATCCCTGATGCGGTTTTAAGGGAGTGAGTGTCGTCTCTCCTCACATCTGTTTGTTGTTGTTTTTGCCTGCCGCCCCTTTAAGAGAAGGAACCAGGAAGCCGGGCGGAATCAGGAAGAGAAGGAATCAGGAAGCGGGTGGCTTCGGAGGTGAGATGCTTTTTTTCCTCTCTTTTTTTCTCCCACCCCTCACGCAGACAGGAGCAAGGAAGTGCTAAGGGGTGGGAACACAGCAAGAGCAACGAACCCCCAAGATTTCTGGTCCGAATTTAAGTGGCCAGCGGATCTTAGGGGTCGTGTGAAAAGGCCCTTAGTATGTATGCCAAGTGTTAGCTATCTAGATGTCACAATTGGGGAGCTATGGCAGACGCACAGAGAGACATGCATACTTTTGTTATTGTTAACATAATAGAGCAATAAGAAAATGACATCGTAAAGCTGAAGTGAAGTAGAAATAGGGTGCCAAGCCCATATCAAGAACTAGAAGTATATGGCATTGAGCCCCTCTCCAGCCTCAAATCCCTCCCTATCTGCAGATAAACTTGGGAATGTTCTGCTTAAATGAATTTAATAATTCTTCCTGAGTGTAAATAGCTCACATGAGCAAAGATGGTATTCCACTGACCTTATATGCAACATAACCAAATATTTAAGATGAATTATCTTCACCACCACACTGTACATTTTAATGCAGAATAAGATCTTTTTTTTGGGGGGGGATGACAGAAATATCCAATAAAGAAGAGAGCATGAAAGAAAGAAAAAATGCAAGAATGCATTTTCACAAAGCATCTCCTCAACTAACAATTGTATTAATATTGTCTTTCCACAGAAGAATATAATGATGAACAAATAATCAGTGCTAAAATTGACATGCGAAAGAGCCTCCCTTTGTTTTATTGGAAATCGATAGGAAAGCTGATGCCTGCATTTAATGATATGCTTTTTCCATTTCACAGTCTTCTCCTAGCCATTGCTCAAGATCATTTTAATTTACTTTTGAGAGTCTGCAGGATTAGATTACCTGTAAAGAGTATTGACCAATGTCAGTATTTCTTCCTGCTGTTATTCCTCTTTCCAAAGCAGTAGGTGAAAGACCCCTTTGTAGAGGAAACAAAATACCTCTACAGCAGGGCTGTCCAACTTTGAACAGGCTGAGGTCTACTTTTACTGTCCCAAAGTGCCGGAGGGCTACTACACTAATACTTCTACTTACGAATTTTATCATTCCAAGCACGTGCTTGTAAGTAAAAAAAAATGTAAGTAGAGCAGTGGTTTCCCATAGGAAGGCATTGAAAATCAATTAAACTGTTCCAGAGGAAACATTTCAATGCCTTCCTATGGGAAAGGCTGACCATGCACATGCTTCCCTTGCACCCGCTCAAGCCGGTGCAGGCGGGTCCAAGGGAGGTGCATGCATGCTTGTGCAGATAGCTCCTTCCAAGGGGCAACCTAATCAACCATGCACCTGGCTCGAGCAGGTGCAAGGGAGGTGAGTGCATCCTTCCAAGCAGCCCGGGCAAGACGCGGTGCCAGATCCACCAGTGCTTGCCCAGGCTGCTGGAAGACTTTTTTTTTTAAAGTGTGCTTTCCCTCACAACCTGTCCAGGGCCAACTCAACTCTACCTCCCCCCCCCCAGCCTCCTCCTCCTCCTCCTGTTTTCCCCCTTCTCCCTTCCAGTCCCCTCACCGCTGATGTCACTGCCACCTGTGGCTCTAACTCGCTTCCACCATGTTCGCTGCGCAGTTGGGTTGGGCTGAGCCAGCAGCAGGGCAATCACATTGCTGCTGCGGCACAAGAAGGAGGGAATGGCTCATAAGGGGAGCAGGAGGAGTAGACAGGTCACAGTATCTGTGAGGTGGTCATGGGGGTGGGCAGAGGAGGAGGAGGAGGAGGAGGAGGGAACAAGGGTGGGAGGAAGGAATTTTCCAGGGGGGAGAAGATGAGAGATGTCACCATGCAAAGGAGGTGGGTGTGCCTGCGATCCCGCCTCTCACTGTCCCTTCCTCTCCCCCACCCCCGCTCTGTGCCAGCAACTCAGCTGGTCACAAGACAATGGTGCACAATGGTGCACCAATCATCTGGCCAGCGGTGGGAGTAGGGGACTGTGCCATGGCCCTTGAACTGCCCCGCTCAGATGAGATAGTGGGCTGGCAGCCCCAGAACTTTGCTGGGGTTGTGGTGGACCTTGGGATGGGAGAGGGAGCGGTGGATAATTTATCTCCTCACATTTTTTATTGGAGGCCAGCGGGCTACTTTTAAACCCTTCGTGGGCTACCTGTAGCCTGTGGTTTAGCTTTTGTGCAGGCCTGCTCTACAGTATAAAGGAGTGTGAGGGGAAACTCCTGAACAGAATTTAAGTAACGTGCAATGCCTTTTACTTCAGCCACTTAGTTTAACAAGTTCAAAAGCACAGAAAAGAGACACAAAGTCTAAAATTTTCTTTTCCAGGCGTCATTTTGGAATAAGAAAAGAATTCTGTTTAGTTAAACCTGTACTAATTATACATTTTTACTACCTGTTTACTAACTAGCACGTACCATTTATATGTTTTTATTTTTTATTTGTTTTAAATGTATTTTTATTCCTGGCAGCTTCTGTAGGCTTCTGCTAAGCTACAAATCTTCAAGAAGCAGGAGGCTTACAAAATGCACAGGAAGTCAGGGACTTCTCTGAGGGAGCCTCCTGATGCAGTGGTTAAATGCATTTACTGCAGCTAAAACTGTGCTCACTACTTGGGTAGCTCCGATCCCCACTTGTTGGGGGAGGGGCGCGTTTGCCTCCCCAACCCCGGTCTGGGCGTGCTACTTTCGCGCCCATCCGGGTTATTTTGCCCGGGGACGGGAGCCTATAAGATGGCTCCCGTCCCTCGCCACCGTGCTGTCGGCGGCGAGAATTTTGGCTGCGCGGACGCGCGAGCTTTAGCTCCGGCCGGTTCCCTCCCCGATTTTAGGGCTTACCTTTCTCCTGGGGAGGGATCACGGCTCAGTCCGCGCAGCCGAGGATCCGATCGGTCTCGCGAGGCCGGCGGCTGCGGTGGCGAATCCCCCGCGTGCGGCGGCTGAGGCGCCAGGCCTCTCGGCGCTGCGCCGGTCTGTCCTTCTTTGACAGGCCGCCTGCCGGCTGTTCGCGGCGATCGGAGCCCTGATAAGGCTCCGGCAGCAGGCGTTTGCACTCCTGCACTGGCCTGCCTTTTTTTTTTTTGACAGCCCGCTTTACAGCTGGGCTGTCTGATCGGAGCCTGGATAAGGGCTCCGGCAGCGAGCAGCAGCGGCGGCGGCAGCCACAGCGTGGAGACACGCCATCGTCTCAGCCCGGGCTTCGGCCGGGCTGCCTGTTTTCTCTTGGGGCTGTGGTGAGTGGGTGGGTTAGGGGGTGGGTTAGTTAGGGACCTGGCGCCGACCTTGTTCATGGGGGAGAAGTTTTTAGATAGGGTGTAGGTTACAGCCCTGGGAGGAAGCGGGTTCCGGCGGGTGGTTACCGGGCACTCCGCCGCCAGCGGTGGCGGGCGCTCCAACCAACTATGGCGTTTACCTTCTCGGCACGCCTGCTGAACCCTGGTGGCCGCTCGCGGCAGTCGTATGAGCGTCCACAGGCAGCCATTTTGAGCGTGAGTGGACGCCATTCGCTCTGCCCGTTGGGCTGTTTGCTTCCTGGCCTCATTGGTGCTCTGTGGCTTGAAGCCCGCCCTGCCTAGGGGGCTCCGTCCTCTGATAAATATGTTCAAATGTAAAAAAAAAAAAAAAAATTAGGAACATAAGACGAGCCACGCTGGATCGGGCCTGGGGCCCATCTGGTCTGGCTGCTTGTGCGTCTGGCCTTTGCAGTGCCCGGGTTTGGAGCCTGGAGAGTGCGCATCTCCATTGTGGTTTTGGGCCTGTGGTGGACTTTTCCTCCAGGGGCCTGTTCGGCCCCACTTTGAAGGCGTCCGGGCCGGATGCCATCTCCGCATCCTGTGGCGGGGAGTTCCATGGACGTACAATGTGCTGGGTAAATATATATACATATATATATTTTTCCGGTCAGTTCTTACTGTCTCGGCCCTCCATTTGGGTGTGTCCCCTGGTTCGATTCATGGGGGAGGTCCCCAGCCCAGTTGTCACGTTGGTTGCTCTCTTCTGCACCTTTTCCAGTCCCACTGGGTCTTTCTTGAGATGCGGGGACTGGAATTGTGCCCAATACTACAGGTGAGCTGGACCCTTACCTGCCAGGGAGTGTCCTGTGGCCCACCAACATCAGTTGGTGGGTCCTGTTTAGGCGACCACTCCGGGCTCTGCGGTTGTTGACTCTCTGTGTGGTACCCAGGGAGCGCTGACCGCCCTGGACCGGGCGTTTGATCTTTCTTTCGCTGGCCGCGCTGACCCAGCAGGTACGGCTACGTTTGCTGGGGCGCAGGATTTGGGTGGGTTGTTGATCCACTCTACACTAGCTTCCCTGTGGCCGTGGCCTTGGGGGCCGCCCTCACGGCCAGGCGCCCCTTGCAGGGCAGCCGGTTATCGCGGCCTCCTCTGGGCCCATATTCCTTAATACTCCGGCCGCTTCTCCTGGGATGGCTCCCCCTCAGTAACCGCTTTGTTGTTCCCTGGGCAGCCCGTCACTCAAGAGGTCGCGGGGCAGGCTGGCCACCTGGCCAGCACCCCAGCTGTATCCTCTTTGGAGTTGCCTGAATGTGATGAGTGATTGCCTTTTGGGGAACTTCTGTCCCGGGCTGCCATTGATAAATTATCAGTGGCAGCTATCTGGCCGTATTTGATTTATTAACAGACATCCCGACCAGGAGTCTTTCAAGAGGTTTGATGACAAAGATCGGGGGACACTTCACAAACCCAAGCCTGAAAGATGCTGGTCTAACTACTTTCAGCATTCTTCATCAATGCGGTTATTATTATTAAGGCTCACCCTGAGCGGGCTTTGGCCATGGTTGAGTATTCAGACACCATACATTGGGCCCATCTGGGGTTCCGGGATCGGTGTGGTTGCGGTACGACTAGTGTTTCCGCTGGCGTTCTGCCCTATCTCCCAGTATGCGTTGGGATGAGCCGCACGGCCCACTTTGGATGAGGTTTATATCCCAAGCCTGCCCCATCTCAGCTGACCACTGTGCCAGTGGCCTTCTGTATTGTGCCGCAGAAGACCCCGGGCGTATACAGGCTTATCTGCCATCTGTCCTTCCCGGGGGGATTGTCAGTCACTTATATGTTCTCTCATGGGAGGTGTATGGTCCGGTCCACGACCTTTGATGCTGCCATTGCTATGACTAGGACCTGTGGTCCTGGCGCAGCGATTGGTAAGAGTGATATTATAACTGAGTTCAGGTTGTTACCTGTTTTTCTGGGAGATTCTCAATTGTTGGGGTCTTCTTTTGACGGTCAGCTTTATGTTGACCGGTCACTTCCTTTCGGCTGCTCCATTTCGTGTGCAGCCTTTGAGCCCTTTAGTTCCTTTTGGAGTGGGCCATGGTGGATAGAACAGGCAGCCATTTGGTAGTTCACTACTTAGTTGACTTCCTGTTTTGCGGTCCGGCTGGCTCGGGCCATTGTTCCTTTTCTATGGCGGAGTTTGACCGCCTGGCATCCAAGTTGGGTGTTCCTTTGGCCCGGGAGAAAACCGACGCCCCTTCCTCCTGCCTTATATTTTTGGGCATTCATTTGGATACTGTACAGCAGTCCAGCAGATTGCCGGAGGCCAAACTCAGTGAGCTTCGGGTCCTCTGGCTTGGTCTGATGGGTAGCGCAAGGCTTCCCTTTGAGAGCTTCAGGTGGTTATTGGCCATCTTAATTTTGCCTGTTGGGTAATTGCGCCCGGCAGGGCATTTCTCTGGCGGCTCTGTGAAGCCATGGCCGGGCTGCTTATGCCTCCATTGTCGGTGGATTTCTGCCGAAATGCGGGAAGATCTCAGCGTTTGGCTGAGGCTCTTGTCTCATTTCTATTAGGTTTCTTTTTTGGCGAGCTGAGCTACTCCTATGGGCGGAGCTGCTGGTTCAGTCGGATGCGTCTGGGCCTTTCGGATATGGCATCTCTTACCAGATCCAGTGGTCTGCAGGCCTACGGCCGGCCCTTTGGGTGGCTGCCGGCGGTCCAGTGATCTTATCCTTTTGAAATTGTTGCCCATTGCGGGCGCAGTCTGGCTATAGGCTGAGGCTTGGGCGAACACGGCCGTCCGTTTCTGGCGGGTCTATCAGGCGGTCGTCTGCGTGATTAACACCTTCTCTTCCCGTTCGCTTCGCGTCATGTTGATTGGTACATGCTCTGACCCCTTAAATGTTTAGTATTTAATAGTTTTCCATGCTTGCCATGTGCCGGGGGTCGGGAATGAGTTGGCCGTTGCCTTCTCATGGCAACGGATGGAGCGCTTGCGGCTGTTGGCCCCTCTGCATCTCCCGATCTTGTGATCCTCCCCGACAAGGTATGGTCTCTTGGCGGGTTGTAGCCCACCGAGCTCTATCACTTGCACTCGCCCTCAGGGCGCGGCGGGCCTATGCGGCCGCCTGCACTGAATATGCCCAATTTTGTGCACAGGAGGGGTTTACTTCTTTGTGGCTAGCCACTTCAGGCCAGCTGACCTAATTTGCAGTCCACCTGCATTTTACGGGCTTAGCCCCTCGGACTACTCAGGGCAGATTGTCTGCGCTTGAACGTTATGCTAAGGTCAGTGCTTTGAGCACCTGTCTGACGTTTTTCTCCTTCCGAGGATGGCTGGATGACTGGCCTAAGGAGCGGGGGAGAACCATGGATTCCAGGGTTCCGTTTACTCCTGAGATTTTGGACCGGCCCACCGAGCAGTGGCTGGCAGTTTGTGGGGGCTCTTTCGAGGCGGCTCTTGTTCGGGCTGCTGCCCTGGTTGCTTTCTGTGTTGCCCTCCGCATCAGCGAGTTGCTGGCATCTTCCAGGTGTGACGTATAGTCCACGGCCCTTCTCCTGTCAGACCCCAGTTTATTGCCAAAGGGCATTTTGTTGTGTGTCCGGTGGTCCGAAGCTGATTAGGGGGCCAGGGGTCAGCAGCTATTGATGGGCCTTGCCAGTTCACAGTGATATGCCCCCTTTTCACGCTCTGAGCGCTTGTCTTGCCCTGCAGGGTAATGCTCCTGGGTATTTGTTTTATCACTAGGATGGGACCCCTCTTTATGGTTCCGGTTGGGACCGTTACTGTCGCGGCCCTCGATTGGGCCGGTATTGTGGAATGGCATGTGGGCTCCCATTCCTGCAGAATTGGGGCAGCCTCCACGGCAGCAGCCCTGGGCTATGGTGTGGAGGACATTCAGCGTATTGGATGTTGGAGGTCCCAGAAGTTTCATGTTTATGTGCGGCCATTGTCAAAGGGTTAACTGTTGACCGAGCGTTTTAACCTTTTTATCGTTTCAGGATCTGTTATGAAGACAAGAGCCAGGGTGGTTAGCTTTGGCCATAGCCTTGTCTTCTGGGCAGCTGTGTATGCTGCATCTTCCTAGTGGGGCCGAGATGTGGGCCTGGGCGCGTGTGCCACCATTGACTGTTTGGGCCGAATGTTTTAATCTTTCTATCGTTACAGGACCTGTTATGAAGTCAAGAGCCGGGTGGTCATCTGCGGCCATAGCCTTGTCTTCTGGGCAGCCGAGTATGCTGCATCTTCCCAGTGGGGCCGAGATTTGGGCCTGGGCGCGTGTGCCACCATCGACTGGTCGGGCTACAGGGGCATGCGATGGGCGGAGTCTACAGCTGGGCATGCCGTCTTTCCCTGCATTACCCGCCAGATGTTCTGTTGCTGCACTTCGGTGGTAACGACTTGGATCGAGCGCCTGGCGCTGTTTTGCTCCTCAAGATCCTTTGGGACTTGAGTGCCTTTTTGTTTTCTTTCCCGGCACTCGCATATTGTGGTCCGTGTTGATCCCACGCCTGGCGTGGCGGTTAGCCCATGACCCCATTTTTGATTCATGATGACCTTCGTAGGGTCAGTTGCGAGGTTGCCTGTTTCCTTCGGCATGGTGCCGGATCTGTTATTTGCCACCCTGATATGTCGGAATGTACCCCCCATTTTATCGGTCAGGATGGTGTTTACCTAGCTACCCGGGCCTGGATGTTTTTCTGTCTGACCTGCAAGGGGGCCTGAGGGCCGAGCTGCTCGGCATGTTGGGGTAAGAGCCCTAGTCTCTTCTGATGGCGGGTAGTGCTGCTGGTAACCGTATTCAAGTTGTGAGCAAATTTGACGCCATTACGGCGCTTCACAGCCCTCATTAACAGTCTATCCACATTGGCTATGTCAGCGGACAAATTTAGCTATAGATGACTGGAGGCATCCCGAGGGCTGTGCTGAGCTCCCGATTTAGCTCGTTTGCCAAATGTGAATACAGAGCTTATTGGCTGTGGAATTGTTCCACCCTGTTACCAGCTTGCACTACGGTGTCAGGTCCCCTTCAGTGATCCTGACTTTATCAGTTAAGTTTAAGAGTTGTTAATAAAGTTGTGGCCCGTTTGTACCAAACCGGAAGTTGTCTCGCCTCCTTATTTCGGGGCTTGGGGGGCAAGGGTAGCTCCGATCCCCACTTGTTGGGGGAGGGGCGCGTTTGCCTCCCCAACCCCGGTCTGGGCGTGCTACTTTCGCGCCCATCCGGGTTATTTTGCCCGGGGACGGGAGCCTATAAGATGGCTCCCGTCCCTCGCCACCGTGCTGTCGGCGGCGAGAATTTTGGCCCCACCCTCCCCCCCTATGGTTTGAGAATGAGTATAACTGGTCGCCTTTTGGGGCCGGATGGGAATTTTTGGTGGTTACTCTGATTGGCTGTGAGTAGCCATGTGTTTTCGCCCATCCCATTCTCTTTACCGTGGGGGTGGGTTCCTTTCTCATTGGCCACTAACTTGGCGGGTAGTGCTGCTGGTAACCGTATTCAAGTTGTGAGCCAATTTGATGCCATTACGGCGCTTCACAGCCCTCATTAACAGTCTATCCACATTGGCTATGTCAGCGGACAAATTTAGCTATAGATGACTGGAGGCATCCCGAGGGCTGTGCTGAGCTCCCGATTTAGCTCGTTTGCCAAATGTGAATACAGAGCTTATTGGCTGTGGAATTGTTCCACCCTGTTACCAGCTTGCACTACGGTGTCAGGTCCCCTTCAGTGATCCTGACTTTATCAGTTAAGTTTAAGAGTTGTTAATAAAGTTGTGGCCCGTTTGTACCAAACCGGAAGTTGTCTCGCCTCCTTATTTCGGGGCTTGGGGGGCAAGGGTTTAAATCCCAGGGAGCCGGCTCATGGTTGACTCAGCCTTCCATCCTTCCAAGGTCGGTAAAATGAGTACCCAGCTTGCTGGGAGGGCAATGTGTAGCCTGCAAAATTAAATTATAACCCACCCAGAGAGTGCTTGAAGCACTATGGGGCAGTATATAAGCAGAAACACTTTGCTTTTTGCTTTGCTTTACATATTTTTCTGATAATTAAGACCTGTTCTCCCCCCCACCCCCAGTAGCCTCATACATACATTCCGAAATGGTGATCACTACTAGGATTCACTCTACAATTAGTCAGAACATGATTTAGTTTCTTCGTAACGTGTGGCCATTCTCATAGAAACTTACAAATTGGAGGCCTTCAGAGGAAATGCATTTTGGATGCTTGCCTGGCCATCACATTGCCTTAGCATCTCAGAGTTTTCTGTGACAATGTTCTTTGAACCTACTGTTTATTTTACCATCATTCGTAATACCACTGATTTCATTATAGGGCTTGTTTGCCGCTGCAATGCCATTTCAAAATATAATCCGGTCTTCAGTCATCTCTGATTAGTCATTGTTGTCTCCTGACCTTGTTCATTTTCCAGGCACCAAGATTTATTTTTAGACTAGACTTGAGATTAAATTTAATCAGAGACATTGATAAGTCTCAAGGAAAAACACACACTATCCTCTCACCAACTGGTAATGTGAGAAGGGAATGTTTACAAGGAACTGAAGAGACAAAAATTGTATTAATGTTCCAATTTGCAATGTACACAGCTGTTCCACAGTCATTTTGCACAGTGTTTATTCTGACTAAACACAAAGCAACCAAAGGCTATTCTTTAAAATCTATCCTCCAATACAAACTAAAACACATCTGTAACACATTTGTAGCATAAATGCAGCATTTCATTTGGGAAGAACCGTAGTAGGAACTGTTGCATACTTTATAGATTTATACATACAGACATCTAAAGCTATGTGAAAATGTAGCAAACATGTTTATAAATATTTATTACAGAGATATGCTAAACAGAAACATCAAATTCGGCTATGGCTAAAAGTTGGTGTACTGTATACAAACAGGCTTTAAAGTGATATCCATCCTCTATCTGCTGTTCAACTGAAAGCACTGATAACCCTTCAGGCACAAAACTAAGGAAGTAAAGGGAGAGAGATGCTTAGACAATGAAATGTATCTCATAACATGATACAGCAGTGTTACATGTGATACAGGCTTGCCCAGTCTTAGTGAGAGCCAGAAGGTGAGAAATTGTAGGTCACCCATTTAACTCAATATCACTCCATAATGGAGGTGGACGTTGAAATGAGGAGACAAATCATGGAGGTGCCTAAGAAGGATGGGATAGTCTTCATGAGGGACCTCAATTATTCCCACATTGACTGGGCCAATGCGAGCTCCAGGCAAGAAAGAGAAACCGGGTTTCTCGACTTGATGAATGACTGTGCCTTAGAGCAACTTGTCATGGAGCCCACCTGAGAACAGGCAACTCTGGATTTAATACTGTGTGATACTCAGGACCTGGTCATGGATGTGAATGCCACTGAGCCACTGCAGAACAGTGACCATGCTGCAGTTTCCTTTGCCATGCATTTCAGTGGAAGAGTGTCAAGCAAGTCAGACACAAAACCCATTATTTCCAAAGGGCAGACTTCCCTCAGATGAGGAAACTAGTTAGAAAGAAATTAAAAGGGAAGGTAAAAAGAATCCAATCTCTCAAGAGTGCATGGAGCCTATTTAAAACAACGGTAGCAGAGGCCCAGTGGAGGTGTACACCACAAAGAAAGAAGAGCTCCTCTAAGTCCAAGAGGGCTCCAGAATGATTAACAAGTAGAGTTAGAGAGGCTCTAAAGGGCAAAAAGAGGTCTTTCCATAAATGGAAATCCTCCCAATATGAGAAAAATAAAAAGGAACACAAACACTGGCAAAAAATGTAAGATGATAAGAGAGGTAAAGAAAGACTGAAGAATGTATGGCTAGCAATATAAAGGGAAATAATAAAAGCTTCTTTAAATATGTTAGAAGTAGAAAACCTGCCAGAAAACTGGTCAGCCCTGTGGATGGTGAGGGAGGTAAAGGGAAGGCAAAGGGGGACATGGAAATTACAGAGAAATTAAATGAGTCCTTTGCATCTGTCTTCACAACAGAAGACCCTATTGACTAAAGAATTACAGCGAACCCCCCACACACCATTTCGCGGTTCAGGTACCGCGGTTCCGCTACATCGCGGGATCGCAGTACCTGCACCGCTGGGCGGCGGCGGGCGATCGGGTCGCTCCCCACCACCACCGCCCCTGGGGAGCCATTGTGTTGCTCCCTGCCATCCCCCCGCACGCCTCCCAGGCTTCTGGAGGGGGCAGGGGGTGGCAGGGAGCCATCACATGGCTCCCCGCCACCCCCCGCCCCCGCCGGGAAGCCACGGAGCCGCCCGGGAGGCTGGCGGGGAGCCATCACGTTGCCCCCCTCCATCCCTCCACACACCTCCCAGGCTTCCGGAGGGGGTGGGGGCTGGCGGGGAGCCATCGCATGGCTCCCCGCCACCCCCCGCCCCCTCCGAGAAGTCTCGGGGCCGCGCGGGGGGCGGCGGAGGGGTGCAATCTCCATTGAAAAGCATTGCCAATGCTTTTCAATGGAGAAATTTTCCCCATTGGAAAGCATTGAGCCAATGCTTTCCAATGGGGAAAATTTTCTCCATTGAAATGCATTGGCAATGCTTTTCAATGGAGAAGGGACAAAAAGTCTTGCGTGGCGTGGGTGGCTGCTGGCGCGCGCCATGCTCGCCCCCCGCGCCAGCCCCAGCCGGAAGCCGCAGAGCCACCTGGGAGGCTGGCGGGGAGCCATCGCATGGCTCCCCGCCATTCCTCCGCATGCCTCCCAGGCTTCTGGAGGGGGCGAGGGTGGGGAGCCATCACATGGCTCCCCACCACCCCCTCCCCCTCCCAGAAGTCTCGGGGTGGCGGTGGGGTGCACAATCTCCATTGAAAAGCACTGCCAATGCTTTTCAATGGAGAAAGTTTCCCCATTGGAAAGCATTGAGCCAATTCTTTCCAATGGGGAAAATTTTCTCCATTGAAATGCATTGCCAATGTTTTTCAATGGAGAAGGGACAAAAAGTATCGGGTGGCGTGGGCGACCTCGGGTGGTGCGGGCGACCGCTGGCATGCTCCGAGATCACCCGCCCCACCCCCGTGCCCCCCGCCCCCGCCCCCCACCCACTTCCACATATCGCAGATTTTCATGGATCGCAGGTGGGGTGGGTCCCTAACCCCCGCGATCGGGGGAGGTTACTGTAAATCAAATACAGATTAAAAGAGAGGATATTTTAGGTTTAATTGATAAATTGAAGATCAACAAGTCACCAGGCCCAGATGGCATCCACGCAAGGGTTATTAAGCAACTAAGAAATGAAATATGCAACTTGTTTCTTAAAATGGCCACAGTGCCGTAGGACCGGAGGACAGCGTATGTCACGCCTTTTTTTTTAAGGAAGGAGGGAGGAGCTGGGAAACTACAGGCTGGTTAGCATTATGTCTATCCCAGGGAAGATCACGGAAAGCCTCATCCAAGAAAAAATCTTAAAACACATAGAAGAACAAACCTTGCTGAGGGAAAATCAGCATGGCTTCTGTAAGGGTAATTTTAATTTCTCTTAATTTCTTTCCATCATACCTTTTAGAATTATTTGGAAAAGGCAACAGGCATGTGGATTTAGGTAACTGGTGGATATTATCCATTTTGATTTTCAGAATGCTTTTGACACAGTCCCTCACCAAAGCTGCTGAGAAAATTGCACAGTCAGGGGATAGGACAGGTCCTCTTCTGGATTGAGATTCAGGAAACAAAGAGTAGGTGTCAATGGGCAATTTTCACAATGGAGAGAGGTGAAAAGCGGTGTGCCCCAGGGATCTGTCCTGAGACCGGTGGTTTTCAATCTGTTTGTGGATGACCCGAAAATTTTCTGGGTGGTGAAGACCAGAGAAGATTGTGAAGAGCTCCAGAATGATCTCTCCAAACTGGGAGAATTGGCTGTGAAATGGCAAATGTGTTTCAATGTAGGAAACTATAAATTAATGCATATTGGGGCAAAACAATTTGAAAACTTTATCTATCAGGTCATGGGTTCTGAGCTCTCCATGATGGATCAGGAAAGAGCTCTTGGTGTGCTGATGGACAGCTCAATGAAAGTATCTACCCAGTGTAAGGCAGTGGTGAAGAAGGTGAATTCCATGCTAGGGACCATTGTGGTGGTGGTGGTTGGGCGCCGGGAACGTTTTTAGTCAGGTTGACCTTGGACACACACAAAAAGAAAGAAAACACACACACAAGTACCTTTTTCCAGCCAGTGGAGAGGTCACACATGCAAAAACTATGTTCCTCTCAGAAGGCTCTGTTTTTATTAAACTTATCAATGTTTAACAGCAAGACATCGGAACACTTACAGAAACAATAGCACGGATAGGGGTCCTGCAGCAAAGCAGAAGGTCAGGGGAAATAGAAGGTCACTTCCCTTCCAGGCATGCCACAACAAACAGGAGCATGTGCACATCACTGCAGTCCCTCTGGAACACACCAGAACATAGATTATCAAAAAGGAAATTGAAAATAAAACAGCCAACATTATAATTCCATTGTACAAAATGATAGTAAGGCCACATCTGGAGTATTGTGTACAGTTCTGGTCACCACATCTCAAAAAAGACATAATGGAACTGGAAAAGGTACAGAAGAAAGTGACTAAAATGATTACTGGGCTGAGGGACCTCCCTTATGAGGAAAGGCTACAGCATTTTGGGCTCTTTAGTCTGGAAAAAAGGCAATTGAAGGGGAATATGACAGAGACATACAAACTTATGCAGGCATGAGTAAAGGGGATACTCCCTCTCACAAAATACCATAACTAGGCACTCAAATTATAAGTTGAGAGAGTGAAAACAGACAAAAGAAAATACTTCTTTACACAGCATGTTGTTAGTCTGTGGAACTCCCTGCCACAGGATGTGGTGATGGCATCTGGCCTAGATGCCTTCAAAGGGGGATTGGACAGATTTCTGGAGGAAAAGTCCATCACAGGTTACAAACCATGATGGAGATGTGTAATCTCCTGGCTTAAAACCAGGGTACTTCAAGGGCCAGATGCAGGAGAGGGGTATCAGGAGACAGATATATGGTCTCGTGTGCTCCCACAGGCATTCTGCAGGAAGCTGGACTAGATGGACTTTGGTCTGATCCAGCACAGCTCTTATAATCTTATGTGTTTTGATTGGATGCATGGGTGAATAAACTGCAAAGTTTAATACTACCTTTGATTTATATTACCAGGTAGATAAAGAAAACAAGTAACATAGCTCAGTGTTTTAGATATCTGACTGCAGAGCCACTGCAGCCAGTTAAATGAGGTCTGGGAGAAAACATTAGGAAAGCTATGTTAGAATCATAGAATAGAGATGGGCACGACTTAGCGGTATTCCCGTTTCCGTTTCCGTTACTCGTATCCGTTACTCTACGGAAACGGAAACGGGAATTACTCCACCAGAATTCGAGCTCGAACCGACGAACGAACAATTTGGTCTGATTTGTCGTGCTCGTTACTTGCATCGCGCAATGCCAAGCGGCACAGAAAAAAAGTTTTTAAAAGTTAAAAAAAAACCCGATTCCCGGCCCTAAAAGTAGGCGAAAACTGTCTGAGGGCACCTACCAGGCCAGAAGGGTGTTTTATTTGGGGGGGGGTTTCCCCGCCCCCCTCTCCTTGGCTATTGCTACTGCTGCGCTGCTGGTACCAGGCTGGGAGGGCGCATCCATTTGCCATGCAGTGCGGGGGATCAAAAATGGCGACTGCAATATTTTTTTTGAAATCGTTGCCCAAAACCCCACCAAAGCACCACAGAAACATGTGAAAATTAGCTATTTTAAATGCTTGAATTTTTACAGTAGCAGCAGTGGGTTTTTCTTGCAAAAAAAGTCTCCGTTGATTTTATTTTATTTTATTTTATTTTATTTTTTTACACCTGCACATTCGCAATGATGGGCTCGCCCATGGGAGTGGACCATGCAAAGTTTTGGAGCCATTCCACCAATCGCATGGCCAGGTTTTGCTGACTGTACCAGGCTGGGAGGGTGCATCCATTTGCCATGCGGTGGGGGGGGATCCAAAATGGCGACCGCAATATTTTTTTTAAAATCGTTGCCCAAAACCCCACCAAAGCACCACAGAAAGATGCGAAAATTGGCTATTTTAAATGCTTGAATTTTTACAGTAGCAGCAGTGGGTTTTTCTTGCAAAAAAAAGTCTCCGTTGATTTTATTTTATTTTATTTTTTTACACCTGCACATTTGCAATGATGGAGTAGACCATGCAAATTTTCCACCAATCGCATGGCCACTTGGCCAGGTTGACCACAGAGACTTCTGGGATGTGCCAATCGGGCATAAACAGCCCACTAATCGTAGCCCAAACCCGAACCCTAAGCCTAACCCATACGCCAGTACACTGTCCTTCTAAGTGGGTCAGAGAGGCACCCAGAGGTGCACCCCAATACTCACCCTAACCTCACCCGTAACTAGCCTAACCCTAGCCGTTCCGCTAACCCGTCTTAACCCTAAGCCAGATCTACTTGCATTGCACTACATGCAAGTACGTGAGACACAGCGGGTGCAAAGAGTCTGCCAGTCCGTCACTTGTGGCTCTGGCTGACTCCTGCAGCTCCATCCAGGAGCCCGCTACCCCCTCCCCAAACCAGTACTAACGACAATGAAAAAATGAAAAAAAAAAAACGAACCGACTAATTTTTGCAAATTTTCGCGAAAAACGGAAACGAGCCGAAACGGAACCGGCCCGACTAACGACAACTCGAAAAATTTTTTTTTCAAGTCGTGCCCATCTCTATCATAGAATCATAAAGTTGGAAGAGACCTCAGAGGTCATACAGTCCAACTTCCTGCCATGCAGGAACCCCCATCATAGTTCCCCCAACAAATGGCCATCCAAACTCCGCTTAAAAACCTCCAAAGAAGGAAAATCCATCACCTCCTTGGCAGCATATTCCACTGTCAAACAGCTCTCACCATCATGAAGTTCTAATTTTTGATGGATATTGACTCCATGGCCTCCATGGTCTTGGGTCTCCATGGGCTCTGCCACTAGAAGTTAGCACAGTCCCAGCAGAGCCCTTGCTGAGGAGAAAGGGGTGGTGACCTCTCTTCATCTCTCAACCTTCACCCCAACATTTTCCCTCTAATGCCAGTATCACAACAGCATGCTTATCCTGATGCCACTGTCCTCTGGCACTGCCAATTGGGAAATCCTTACTCAGGATTAAATTGATGAGCTAACGACTTGTGTGGTCCCCTCCTCGTGGGAGAACCAATGACTCCTGTATGAACAGAAGATTACTCAGGTGAGAGACAGATTGTACTGAAGATAAGAGTCTTGTAACTGAAAACCAGATCACTCCAAAGTCTCCTGTCTGAGCAAGGTCCTGATATTCAGAAGGGCAGTAATGAAGCAGAAAAGAACAGCAAGTCTAAGCATCATCCACATTCTTGCATTTCAAATCATGGGAAATCCGGAGAGTAGAGGAAGCTGACGGGGGGGGGGGGATTGATTCACTTGAAGTGTGGCACTGGAGGTCAACTTTGTAGGACATCCTGGACTACAAGAAAGACAAACAAGTGGGTCTTAGATCAAACCAAGTGGAGGGCTAAAATCTTGAAACTGCAGCTGTCCTATTGAGGACACATCATAAGAAGACCGGACTCTCTAGAAAAGACAATAATGCTTGGAAATGTTGAAGGCAGCAGGAAAAGAGGAAGGCCAACTAGGAGATGGATTGACTGCCCAAAAGGAAGTTACAGGCTTGAGTCTGCAAGGGCTGAGCAGGGCTATGAGCACCAGACATTTTGGAGATTGCTCATTAATAGGGTTGCCATAAGTTGGAGATGACTTTATGGCATATAACCACCACCACCACCTGAAGCATGTGCTGTAATGAGAAGTTCCCTATATGCCTTTAACTCAGAATTAAGCCCAGTACTGCCACGTAAGCTGGGGTAGGATAGCTGCTAATATTCAAATCCTATTGATTTTAATGTGGCACATGGTACAATCCAATAGATGCCCACTGAGAAGAAAGTCCCCCAGTTTTCACTGGGAGGGGGATTACATAGTTATAAGTAGATCTAGGATTGGAGTCTCACATTCTAGAATACTTAGCCTAAGAAAGAGAGCTACACCTTTTAAGAAGCCTGTGCTTTGTTTTGATTAAAGGACAAAATTGCTTTCCTGTACTTCCCTCTCATGAACATGTGAAAGACATTTCAGGGAGACATAACAGTGCATTGAAAAAAGGCAAATGGCAGGTTTGATTTAGGAACTTTTCCTAGAAACATTGTTAATCTGGGGGCTCTAGAAGAAGAAAATAAATTTTGTATTGGAATGCAGCCCATCCTTACAACAGTTTGACAAATGTGTTTTGACTCCAGGACAGAGAGCTCGGGTCCTCTTTACA
This sequence comes from Phrynocephalus guinanensis, assembly GCA_037367245.1. Lineage (NCBI taxonomy): Eukaryota > Metazoa > Chordata > Lepidosauria > Squamata > Agamidae > Phrynocephalus > Phrynocephalus guinanensis. Next base: position 22,470,412 of record CM074734.1, read on the forward strand.
CTGTTTGGATTGAATTTCCCATTTTCCCAGAGTTTTGTATTTGGTTCCTCCACCCTTTGGGTTCAAGGCTGTTGTAGAAACTGGGAATAAAAAACAGATGTAAAACCCATTTGGACTTTTCATGGTGCACAAACATTGTTCCTTACTGCTTGCTGCATCAAAAATGCTATGAAAATGCTCGTGCCTTGAAGCAATCACCCTGTACATTTAGAGAGGGGTGGAGGGCAAATGCAGAATTTCTTTGGATCCTACCCCTCCCCCATATTCTTATGTCTAACAGCAACAATATTACAATAATAACAATTATGTGCTGTTAAGTCAGATCCAACTTATGGCGACCCTTTAGAGCAGTGGTTCCCAACCTGGGGTCGGGACCCCTTTGGGGGGGTTGAACGACCACTTCACAGAGGTCACCATCAGCCAGTGAACAAAAAGGCACAAATGGCTGGGGTCTGGAGGAGGAGGGGGAGGAAGGAGGGGAAAGTGTGAGTTACAGCTTGATAGGTTGGAGGGGATGTTAGTCAACAGCACCAGAGGCTGCGATTAGTTGAGGGTGCCTGTAGATAGAGGGAAGTTCTCTATGGCACCTGCAGCACTGGCCTGCCAAAGGGGGCTTGTGGCCTCTTTCAAGCAGGGCGAGGGGTCACCACAACATGAGGAACTTTATTAAAGGGTTGCATCATTAGGAAAGTAGAGAACCACTGATTTAGAGGGTTTCCCTAAGCTATAAATTATTCAGAACTGGCTTTCCAGTCACCTTTTCTGGGAAGAATCCTGGCAACATGTAGCGAATGCCCAAGGACACAGAGGACAGATTTTCTTCTACAAAGCACAGTGGCTCTGCAGTTAGGTGCTCCATCTCGCTCAGCTACCCAACCAGCTATGGCTATCCCTGCTGTTCTACATTGTCTCATTGCTTATGCTTATGAAACATCAGAGGTGTTTACACGTCGCACCACATGTAACTAACTGGCCAGAGTATGGGACCCTCCTACCGCCCCCCCCCAAAAAAAAAATTAGGCAGAGAGAACCTGGTGTCAAGTTGCATTGAACAGATATTTAGATTGGCCTTATGCGCGGTTCCTGTTGGGCGAGGAGGCACTCTGTTGTGCTCTCTCCACTCCCTTTTAATATATCTTTTAAATTCACTCCTTTTAACCTTTTAACCTTCAAAGCTTACCTTGCTCACAAATCTTACAGTTTTTATTGCTAACAATTAACGACCGGGAGCAGTTGCGTGGAAGATACTGCGATAATATTTTTAACCTTGACCTCCAGACGTCTGCCTGTTGAGATAAGATGCCTAGGAGGAAGAAATGCCAAAGAATTCCTTCAAGTTCTCCTGCCCAAGAAAGAAACGCCAAGAATTCCAAACAACTACGTCTCGATGATATGCTAACCCCAAATCTTGAAGAAGCTGTGAGTACGCTGATACAAAATGCTTCACCAAACAGATATGCTATACTAGCTTCAGATAATAATAAGACTAACCTAGGTCTGGTAGTGGATAGTATTGATGTGGAGATTCCTGCTTCTCAACCAACCCAACCCCCAGCACAGTACTTCTCCCCATCCCAGCCAATTCTTCCAGTATCTAATTCTACTACCACCACAGCCGGGATAACTAACACAAACCTGGAGATAGCTGAGAGCCACATAATGTCCTTGATGAGTGAACTGGCTATAATTACTGGGAGAACTGTGTTGGCTATATTCCAGAAGCTGGAACAGATAGCTGACCAAGTTGCCACTCTGGAAGAATCCCTCACAAAAACTAAATTCACTCCCCACTGTACTCAGTCTTCCTGTTCCCTTAAAGAAACCTCCCACAGAAGGGAGTACTTGGAGTTAACTGGAGAGCCTGTGAGTAATATCTTGAGCAGACAATACTCACAACAACTAATAGTGACTCAAATCATCTTAGAGGTTGCCAACAACAACATAAATAAGGGGAATTGGTCCAGTAAACAGAGGATACTTACATCTTTAAGCAAACTATTACAAACAGAGATTGGACGAATTGATTTAAACTACATAAAATATCTTCAAGGTTCACGGAGGCTGACCAAGATAAAACTGGACTTCCATAAGCCAACCATCCCTCTCATGTTATTCCGGATGAAAAAAATTCTTAACAAATTCTCTATAGCCCCCCAAAGAGTATTTTCTACTCCAGAGCATGAGGTCATGCAAGAACCACTGGATTCAACTGAAGGACTGCTTGCACAGCCACAGGCTGGTAGCTCTCTTCCTAAAGGGGAACATCCACAACTCAATCCTACTAGTCACTCACTCCTCTGGGACTACCATCCTTCAGCTAAGATCAACCAGTCAGGTGCAAACAGAAGCTTGAATGCTCAAATTAATCTTAAGGAATTAACATCTTGCCTTGGAAAATCCCTCCAACAAATTGAAATCTTTCCTAGGCCCCCTAAGAAGTTAAAATCAGATATCTCAACAGCTCCCACACCTCTGGGATCCCAAAACGTCTGCTCAGCACAGGATCCATTAGACTCCTCCATTTCCCCTTTTGAAAGCAATAACCCAACAGAGCCATCTTCAGAGACAATTATGGAAGAGCTCCCATTAGACATAGATCAGTCTCCTGCATGTGAACCTTCACCACATGAGAGAGCTGATATACTCTCACTTTCTGTTCAACATCTGGCAGCAGCTCTAAGACAACATGATTCTGCTGATCCATCCCCTTGGGAAATCAACTTACAATTGGATCTTGACAATGAGGTCTTATCACAGGAAGATCTTACAACCCTAAGAGCACTCTCTGACAAAAAGCGACAATCTATTCTCAGAAGGATTGAGCTGCTCCGACAAGAATTATTGAAACTAAATGAGTCCTCTCAATCCAAATGTCCCATGGAGTGTATAGCCCCCTTTCAAGAGCATAGAAGGGAACATCCCAGGAAACAGTCAATCTTAGCTGAGATTCACATGGGACCTGACCCTGTCTCTACTTTTCCTCTTTGCTCTGTCAATGCCTTGTATGAGAACACAACTCCAAGTATTAAAAGGCCAGCCATTGCCTCTGAGAGGACATCTCCCAGTTCTGAGCAGCTTAAATATTTGCCATCCTTAAAGGCTGTTAATCCAACTCAAACTTCAATAAATCCGTGCTGGGACATTCAGTCTTCTACCAAACTGGATAACCCTACTGAATCCTTACTTGCCAATGATCCTCATTTTGTCTCTCATGTGGCATTGATTCACTCAGCCTCTACTTCTGATACACAGGACCAACGTGCCACTTTCAATTTCAGACCTCTGTTGGACAAACCAACAACTGAGGAAAACGAGCTAGGACCAGAGTACTCGGCATCTTCCCCTTTGATGGAGGAAATACCAATACAGTCACTTAATCATCAGGATATCACAAAATCCCCTCCAAGATCATTCTCTCATTTACTAGCTCACAGTTCATGACAGTCGGAGGACCACCATATAGTCTCCCTTTTAACTTGGAACGTGGCTGGGTGGTTCTCTTTAATTAGGGATCCTTCCATCGGAGACTATTTGCTTCACCATGACATTGTACTGATCCAAGAAACATGGACTGCTGATGAACTAATTCTGAATGGATTTACTGCCTTTTCATTGGGGGCAGTGCCTGGCGCCAAATATGGAAGAGCGAAAGGTGGTTTGGGGATCTTTGTTTCCACGACGCTACATGCCATTTCAAGGCCTCTCCCCTCATTGAATTCATGTGCCATGGCAGTACTAGTTCAATTCAAGCAGCACTCCTTGATTCTAATTAATGTTTATATGCCACCTGTTAGGAAGATTGCCCAGCTTAGAACTCTCTGGGCTGAGCTAGAATCATATGTTGGGGATCTTATAACTCAAAACCCCAATGCATCAGTAGTTCTGGGAGGAGACTTCAATGCGAGGCTGGGTCCTGACGATCACAGCCTACAAATGCATTCCCCCCGATCATGAATATACTGGCTCCCTTCTCCCCCGTCTTTTTAAGGATCAGAAATTCAACTTTGCAGGCCTTTCTTTGGCCCAGCTAACATATAGATCTAATCTCTTCATCCTAAATGGTACTTCTACAGGTGACTATCCAGCTGAATTTACCTACATATCTGGATCCAAAATGAGCACTATTGATTATGTATGTGTTTCCATGGATCTTCTTCCCTACGTTAAAAACTTACAAGTACTTCCTAAATTCGACAGTGATCATCTCCCGTTTTGCTCCTCCTAAATGCTTTTACTCAGGAAGTGCGCACTGTCACTCACTATCAACCTAACATAACTCCTTCAGGAAGAACTTATCAGCGTATCAAATGGTCCTCTGTCTGGAACCAAAGAATCTCTGAAATGTTGGCATCTGATCATATATTGGGACTGCACCTTAACTTGTTATCAGCAAAGACACCAGAGGAATCTTTGGAGAATTATAACATCTTGATTCAAGAACTAAATAAAGAATTTAAAGCTAACAGAACCGCATCATGGAAGCGACATCATTTCCACTCCAAACCTTGGTTTGACAAGGAGTGTGTAGATGCTAAAAAGGCTCTAACTGCTACTTATCAACTCTACCTATCTAGTAGAGCTCCATCGGCTGCACAGGATCTTCTTTTGCAAAAGAAAAAATATAAACAACTTTTAACACATAAGAAAAAGATTGCTACCCAAAATAATTGGGCACGGCTAATACAAGCAGCTAAAACTAATGATTCCGCTACCTTTTGGTATCTCACTTCTTGCATCCACAGCTTTGATAGGCCTGTGTCTGATTGTCACATTTCCTCAGAGATCTGGGAAGCATACTTCCAAGAGCTATACTCAGATCCATCTGCTGGAAAGGGATCTTACATCCAAGACCTAAGTAAACTCCCACAGTGGCCTCCTGTGCTTCAGTCAGAAATTAAGAGCTTGATTACCTTACTGAAAGAAGGGAAAGCTCCAGGAGAAGACCTAATTCCAGCAGAGGTCATTAAAAACAACTTGGACTTTTGGTCTCCCTTACTAGCTTCACTTTTTACCTGTATCGATAGATACGGACGAATCCCTGAAGACTGGGGGCTGGCTATTATTATACCTATATATAAGAAAGGCAAAAAGGATGATCCCACCAACTATAGACCAATCAGTCTTCTTAATACAATCAGCAAACTTTATGCTAGACACCTACAATGGAAATTGCAAGACTGGCTGGAACAAGAAAACATACTTGCGGAAGAGCAAGCCGGCTTCAGAGAAGGCAGATCGACTATAGATCAATGTTTGGTGCTCCAACATCTTATTGAAAAATACTCTCCCTACAATATTTCCTCCCTTTATGCTGCCTTTATAGATTTTAAGGCAGCATTTGATTCAATATCACGAACTAGGTTATGGGAGAAACTGGAGGCTTCAACAATAGACAGACATCTATTTCATTTAATACGCATGCTCCACGAAGGAACCAAACTTAAAATCAGATGTAATCCCCAGGGTCAACTCACCAATCCTGTTGCCACTGATAAAGGTGTTAAACAGGGATGTATTCTGGCCCCTCTTCTCTTCAACTTCTATATTAACTCCATAGTGCCCTATCTTGACCATGGGACCTTCCAACCTCCAAAACTGGCTGGAAGGCATATCTCTGTCTTGCTTTATGCTGATGATGCAGCAATCCTCTCTAGAACACCTGTAGGTCTCAGAAGAGCTCTGAATGCACTATCACAGTTCTGTGAGGAAGAGCAATTAAAGCTCAATTATCAGAAAACTAAAATTGTGGCCTTTGCTAAAAGACCCAAGATTCACTCTTGGAGTATCAATGGGCACAAAATTGAGCAGGTTTCCTCCTTTAAATATTTGGGAGTAGTTCTTCAAGTTAATGGTAGCAGAAAAGCCCATGGAGATTATGTTGCCAACATTGCTCAAAGAAGTTCTCTAGCCATTCTTAAATATCTCAAGACAGCTGGCGGCCAATATATTCCTGCAGCACTTAAATTATTCCAAGCCAAGTCAATTTCCCAACTTCTATATGGTGCCCAATTAGGTCCCCTTTCCAGTTACTCTCCACTGGAACGGGTACAATCCAAATTTGTAAGATCGGCCTTACAAGTTCCCAAATGTGTCCCAAATGTTACTCTCTGATTAGAGTTAGGCCTCATGAAAGTGGAGGCTAGAGCTTGGGTGGCTATTCTTACCTATTGGATTAGACTGCATTTCTTCCCTAAGGATTTAGCCCCCCTTATTAGAAAAGATGACTTTAAATCCAAATGGGAAGGAGCTATAATATCTAAAATCCTATCCTTAGGTCTGTCCCAAGACATCCTTTTTACTATGAAGTATGCTCAGGCCAAAGCAGTTATTAAGCAGCGGGTTACCGACTCAGAACGACAACTGGATCTAGCTAGATCCCCTGCCTTTATTGTTAATGACTCCTGCAGGTATCTATCTTTCCCAATGAGATACTTAGCCAAGCTTGAGAGACCCACCTACCGGAGGGCCTTTACCTTGGCCCAATGTCATGCCCTCCCTTCTGCTGTTCTTGAGGGATGATATCGGAGATCTCCCTATTCGGAGGGGCTATGTCCCTGTGACTCTGGCGATATTGAGTCAACAGAACATGGACTTCTTCACTGTTCCTTTTATAAAGACACCCGGGCTAAGGTTATATCTCCAATAATCTATAAATATCCAGGACGCTCTGGTCATTATTATACTCAATTACTTCTATCAGATATGAATTTCTCTATAACATATAGTGTGGCCAGGTTCTGTGCCGCAGCGATCAAAATCCGCAGGACAATGACCAGCGTCATCAATTAACTAAAAGTACCACTTACGATACATAGCTCCTAAGTATCAACAACTCTTGATTAACAAACAAATGTGGAATGTCTTATGTGTATGGAACAGTATGTATATACAGTATGTACTCTGATGTCTTTTGTATATATCTATCTTGATCTTCCTCTATGGCTCGTTGACATCACTAATTCCTCAGATACTAATAAGGTATAGCTTCATGATGGTCAGGATGGATTTGTGGGCAGTTTTTATATTATATTATATATTTTATATATAATATATTTTATATTCTATATTTTATATCTTATCTATTTTACTACTATTTATATACCGTATCCTATTGCTGGTCACTGACCGTAATAAAGTTTGATTGATTGATTGGCCTTATGCAGGCATTCATGCACCTTGTTGCCTCTGTGGAAGGGGGCACGCTAGTCCTAACCCTCCTCCTGCATTTCTATCACTCACCTCTGATGGTGAAAGATTTAAGATAAATGCCTCTGTTGTTCCTGGGGTTCTCCAGGCCATTCAGAAAGCTGGTTTCCCATTATTCTGAACTTATTTTGACAGCCTCTATAGATAAGAACAGGGTGCCTTGTTTACAACCAACATGGATTCTTTCCACTCCGGGAGGCAGTGGTAGACAGGAGGGCCTGGCATGTTCTGGACCATGGGGTCATGAAGAAGAGTTGGACACGAGTTAATGACTGAACAATGACAACAAGAGGGCAAAAGAAACACACATGGAAAGATGTACAGTATGCTCCCTAGCCTTGTATAACAACATGACATATGTGTGTGCATTGATTCATATCATAGTTGTTATGAAAAACCTCTCTATCAGCCCCAAATTGATCCATAGCTTATCAAATAAGATGTGATAAAATATCAAAAGATATCAAAAATCAGAATACGAAATTAAATATGCAATTGTCACATCAGAACTTTTCATTCAAATAAGGCATATTCTTAGCCCAATCATCTGGACATCTGGAAGGGATCTCAAGGATCATCCGGCCTAGTTTTCTGCCGATGCAGAGGATCCATACCTTAAAGAATTTCGTGGCTCTCTAAAGCTGTCAGATTTAACAAATCATTTCTCCATTCTGTAGCTATGCATGTTTTTTCCTGTCAGGAATACAGTTAGGGCATTTAATGGATTACACACAGTCCAGTATTACTTGGAGAACAATGTCTTTGTCTCTCAGGTGTCACAATAGGAAGACACTGTCCTGTTCCTCCCATAACAGGCAACATTTTATTTTATTTTATTTTATTTATTTTTGAATATTTTTACCCTGCCTTTCTCCTTGGAAAAGGACCCAAAGCAGCTTAAGTGTAATGCAATCTCGGTACCCTGCCCCAGTCAGCGATCTGGCTGCTGCATTTTGAACTTGTTGAAGTTTCTTGAGAATTTTCATTGATAGTCCCACATAGAGTATGTTACAGTAGTCTAGCGAGGTCATCACTAGAGCATATGTTGCTGTGGCCAGAGCAAGTTTTCAAGATACAGGTGTAGCTGGAGTACCAGCTTTATTGTGCAAATGCACTCCAGGCCACAGCTATGACCTGGACATCTAGAGCTCAATGATGAGTCCAGGATCACCCCCCAATATGTGCACCTCTTTTTTCAATTGGAGGATGATCTCATCCACTACAGGTTGCATCCCTATCCCTTGTTCTCCCTTTCAACTGACCAGAAGCACCACTGTCTTATCTGGGTTTAGTTTCAATGTATTCACCCTCATCCAGTTCATTATTGCAGCTAAACACTCATGTAAAGTTGAAATAGCTCCCTTAGAATCAGGAGGTGATGAAAGGTAGAGTTGGATGTCATCGGCATACTGGTGGCACTTAACCCCAACATTCCTGATAATCTCCCCCAGTGGTTTCATATACTGTAAATGTTAAATAACATAGGAGACAGAACAGAACCCTGAGGGACTCCACAGGTTCTACACTTCTTGAATGATCTTTGTGTGTGTGTGTTCATCGTTACAGTCGTGACCGACTCTCCGTGACTCCATGTCCATGGAGTTTTCTTGGCAGATATACTGGAGTGCTTTGCCAGTTCCTACTCCAAGCGCCAGAGTGTTTTAATTATTTCTCTAAACCATAGGTCACGTCATGTTTGAACAAATCTCTCAGGCTTTGGCTTTCAATTTCACATCTAGTTGCTGGTTTAAATGACATTGCCATGGGTTAAGAATGTATTCTGCTTAAATAACGTCTCAGTAACCTAGAGCAAAACCAACATACACAAGCAGGTAAATACCTTTGTTGTGTTATGTGCCACCAAATTACTTCTGAGGTACAGTGGCCCTATGAATGAATGACATCCCATGTGCCCTAACATTGACTGCCCTGGCCAGCTCTTGCAAAGTCAAAGCTGTGGCTTCCTTTTATATAGTCAACCCAACTCATATTTGGGCTTACTGTTTCACATTGCTGCCTTCAACTTTCCCTTCAACTTGTCTTCTACATGCATAAACACTTTAAAATTTTCCATTCAGTTATGGTACAATAGCCTGACGAAGAGCTCTGCAAAACTCCAAAACGTTACCTTTTATTATTATTTTTAAAAAATGATGCTAGAAGACATAATGCCCGCCTTATTTCGTTCTCGTGAAACCACCGCAACTCCTGTTTGGAATTCATATTCAATTCATTCGAGACAGGAGCAACAAGGGCCAAGAAAAACACTTTAAACCATAATTTATTTTGGGATTTAAGGAGCTAAGAATATCGCCGGGCTCCCTGCCCCTCCCGAAACACCCTCACTTCCTCTCTACGTCAATCAACGCTTTTCCCCTTCATCCTTTTAAAGGAACGAAGGAAACGGCCGCGGGTGATTCAGAGCAGGAACCCGTGGCTCGCGCCGTGCGAACCAGATGTGTCAGCCCGACATCCGCAGCTGGAACGCGGCGCGCCTCGTCCCTCCTGGCTCCGCTCCCCCCCCCGTCCTCCTTCTTCAGGGGGTGAAGACAAGCCGCCGGAGCGGAGCGTCAAGCCTCCTTCCCTATTGGCGGGAAAAGTTGGAGTCTCTCGCCTGATTGGCTGCGCGGGTTTTCGAGGGAGCTGCGGGCTCCAATTAAAGGGACTCGGTGCAGGCGGCCCGCGACCGTCTACCTTACCCTGGGCTTGGCGGCAAGCGGAGGAGGCGGCGGCGGTTCCTTCGACGGCGCCTGCGGCACCTTTAGAGGAGACCCCGTTGTCCGAGGCAGAGGCGGCATCAAGACCCATTTGCTGGGTGGAGGCCGGTCCGGATAGGAGGAGGGAAGCCGGAGGCAAACGTAGGAATGGATCTGAGTTCAGGAATTCAGAAGGTGAGCTGTTTGATGCCTTTCCCTTGGTTTCCTGAAATAGTTTCTCGGGAGTACGCCCAGGTACATACAGTGTCTCTCTGGCGCTTGCCAAATCCCAAAGCTGGTTTCGGAAATTAAGAGTGCAGTCCTACGCACACACACATACACACACATGTGCGCACCAATCTGGAAACAAAGCTACACCTAATGAGATTAATTTCAGGATAAGCTTTGATTGGGTGGCAATACAAAAAATGCCTATCAGATGCTATGCTGGTACTTTTCCGTGTGTGCGCGCTTCATTTTATTTATTTATTTATTTATTTATTTTAGAGTATTTTTACCCCGACTTTCTCCTTGGAAAAGGACCCAACACGGCTTACAGTAATGAGGGATAATACACAGTCCAAGCTCTATTCCAACAGTATCTCTGAAGGCTTCTTTGTTAGAGGTGTAAGTGGGGCACTGCCCCCCTTCACCCCAAACTGGTATTTACTCCCAACTGGTAACATGAATAGTGGCATAGAAGCCTGCTTGACATATAGACACTCCATAATGGACTGTTCTGAGTTTATGGGAGCTGAGTGGGGCTGTTGAGGACAGGGCACTTTGGAGGTCATTCATTTGTAGGGTTGCCATAGGTTGGTAGCAGCTTGAGAGTATGTACCAACAGCAAGCGGTGGTCGGGGTTGAGAAACTGAATTCATTTGGAAGCTTCATGTGAAGTGATTGCACTATGATGTCATTGTAAAAAAATAAGGGATCAACACACACCAGTGACTGACCTTGATTTTTAAAGGGATAGTATTGCATAGGGAACAGAGGTATGCTTTTTAGTAATGTATGGAAAAGCTGCACCTTGAGTAAATCATTCAGCTGCCCTGTATTTTATGCTAAGAAGTTGATTGGTAGTGTCAGAATGGCTCATCTTCTATTGTAACCCTATAATTCCGGTAGATGCTTCTCTCCTAGACATTTCCTAAGCTGTTTCCTGCCTAGACACATAGCAATCAACTGCAGTTCAAAACCCACTAATTTTTCCGAAAGCGCCAATACGGCAATTTAACCTGAATACATGTGGCTGTGAAGGGGCAATGTTGGGTGCCCACAGAAAGGGCTCCAAGTGTCACCCTTGGCACCTGTGCCATAGGTTCGCCAACACTGGACTGTGTCTATGTGTAGCATGTGCTCAGCGCTGCTGTTCACAATAAACAAAACAAAACAAAACAAAAAACAGAGAGGCTTTGGCCAATCTTACCAGCTTCATTAGAGATTGCTGAACTTCATAGAGAAAACTTTTCGTTGCCTTGAATTGACAGCTGCTTCGTGTAGTAAAAATCAAGACTGTGACAAAAAGCTGCTGCCGTTTTCCCCAACCATACTTATAACTGTGCTGCTTTAATGTAATTTTTGTCTGTTAATGCTGTACGATGTCCCTCAATTCCTTGTTGTCAAATACTTGAACATGTCTTAATTATACTGGACTGTATATTATCCCTCATTACTGTAAGCCTCCTTGGGTCCTTTTCCAAGGAGAAAGGCGGGGTAAAAATACTCTGAAATGAATAAAATAAATAAATCCCCTGAAATATGTTAGTCTATGGCTCTGATAACTCGGTGGTTGTGGTCTGTGGCTGCAGAGCTGCAGGCTGGGAGTTCAGTTCCCCGCTGTGCTTCCTGAAAAGGGATGGACTCAGTGATCCATAGTCTCCCTTCCAGCTCTGCAGTTCAATGGTTATTCTTCCCATTATTATTGACATGGCTCAGACTGACTGGCATCAGTAGCCTGTGGGCTGTGTGTGTGGCAGGGCTCAGTCTGAAAAATGAGGTTGGCTAATGTCCGACCAGCCCTGTGTTTGTGTTGATGTGTTCTTTGGTGTTTACTCCAAGGCTGAATGAGGAGGTTGTTTCAGCTCCAAGCAAGTTAGTAGAAAAATCCCAGCCAAATCAGTAGACCTGATTTTGAAATGCGGTGGCCAAAGCGAAGACTACTGATGTAGTGATTTATGCAGCATTTTGCTTACAAGGATGCGATACAGAAGGCTTGAATAACTGCAAGTTGGTCACTAGAACAAGGGCACCAATTGTCTGGAACAGTGTGGGGTGGGAGATTAAGTTGAATTAACTAGCAGATTAGAGGAGAATGGATCAAAGGGTGTGCTGTAAATAAGAATATTGAGTTCCCGGTTGCCTTTAAAAAGAATTACTGGATACCTTCATTGACCCCATAATAGGGCCCAGACAAAAAAAAGCACGCGTGTTTAACTCTAGATGTTTGTAAACCATTTGTAAACCGCCCAGAATTCCTATTGGAAGATGGGCGGTATAAAAATGCAATAAATAAATAAATACTGTTCAGAGACAGACATACAACTACAGTAGAACCTTGTGTAACAAGCGGTTTGTTTAACAAAAAATCCGCTTAAAGGAAAAAAAATTAGGAGATAGGCGATTCTGTTAAGCAGTTTTCCCCTATGGGGCGAATCCATGCAACAGAAAAAATGGTACAAAGGAAAATTTGGTTAACAGAAATTCATTTGGAACGAATTAATTCCTTTATACAAGGTACCACTGTATAGGCAAAATTGTAGTGTCTTGTGATCCATCGTTGTAGAGATAAACCCACAGCATGTTCTATCTGGCAGTCTCATGTATCATTGTTGCTCTTCGGTACTTGTAAAAAAATTAACTTTTTACTTCAGTTGGTGTTTAGGATACTTTTAAAGAGTCTGTCTGAGCTGCATTTTTGCAGGTTTTTATGCAGTTCTCCTACTATCCTTAACAGCATTCTTAAAGAATGAGATAAATGTTGAAAAAGTGCTTCTTAAAAATCCTAAATAGTAATGAAACTCAACTAAAATTGTTGCATCTTTTGCAGGGGTCAAAATGCTCTCATGTTTTTGGCTGCTTTTAGTTGCCCCACATAATGTTTAAACACTAGGTGGGAGGAGTAAGAATGCAATGAATAAAACAAATAATAAAATAAATGTATACCCTTGCTATTGCAGCTTTTATAATTTTTAATAAGAAAATTGTAATTTACCGGTATATTTTACTTGTAACTCTTCAGTCCTGACTTCAGGGCAGGTAGTGGAGAAACATTTTATTGTATAGTTACAGTAAACCTTTGTTGAGATGAGCTTTGGGCATCTGAAGAACCGTCCTTTAGTCTAGCATGATGATGAGGTGATTTTCCTGAACCACAATCTGTATTCTTTACTAATACGACACAGATCCTATATCCTCCTCAGAGATATTTCAAATGGCATTTTGGAAGGGACACGGTACATACTTGATATATCTGCTAATTAGAAAGGGCACAATTTGTAGAATCATAGAATAATGAAGTTGGAAGGGGCCTATAGGGTGATTGAGTCCAACTCTCTTCTCGATGCAAGAATACAATCATAGGATATCTGCCAGGTAGTTCTCCAAATTTCTTTTGAATGCTCCCACTGTTAGAGCACTCACCAATTCTGATGTAATTTGGTTCCATTTTTGTACTGCTCTAACAGTTTGGAAGGTTTTTTTTTAGTGATATTCAGCTGAAATCTGGCTCTCTGAACCCATTGTTGCATGTCTTGCACTCTGGGTCAATCAAGAACAGATCCTGCCCCTCCTTTGTATGACAGCCTTTCAAGTACTTGAAGAATGATATCATATTTTCACTTAGTCTTCTTTTCTCAGGACTCTGTATGTCCAGTTCTTTCAGTCTTCCCTCATAGGGCTTGATTTCCTGCCCCCTTATCCTTGTTAACCTCCTCTGAACTTGTTCAAACATGTGAACATCCTTCTTGATGTTTGATGTCCAGAACTGAACAGTGGACACAGTGCTCAAGATGGGACCTAGCCAGTTCTGAATAGAGGGATACTAGTACCCCATGGAATTTGGAGTCTATGCTTCTATGAATGCAGCCCAAAATAGCATTTGCCTTTTCTGTAGCCACATTTCACTGTCGGTCCATATTCAGCTTGTGATCAAATACTATTCCAAGATCCTGCTGACCAGCAGTATTGCTGAATTGAGATGGGCATGAATTAAAAAAGAAAACAAATTGCAACATTTGTTCACAAATCATTTGTTGATTTGTATTTGTACAAATTGATACTCCCACGAATACAAATTGATGAAATGTTAGTGATTTTTGATCTGTTGATTTGTTGGGCTATAAAATGGAGGGAGGAGAGAGAGAGAGAGAGAGAGAGAGAGAGAGAGAGATCAGATTAGTCTGGCATGAGTCTTCCCAAATCTGTGTTTTAGTTCTCCATTTTCCATGATTTCAAGAAAATAATGGATAGGGCTTCAGAGAGTTCTTCAGCCAATTCTTTCAATACTCGTGGATGCATTTCATCTGGGTCTGGAGATACAAACTTGTTCAAGATAATAAAGTATTCCTTGACTATTGTTTAACAATATCCAGCTGCAATACTGTCCTTGCACTTGCACTTCACATTTTTCTGGAAGGTCATAGTCTGTCATTTGGGAGAAGACTGAGTCAAAATAGAAATTTAGCACTTCTGCCTTTTCTTTGTCATCTCTTGTCATTTTCCCATATCCATTAAGTAGCTGAGCTACTGTTTCTTTTCTTTGCCTCTTGCTCCATACTGTATACTCCCAAATGTTTTTTGTTTCTTTTAGTGCCTCTAGCTAACCTCAGCTAATTTTCTACTTTTGCTTTCCTAATGCCACCCCTGCTATTCCTTTCTACCTGTCTGTACCCTTCCTTTGTGGCCTGGCCTTCTTTCCATTCCCTGTACCTGTCTGTTTTTTTATTGGTTGGTTGTTTCCAGGTCGTATCTGAGATTTTTGTGAAGACACACTGGCTTTTTTGTTGTTGCTGCTGTTTTGCACTTTTTTGGGGATCTTGGCCTTGCTTGAACTTGTGCTTTTAGAATTTCCTATTTTAGAAATTCCCATAATTCTTGGACTCCTTTTCTTGTTATGATCTCTTGCTATGGGGCCTTACTCATCCTTGTTATGAATACATTAAAATTAATTCTTTTTAAAAATCCAGCATATATGTATGTGTACACTCTACAGTAGTTTCCTTGGAAATCAAGAATTCTAGTAGAACATTGTCACTCTCACCCAAAATTTCCCTTACTGCCAATTCCTTCACCAAGTCATCTCTGTTGGTTAAAATCAAGTCAAGGATAGCTAGTTCTCTACTTTTAGTAGGAGAAAAGTATGAGCCACAATAACCAGTGTGGAAAATAGTACTCAGATTATTGGGTACTTTCGAAAGGGATGGTGATGGCACTATAGTGCTATGTCTAGGGTACAAAGTAGCAGTTGTGCAATCTCAATAGTTTCAGTAGAATGTGAAACATCCAAATTAGTTGGACGGTCAGAAAAGTGACAAATAAGGGCGGTATTTTTATAGGATTAAAATAACTCAACTACATCTTGGTGGAACAAAGGCCATGAAAACATCAGGACCATAAAACTGGGAAGTGGAATTCTGAAACCGGCATTGCACTAGTCATCCTCAATCTATACAGTACAGTATATGTTGCAAAACCTACTCTGTAGTTGAACCCAAACGTCAGCGCATGGACACGTATAGTGTGAATTCAAGAGAGTGAATTAATTGCTAGTGGATCCCCTGAAGCCTCACCATGGTTAGCCTTCTTTCCTTTGTTTCCACTGATTTTTCAACCAAAGCACCACACGTTGCTTTGGCTTAAATATGAAGTCTTCAACAGTCCATTTTTATTCCGATTATTCTACTCTATCCCTGAGCAAAGCTCAAGCGTTTATTGTCAACAGACTCAGAAATTGAAGGATTGTGGATTTTGCTGCTCTTCTGGAACTTTCAGGGTTTGTTTGTAGTCATTGCCCAGAATATGGCAGCAGGTCAGTGTGGGTGGGGATAATGCCCAGCAGTCATTCAAAGGGCAAAATACCAGTTTATTACTAAGGATGTGCCAGTGATCTTCAGGGCCAGATTGGCTTATCCCTTCGTACTTGGCTAACTGGGAAGATGGTTTTCAGCTGTGGGAAGGTAAGGGGCAGAAATTGCTCTTGCCATGATTTGGGTGTCTGCCAAGTGGTTGTCTAAAGTTAAACTTCTCTTGAATGGCTCCAGTGTTGGAGCACTCATTACTTTTTAAGGTAATTGGTTCCACTGTCATACCGTTCTTGCAGTTAGGAAGTATTTTCTGATGTTCAGTCTAAATCTGGCTTCCTGCAACTTCAGGCTATTGTTGCATGTCCTGAATTCTGGGATGATTGAAAACACTGTGAGACAGCCTTTCAAGCGTTTGAAAAGTGCTGTCGAATCTCCCGTCAGTTTCCTTTTCTCAAAGCTAAATATTTATTTATTTAAATAAATATTTATTTATTGGGTCCCTTTGGGGAGAAAGGGGGCATAAAAATAAGTTGTTGTTGTTGTTGTTGTTGTTGTTGTTGTTGTTATTATTATTATTATTATTATTATTATTATTATTATTATTATTATTATTATTATTATTATTATTATTATTATTATTATTTATTGGATTTCTGTACCGCGCCATCTAGCCTAAAGGCTACTGTGCTCAGTTCTTTCAGTATTTCTTTGTAATGCTTGGTTTCCGGTCCCCTAATCATCTTGTTGTCCTCCTTTAAACTTGGTTCAATTTGTCAGCCTCCTTCTTGAGGAGTATCTGGAACTGGACATAGTACTTGGTATGAGGCCTAACAAGTGCTGAATAGAGGAGAACTAGTGAACCTGGCCCCTGTTTGGAAGACCCTCTGAAAGAATTCAGAAGCTGAAGTTTAATGTATAAAATTGGACAGAAATTAGTTGGCTTGGTTATCTTGCAGAAGAGATGCTAAACTCATTTGCTGACCTGCTGTAAGGAATGCACTCAATGTATCATCTGAAACTACAGTGGTACCTTGTATAAAGGAATTAATTCGTTCCAAATGAAATTATGTTAAGCAAATTTCCCCTATCTCCAGAATATTTTATGTTGTACAAATTTTATGTTATACAAGCTGTTTGTTATACAAGGGTCCACTGTATGTTGAAACTGTGCTAGAATGTAAGTATTAGAGTAGATCAGCTAGCTTTCTTATTTTCTTGGATGTTTGCTCTGTACTGCTCCTGCTTCAAGCTTTCAGTTGATTATTTGTTCCAAATACCTTTTTCCGTCTTTGCAAGGGGTGAGAATATTTTTGAATTTTTTTCTCCTCATTGTGACCTTTTCTCCATCTTTAATAAGATGTAAAATTTCTTAAGATGGTTGTTTGACTTTTGAGGGAGATTAAGAGTGCTTGCTGTACTTCAGAACTAGGCCCTGCCTTGACCAGCTGCTGGAACCGTGTATGTTTGGTGGGTGTGGTGGCATTTCCATTTGCCGAGTTTGCACAAGAGTCAAATCTTGTAGTTTTTTTGGTAACTTCCTGGAAGCACTGCTTATTTTGGCTAGACTAAGGTGTTAGGAAGGTGCCGGGCAAGTTAGTTCCCCAACCATCAGCATATTTGACCCTCTTGGTTTCACCTATACCAGTACAATTAGGTTAGGACACCTGAGTGGTTAAAGGGAGTGAGTTTCTGCTATTTCTCCTGACACTTCCTATGCAAATTAGTCACTGGTTGCCCGTCATCTTCCATTCCCCTGTCTACTGATATGCCCAAGAAGTCTGTCTCCATTCCTATACCATCTTAAAACAGTAGTTGGTAGTCTTTGGCCCTTCATATGTTTTGGAGTTCTATACACAGAATTCCTGACTACCACCCATGCTGGCTATGGGTTTGGAAAGTTGGACACCAAAAACATCTGGAAGGCCAGTATTTGGGAACTGCTCTATTAGATTTTATCAGCTTCAGAAACACAATTCATAATCTTCAATCCTTCATTATTACCTCCATAAGACAAATTGACCAGTTTCAACTTAGGGCCTTCTCTTTTCCCATCAAATATAATGCAGTTGTCAGAGGGCTCTATGCCAAGAATACCATGGACAATGAGTTGGCTAAGGCCGATGGCTGTATAAATGGCAATATTTTCCCATGCCAGTACAATAATTTGTTTCAGAAACTGAAGTGTTAATCTTTTCTCTTAAACCCCTTTCCCACTCTTTTAGTAAAGCTGTTTGTCCTGCCCTTGCCATGCATCTTCCAGAGAAACAGAACACAGCTTTCATCTTAATAGATTTCCTCTTTGTGCCTGTAGGACAACACAGGTGCAACTGTGGAGAAATCATATGGTTAATGTGTTTATTAAATTCCTGTAACAGCACAGTAGGCAAATGGCCTTAATTTTATTCACTGGCACTTAACATAAGTAAAAAGAAATAGAAAAAAGCAGAGCCATCAGTTGTCTGGAAGTTGGGGGAGGAGGGCCAATTTCAGTATTAAAATATTAAATGTTAGAAAGCCAGCAAAAATGAAAATATATTAAAAAGCTGCAATAGACCTAAAAAAAATCAAATGTTTTCCAGCAAATTAAAGTTTACGCATCTGTCAGAAGAAGGACTTAAAGCTATGTAGACAGTTATGATGATGATTAGCAGGTTTCCCTGAGGAGGAAGTGTGAAGGATATTATAAAGCCAACACTTAGGGGAAGGCGGGTTCCATCTTACATGCTCATAGCATCAGTGGGGAACATGTGGGGATTTTTTTCATTGGTGCCAAACAACAGAGAAAGCAAAGCAAAGTGTTCTGCTTATATATGACCCCATACCACTTCAAGTAGTCTCTGGGCAGTTTACAGTTATTAATTACAGTATGCAGGCTACACATTGCCCCCCCAAAGCGGAATTATCTGTGTGAATGAATGATGCAGAGCATCCTCTTTATCACAACACTCAGGCAGTTGCCAAAATGTCGTGGCTTTTCCCAGAATATATTACCTGCTATCCACATTTGACCCATATGGATGTGTGAACAGCAGAAATGCCTAAGGCCTTCTAAGGGCCTTTTCACACGACCCCTAAGATCCGCTGGTCCCTTAAATTCGGACCAAGGATTTTAGGGGTTCGTTGCCCTTCCTTCCTCCCCACCAGAGAAAGAGGGGGAAAAATGCAGCTCACCTGGAGGAGCCTCCCAGAGCTCTGTTTCTCTTCCGTTTCTCTTCTGCTTGTTTTTTTTCCTCCCACCTCTTCTCTTAAAGGGGCAGGAGGCAAAAAAAAAAAAAACACAAGCAGAAGCCAGGAGAGCCCTGCACTGACCAGATTAAATCCGGACCTGGGGATTTTCACCCACCTCAAGCAGGTACAAGAAAGTGCAGCTGGGTCGCGCTTAGGTGGGCGGGGTCGCACTTAATTGTCTGCAAAGTCCGGAGCTGGTGGGAAAACACTTGTAAGGTCCGGACCTTGCAGCCATTTCCTGCGGAGCTTAGGGGTCGTGTATAAAGGCCCTAAGAGGCATCTCAAATTACCAACATACCTTAATTTCTTGGTCTTGGGACTTAAACATATGCTTGTTGTGGCCTACCTGGTATTATTGCTGGCTCTGTAGAAAGCAAAAGCAAAACATTTTAGTACCCATCAGTGCAAGAGCAAATAGCTTACCTATAAATAAATAGGAGAAAAACAAAGCAAAACAGAAAGCTGCTTTGTATCGAGTCAGAATCTTGGTTTACCAAGATCAGTATTACCAGTATACAATAGCAGCAGCAGCTCTCCAAGGCTTAACCCAGGATTTTCTCCAGTCTATTTGGAGATGCTGGGAACTGAACCTGGATCCTTTTTGGCCTCAAATCACATGCAGTACCACTGAGCCACAGCTATACAAAGAAGAGCATGCTTCAGTTCAGGGTGGATAAAAATTAATTTTGTAATTTAAAAATAAATCAATCAAGTTGTCCAAATTAAGATGAAAAATGAAAAAATTAAAATGAAAAATTCTTTAAAATTTAAATTGTTGAGAATTTGATTTATTTACATTTAGATCATTGTTTAAATCAAATCCACCACACTTCAGTTTAATTTGTATTAGGATTATGCATTCCCCTGCTAATCGCAGTCATTCTGGCTAGGTGAAAATACAATGTGTGCTAGTTTCTGTCTCTTGATAATTTTTACAGCAGAGCGCTAAAACATCACAAGCCAAATCACTGCATGTAAATGTACATCCAACAGCCAATGAATATTTGGCATGAAACTGATATTTCATTCCACATTTCATTCTGTTGCCCTATGTCCGAAGAAATTGACTTGATCCACAAAAGCTTACATTAAATATAATATTTAAGGTACCACCTCTTTTTTGCCTGTTGTTCTGCTTGGTTTATTTGGGTTTTGCCTGGAATTCTTGCACAGAGTAACACAGATATCCCTTCCAAAACGTAATTGTTTTGGAGTAGGCTTGTGGACTCCCTAGGTCAGTGTTTTTCAACCACTGTTCCGCGGCACAGTAGTGTGCCGCGAGATGTTGCCTGGTGTGCCGTGGGAAAAATTCTCCCTACACCAGCAATGCCCCCCCCCGCATCCCGCTCGCGACCAAGGCAGTGGTGCGGCGCCGGTGAGCCGGAGGAAGGTGGGGTGTTTAGAAAGAAGCTGGCTGTCGCAAGGCTTCCTTGGGAGATGTAGTTCCTCCCGCAGGTCTGAGACGCGGTCCTGGGGAGGAGAGCGGACTCCCTTTCCCGGCGTGCTTTGCGCGCCGGTGAGGAAAGGCTGGCCGTGGGCGGGGAAGGAGAAGAAATAAGGGAGGAGGAGGAGGAGGAGGAGACTGGAGAGCGAGAGAGTGAGAGAGCCGGGAGACCCGCGCAGGCGCATTGCGGCGAAGGGCGATCCAGAAGCCGCTCTTAAAGGTTCTTGGGGTTGGTTCCCCCTCCTTGCTCACCGAACCCCCTCCCTCCCTCCCCCGCCTCGCGCACTCGCTGTTTGCCTCCCGAGGGTGGGCACGCGCCCCTGCTGAGCCAGGGTGGGGAGCGGGCGGCCGTTGACAATGGTCATTTTTTGTGGGGGGGTGTAAATAAAGGGGAGGATGTGGGAGGCTGAGGAGGGGATTCCTAGGACCGGAGGAGACGGGGATGGGGGGTCCCTTCCGGGCCCTGTGGCTGCCTGGCTGTAAGGAGTGGGGGGGGGAGAAGGGAGGCTTATACTGGAAGGGGTAAAAGATGGGGGTTGGGGGGTCGTATATGAAGAGCCTCCCCCAGCCCCACCTTCCTGGGTTTGCAAGTTCCTCTGAAAAAAAGTGCCAGGAGGAGGGAGGGGGAAGGTGAGGGCAGGCGGACATTTTGATAGGGATGCCTTGGGAGGGCCTGGGCTAGAGGATGGATTTGTTGTTTTTTGGGGGGGGTGAGAAGTGTGTTTGTGTGTGTCTGATAGGCACAGAGTTAATTTTTTTAACATTTTCTAATGGTGGTGTGCCTCGTGATTTTTTTCATGAAACAAGTGTGCCTTTGCCCAAAAAAGGTTGAAAAACACTGCCCTAGGTCAAAGACTTCAACTGAAACTGCAAAGGACCTGTTAGTCTTTGAGCTTTAAATAACAAAATAAACCCGATGATCTAAAGTCTTTTTGTTATGTGAAAGCTAGATCCAGGTTTGTATCAGAGTTCCAGGGTAATTTAACTGTCTCAGCATGAATGTAGTTCTGGATGTGCACCCGGAAGACATGAAAGAACAGGTGGAATAGCAGACAAACCAAGAGTAAGGAAGTCAATGGAGGTGAGATATTCTTAAATCAGTTAGGCTAGGCTGAAGGACATGGGATTCAAGTCTGAATGCATGAATTTAATTATATATTGGGTTTTCAGTAGGCTTGGCAGGATTACCATTTTTTTCATCCTCCGTTTTCTTCAGTGAAACGTAAAATATGAAAATGGTGACTGTATTGTTACAACAGCTCATGGAGCTTAGTGGTAAATTTGGTTTCATAACTAGAAATGGGCATGGACCAAAAAAATTAAACCAGGAAGTTTTTCAATAATCTCTGGTTTGTTGATTTGGGTAAGTTTGGGTTCATCAAAACCAATGAACCAAAACGAACCAAACCATCAATGTTTTTAAGTAATTTTTGGATTTGGAAGTTCATTTTTGCCTATTTTCTCTTCCCCCTCACCTTTAGAGCCTCCACCCCCACAACGCTTCCTCCTGCTCCCCAATCCCTATGTGATCCTATCTCCCCCTCCATCATCATCCTGGTGATGGCAGCTTGGCCTTCCAGGAGATGGAGTGTTGTCTTCTGCACATGTACAGAAGTCTCAGTTGATCTCCCTGATTAGCTGGGAGCCTGGTGCATGCACAAAGTGTGCACATACACAGAGACAGCAGGCCCAAATCCTGGAAGGGAAGTTGAGCCATTGTCCATGAAGATGGCAGTAGAGGAAGAGACAGCAGCACAAAATAGGGAGATGACAGGGAAGGGGGCAGGTGGTAGAGGAGGGATTGGTTTCCCCTTCCCCCAGAAACAAACCACAGATGACCATAAACCACATTTTATCTGGTTTGTGCTCATCTCTATTTATGACCATGTCACAAAGTACTGAGGCTATGTGAAATCTGTTCATGTTTTCCAGGATTCCATGTTGCCTTCCTCCATTTGCTCTAGGCCCAACAAAGGTAAAACATATTTAAAATTGTTGTTAATTGCTTGTTACTCAGATGGTGTGTTGCCTTCTAATTTACTGGCATAGCTTGTTGTACTCTCTTCATAAAACCAGCACAATGACACAATTTGTGGACAAATGATTATTTTCAGGTACTGGGATGTCAGATACTATCTATGTCTCTGTGTACATAGACAATTGGAATACTGGGTAAAATCCAGAGTAGGTTGGAACTAGAGTAGACCCATCAAATCAATGGATTGATGAATCAAGACCTGTGTATGTTTCTTTGATTCAGTGCATCCACTCTAGCAGTGACTTACTGATTTCAGCCATTGTTTCTAGTTCTATAATTTCTACTTTCTACAGTTGTGAAGGTAATTTTAAGATGCTTTTGAGATATACATATCCCCATATGCATATACAGTGGTTCCTTAGTTTAAGAAATTAATCTCTGGGCTGTTTCATATTGCAAAAAAATTCTTAAACTGAAACACAGTTTACCATAGAAATGCATTGAAAACCAATTAATTTATTCCAGAGGTCAGGAAAAAAGCAACCCAGGGCATTCCATTTAAAATTTTCTTAAAGCAACTCCATTTTTTCATCATGCGGACATCAACTTTTAATGCCTTGTGGGGGGAGGGGAATTATACTGGGGCATTCCATTGAAATATTTTCTTCAGCAAAGGCATCCCCATTTCCAATAATTTCTTTTCTTAAACCAAGTTTTTCTTTAACCAAATTTCTCCTCCATAAGAGGTTCTGATGGGTTTTCTACGTACTATGTAGTGTAAAATGTATTTTACTAATATATTTGAAAACAACCATGTCTAGTTGCATGTTATATTGCAAAAAATACGAGTGTAACTGAGATACCAAATTCTAAGCATATGTAAAAGATTCCTATAAGCCAAAGACCCTAGAGTTGAGCAGAAGTCTGCTAATACTTCTTAATGGACCAAGGACCAAGTAAGTCCCTAGACCAGTGATGGCGAACCTTTTAGAGACCGAGTGCCCAAACTGCTATTCAAAACCCATGAATTTTTCGCAAAGTGCCAATACAGCAATTTAATCTGAATACAGGTGGCTGTGAAGGGGCGATGTCGGGTGCCCACAGAAAGGGCTCCGAGTGCCACCTTTGGCACCCATGCCATAGGTTCGCCAACACTGCCCTAGGCACCCCAAAATGGCGCTCTTGATGATACCATGTTTGGTGATGTTGAAAGCCCAGTTGATCTAGCAGCACCAAGAGGATAAACTCTCCCTGTCCAGTTTGTCATGTATATTGTCCACCAAGATAATTGAGCTTTCAATCTGATACCAGAGCCTGAATGCAAATGATTAAAGACAAGAGCCAGCAATGCAATTAAATTCAGTTGGAGTGTCCTATAACCTGTGATCTAATGAACACCTTTGCTTGACTCGTATCTTTTTCTCTGTCCCATCCCCACATTTCTGGAACATGATCCAGAGGCTAGTGTAACTAGTTTTGTATTTTTGTCAGTCGGTTTGCTTGCTTACCTAGTGGAATGTAAATAGAGTTGGTTTGGTAGGAAACAACTGGAGTTAAGATGGTGAATGAAAGCATGCTTTGGAATTACTTGCAGTAGGCATAACTGAAAGTCCTGGAAGGCTTGTATCCAGTGACTTGCTTTTCATCCATTCATCTTTTTTCCTCTTCTCAGGTAAGCTTGCACCTGGCACTCTTTACAAAGAGCAATTGAATATTGGCCAGAAAAAGTGAAAATTGACACAGCTAGCCAGAGATGAAAGTGGGTCATGTGGTGTGTGTATGTGTGTGTTTTTCTCTTTGGTTTAGTGTGTGCTTGGGAATTAATAAAACCATATTCTAATTTGGTTTTAGTCTCATTCAAATGTTGCTAGTACAGTTTACCTGAAGTCAAGAGCAATCTGTCCACTAAGGGTGCCTGCTCTACATCAGGTGTCCACGAATACAGTTCAAACTTCAGCAGAAAGATGGCCTTCGTGAAAGCAGGAAGCCTGGACAGTACCTTTGCCATAGGTATGCAAAGGCCCTCTTTCCACAGGCATTCATGATGGGGCAGGGGACTGATGCCTTTGGTCTGTGGGTGTCATTGGTAATGCCTGAGTTGTATCTTATCTTTATATTAGTGGATAGAAAAGGATGGTGTGTGAAGTGGCACATGGGTACCAAATGCAGTTATTTTGTCCTTTATTACCCTTTACTTAATACCATGCGCACGCACACACCCAAGTCAACTCAAAATTTCCCCTTCCCTCTTAAATGTGGCAGCATAATGCTATTTTCTCTTATCAAGGTCATAGCTTTCCTTATAGAAAAGTCTAGAGAGGGTCAATGTGATGATTTTTAAGAGCTTGCTTAAATAGACAGGCATATCCTTCCCTCTTCTCCTAGTCTGTTCTTACTGGGATTGAAGGAGATGCCAAGTAGTTGTTAGAAAGCCCCGATGGTACTCCCTGAACCCCAGGAAACCACAGTTTACAGATCTTTTCTGGTTTGAGAAGCGTCCTGAAAACTCTAGTAAACGGAAGTTTGGGGCCTCTTGCCAGAGTTTAGAGGCCTTGTGTGTTAATCTTTTTCAGGGAATGGAATCTGTAGTTTCATTCTGCAATGTCTCTTATCTCAATAAAAATGCCTTACATGGCCCATCTTCCAACAGGGCTATGGACTAAATCACCTGAGCTGGAACTACACACACTACTGACTGATTAAAAAACTCAAACCATCTTTAAGTAAACTGCATGCCAGAAGGCAAAGGGAAAGTTGCTGTTGGAATAATCCAAGTTTTTTTGAAATAATTCTGTGATGCCAGGCTCATGCCTTGGCCAAGGATTGTTGTAGCAGAAGACAGCTTAATTTGTTGGATCGTGATGGGGAGAGCTCTTTTTGAGGAGGGGGGCAAGGGGTGAACTGTTCTTAGTTTGGAGTTTGGCTTGGCAGTGTTACCCAGCCAATTGGAGCAAGCCAAGTCTGGAATCCATTAAGACTTGATGTGGGGATCCTAAAACTTTGGTGGTTCATTTTCTTTGAATATTGCTGACATCTTAGTAAGTGGAGTTGTAATAAAAGAGAAACAGTGTGAAAGGGCATGAATGTCAAAGCTGGGAAGGATACATGTTACATGTGACACAAAAAACCTTAAGTCAACCTTAAGGATAACATGATGGCTTCCATGTATTGTGCTCTCTTTGGTAGCCCGTTGGCACTAATAATAGGAGACATAATCTAAGAACATATGGTCCGATTAGTTCCTTGAATAAAAGCAAGCATGTTTTTAAATAGCAAGTGCAACAACTAAAATCCTCAGAGCATCTCAAAACTGTAGAACTGCATTTCAGGGTATACAACAGCTTCACTTATTTCCATATGCATAGGCTGTTGTGCTCGTACTCCTGGAGGTTTCAATGTAGGGCCAAGCAAATAGCTACACAATATAGTTTGCCCATGGAATGCAGCCAGTATAGGATCTGGATTCTCTGTGGTCTGTGATAGAGCAGCAGTGCCCCAGTTCTGCCTACAGAAATCTGCACAGCCATATGCTACAGAACAGCAAGTGTAGGTTCCTAAGCTAAATCTGTTCCCTACTCTCAGAAGCAGAAGTGCCACTTGGCAGCTGGGTACTTCCCAATTTGAATGGAAAGAAATGTTGAGAAAGTTGTATTACTGGCAACAGATTGGGCTGGCCTGTGCATTCAGTGGAAAGGATCCAGTGTTCTCCTCCCCAATCTGTCATTTCAAGAGAATAAATTCTTCACGTACGAACTGACGGTTTTTAGCAGACTATTGGATAATTATGACAGATGGGTATTTTAAAAATGTATATCTTGCACTTTTTAAATATGAGAGCATTTTCCCTTTTATTGGTGGATTTGTCTCGAGGAAGTGCGTATATATACATTGGAGTGTATACAGTCATTTTAAGTACCAGTTTGGAAGAGCTGCACAATTCTCCATTATGGATTGCTTACTTGCACACCTTTGTAATCAGCTACTGACACAAACAGTATACATTGTACAGCTTGCATATTGGTAGAAGGGATTATCTGGGAATGCAATACATTTCCTTGTGTTATCCAGAAGTAGGCTCCCAATAGCTTGATGGAGCAGGGTCCCACCATGAGATTTGTGTCTAGCCCTGAGCAATGTGTATTGAGTGCAGATGTTTGCAGAAGGACATTTCCATATGAGCAACTCTTCACTAGGCATTAAAGAATATTTGTAAAATGCTTTATCCTTGAGAATATCTTAACACCCAACTGTAAAAAAATGTGTGAACTACCATGTGATCTTATTCTACACAGGAGTGGGGGAAACTAGGCAAAAAGCTTTTTTTATCCTTTGGAATTTTTGCCTGTGAGAACCCATGGAGGCATTAAGCAAACTTTTATATTCCTGATGTTTACCTCCTCCATGCAGGTGAAAGAACGGTAAACTCTAGCAGCTCTTCACATATTGTTGTTGTCGTTCAGTCATGGCCGACTCTTTGTGACCCCATGGACCAGAGCACTCCAGGCCCTTCTGTCGTCCACTGCCTCCTGGATTTCGGACAAATCCATGTTGGTTGCATCGATGACACCATCCAACCATCTCATTCTCTGCCGTCCCCTTTTTCTTTTGCCTTCAGTCTTTCCCAACATCCGGGACTTTTCCAAGCAGTCCTCTCTCCTCATGAGGTGGCCAAAGTACTGAAGCCTCAGCTTCAATATCTGTCCTTCCAGTGAACATACATAGATATGAGTATATATATATATAAGTATATTCTATTCAGTGCATAGAAATTGGAAGTAGAACTAGCACAGTGAAAGGATACCCAAGAACAAGGAGAGGAACACAGTTCTGCTATACCAGGAGGCTACAGCTTTATACATGGGCTGTGTTTGGGTTACGGATTTATGTTTCGGTTTGTGTCAGCCAGTTTGCAACATCAGTTCCTGCTTCGAACAATGCTGTGCACTGAAGGGATTGTGAATCAAGCTACTGATTTGTGCATGAGCATTCAAAATTTGGGCTGATGGGTATTTGTCATGCATCAAAGCTTTTAAATCGGCTTCAGAGTCAACAGTATTCAAAGACTCTGGTAGAAAGAAGTGATTCTAAAGATGTATTTGACCTCGGATACATCACAGATACACCATTTAACTTAAGAGTCAGCCCTGATGATCTAAGAATCATAGAACTTGAACGGGCTTATAAGGGGCCATCAAGTCAAATCCCCTGCTTAATGAACTGCATGGCAGCAATTGAAACTATGCAAAAAATTGCAATCAGATTTTTTAAAAGCATGCCTTTTGTGTCTTTATATTTTTCTAAAATTGTGTACTAGTTATCAGAGCCAGAAATGGGCTTTGTGCCCAGTTAGAGGATGTTGGAAAATTTACACCCTGGGGCCCCTGTGAGATTCGTCTGCTGATGTTGAATAATATTCCTTCCTGCAGCCTGCGACCACAAATTAGCGGTCTAAAGGAAACAGAAGGTAGTAATGGTCCCTTTGAACTTGAAATAAGCAAATAAATGAAACCACCAGCTAATATCTGTAGCATATTGTTCTCATTCACTGTGCACAGAGGCCAACATATTTGGGGGGGGGGGAGCGAATGCAACTGTGAGGTGGTTATGGCTTGCCATCCATCACATGGTCAATTTGCTGACCAAGAAGGGGAGGGGTGTGACAGACAGTAAGCTTTGCTTGCTAGTGATTGTCTAGTTGACTGTTTCTAAAAACAAACAAGCCCACTTAGCATACTCAAGAAAACAGGGGAAGCTGGAGGGGCTCCCATTGAATTCAGAGGCTGGAGGGAACTATTGGTTAATGTTGAATAGATTGACAGTCAGCCTAGCCTGGAAAGGTCCCAGTCAAACAGAACTACTAAAGGCAGCATGCGAGGTTGCAAAAAGCTCCAACAAGAAGTGATCTGGGACTGTGCAGCTTGCCCAAGGCCACATAAGCTGGATCTACTCACAGGAGACACAGTGGAGCATTGACTTCCACCACCACCACCACCAGACAGACACCTAAACCACTGAGTTATCCAGCCAGCTTAACAAGATCCTACTGAAGACAGGAAAGACACAACGTTATGCCTGTTGAATCTGGCATTCTGAATGCTCACATAAGCTAGGAAGTCTCAGAAGAATACCTCATTACACGTGTTGTCCCAAATATCATTCTGCTTGTTTTACTCAGCAAGTTCAGGTGGTATGTGACCTCCTTTTCTCCCAAATGTCCTCCTTGACTAGGAAGCCACGTAGAAAATGATTGTGCTTCCATTCATCTTGTTTTCTACTGTGACCTTCATTGCTGTTGATTCTACCCAACAACGCTTTGAGAGAAAAAGCAAAGCCATCCAATCTGATTGATTTAGTTTGCCTACCTGCTTTCCCGATATGTTGTTTGCTTTCTTAATGGAGGCTCCTGTGTGCCTCCACGGGGAAGCAGCAATGTATTTGCTGCCTAGCACATCTTTATCAAGTCAGATCTCCCTTAGCAATGGAGTTATGTGTCCCAGCTGTATAGTTTTATTTCACCTTTGTTCAGCTTGGCCTTAAGATTCCATTACATAAAACGTTTAGAGTAATTTAATTAGATTTGTTTATGTCTAATCAAAAGTCAGAGTCTACATCTCAGTAATACGGCACATTTATCCTAGATAATAAAATGCTAATGTGGCTGGGACTTAGCAGTTTTATAAGAGGATAAACTCCTGATCTCCCCCACAACCAAAGAGTATAAAATGTGAAATGCAAGTGGTCATAGTTTAGCATGAAACTTGATGAGGATGCTCTGCCACTTGACACTACAGAAAACATATGGAGAGATTACTTGATATAATCTTTGTTCTTGTCCATTTGGGCTTTCTTGAAAATTATGAGACAGCTCAAGAAAATTCCAAACCCTATGAGATGTCTTGCCTTCAGACTGAGAGGAAAACTCAACATATTTATTTTCATCCAGATTTCTGCCATCATGTCCCACCAGCTGTCTGCTTAAATCTAGGGTCCTTTCCACTTAACAAGCAAAGCCGGTAGAAGGATTCTCATTGACTTTTAAAAAATTGTTAAACTTAACTTCAGTAAGTTACATATAATAAAGCAGGAGTTATTGTAGTTTCTGGTGTAATTGCACAAGATATCAAACTTGAGTTGTTATCAGTGGAAAAGCCTCTTACAGTGTGGGAAGAACAATTTTGGAGATCCTTGTCTTCACCTCCCAAAAAACGAGAAGCAAGGAGTTACATTCCTAACAATGATTGACTTATGTCTCATGCTATGTATTTTCATAGCTGAAATTCCTCCTTATTCTTGCACTGATTTATCTACATTTAATGAACAATGTAAAGATAACCACATGGCCACCTGCTCAGTCCTGGCTCCACAACTAGCTTGAAGTTATCTTGAAACCTTTTTAATCTGAGAATGAAAAAGATTTTTATCTGGTGAAAAGCTGGATCTAACGGAATAACTGGTGATTTGCCATAAATCCATTATCAATGGGGGATTCCTGGCTCAGCAATATTACATGAGAAAGATTTTGGAGTCATCGTAGATCATAAGTTGAATAAGAGCCAACAGTGTGATGTACGCGAGCTACAAAACAGGGAAATGCTATTTTAGGCTGAGTTAATAGAAGCATAGTCTCCAAATCCTGCAAGGTAGTAGTTTACCTCTACTAGTTAGGCCTCTTCTTGATTACTGTGCCTAGTTCTGGGCAAAACACTTCAAGAAGGATGCCAAGAAAATGAGCAAGTTCAGAGGGGACCAATAAGGATGATTAAGGCACTGGAGACCAAGTCTTACAAGGAAAGACTGAAAGAACTAGGCATGTTTGGCCTTGAGAAAAGGAGACTGGGGATGATAGGATAGGACGTTTCAAATAGAGTACAGTGGTACCTCTTAAGACAAATGCCTCGTAAGACAAAAAACTTGTAGAAGAAAAAAATCCCATGAACAGGCATGCTATGGGATGCTTTGCAAGACAAAAAAAGTTCTGCTTGTACCCAGGGGGGAAAACCCAGTTATTTTTGTCTTTATTCTAGCCTCTGGGATGGATTAATCCATTCCCAATGCATTCCTATGTGAAGCCACATTTTGTAAGACAAAATTTTCATAAAAGGAAACGACCCATATCTCCCGAACAGATTAATCCATTTTCAATGCATTCCTATGAAAAACCATGTTTCATAAGACAAAAAGTTTCTTAAAACAAATTGACCCATAGAATGAATTAAATTGTTTTAAGAGGTACCACTATACTTGAAAGGCTGTCATACAGAGAAGGGGCAGGATCTATTAATTCAGTGGTTCTCAACCGGTGGGTCCTCAGACGTTCCTGGACTGCAACTCCCAGAAGCCTCCACCACTCGCTGTGCTGGAAGGGATTTCTAAGAGTTGCAGTCCAGGAGCATCTGGGGACCCACAGGTTGAGAACCACTGAATTAATTGGTCAAACAAGAATACAGGACACATAACAATGGGCTCAAGTTACAAGAAGCCACAATGTGGTTGAATATTAGGAAAACCTTCCTAGCTGTTAAGGCAGTACAGTAGCGGAACTGATTATCTCAAGAGGTGGTGAGTGCTCCAACTCGGGAGACATTCAAGAGAAGTTTAGACAATCACCTGGCAGATCTTCTTTGTTTTGTATCCCTGCCTTGAGCAGGGGCTTGGACTCAGTGGCCTCGTGGGCTCCTTCCAACTTCATGATTTTATGATCTATGATTATTCAGTAATAAGGGCAAGAAAATACTGCCCACCCATCCTAACTACTACTGTTGAAACAATTGTTTGGTATAATTAGAATCAGATGTCTGTGTGAAAGTACTGTGAGTTGTGCCTGTTTCTGGTAGGGGGGAAAAAGGAGTGCATTTGCATAATTAAAATTAGTGTACCAGCTATTTCTGTTTCTCAAAGATCTAATCTGGCCACTGTGATACATCTACTAGTTTCTTCCGGGCTGGATTACTATAACACACTCTAAGTGGGTCTTCTACTAATATTTCTACTAAATTTTCAATCCAGCCATTAGAAATAACTTTTGGTGCTGTCTTTTAAAAACCAAGGCACTTTTTTTGACCCCTGCTTCTTATCATGAATTCACACACTGTTGCCGGCGGGAGGAATCCTGCCAAGAATTTGCTCTTGGAAAGGCATCCGATTTGCCGAGACTTTTGCACTGTTATCTTTGTCCTGCTGGGGGAGGGCTTCAAATTTGGCAGCAGCCCTTGGATTTGTTTCCTTCAATATGTGGATGTGTCTACGGACGTAACTCTCTAAAATGAAGCATTTCCATGAGAAAGAGTTGTTTGAATAAAGGGCTTTCCAAGCCTTTTGATGGCACTGGATCATGCTCTATGTCTTCCATGTCAAAATCTGCTGTGAGATGTGTATTCCAAGTTTTTGCATATCTTCTTTCACATCTTTCATGTTTGCTAGGGAAATGGGCAGCAAACTGCTGTTTCTTGCTCATCAAAATGTCAGTTCTGAACTCAGTTCTCAGTTACTTATGATAAGGAAGCTGTGGTGGTGAAGGGGGGGAAATTGAATTTGCAGCCTGATAACTGAGCAGAGAGGATAGGATGAATGTAAGCAAGACACCCTAGAAGTCTTGATTGCTGCTTTTTACCATGCTATGAGAAAAGAGCTGGTGAAATACTACAGCCTTTAGCATTTCTATGCTGATGTACTTATTTATCATGCTTAAAAAGTTAATTGCAGCTTTGCAGCTTTGGTGACACCATATGCTGCTAACATCTCAATCTGTTGTTACTTGTCTGCTAACATCAAGGACGTAGTCAATGCACTTGCTCACTTGCTGAGCTCAGATATGGGCAGGATGAGGGTGGGTGAGCTGGAATTAAACCCTGGCAAGGCAGAGGCCCTACTAATCAGTAGAAAGAGGCATATTTAAAGCAGATCTGCCTTAACAAGCTGGAAACAAGACTGATGTGTAACTTCCTTCTCTCTTTCTGCTGAATCCCCCCTCTCTTGCTCATCCACCTGCTCTAACACTAGCAAGCCTTTAAAGGGATAAGGAGTGAGCAATGAGAATTCAAACATCAGCCTGTTTCCCTGCTGTGCTGCCTCTTTCACTGCAGCTGTAGCCAGGTGAAATGTCTTCAGATGAAATGGCCAAAGTCTCTCCATACCTTCGATTCCTTTAAAAAAGTTGAATCTCCAGCAGCAGAGGGGACCAATGTGGATGGCAGTGGGGATGCCCCTTTGGGCTGATTCACACTATGTACATCACATAGTTAATAGAAAAGAATGTGAATCTGACTATTGAATCTCAGAGTATGTCCTGCATTATTTGTCATTGTAGCCCTACCCTTGGTGTACTGGCTATGGCTTTTCTGAGTTGTTCTGACTTAACAACAGTTACTAATGCCTTCATTATAATGTCATGCACATCATGTAAAAGTGTTCTGCTTATATACTGCCCCATAGCACTCCGAGTAGTCTCTGGGTGGTTTACAATTTTAATTACAGGATGCAGGCTACACATTGCCCCCCTCCATAGCTGGGTACTCATTTTACCAACCCCGGAAGGATGGAAGGCTGAGTCAACCATGAACCTCAGGTAGTGAGCACAGTTTTACCTGCAGTACAGGCATTTAACCACTGCGCCACAAGGCTCCTAGTGTACTTTAACTTTAATGGCCCAGGATAGTTCCTTAGTATTGATGAGAGTAGGATTATAAATTGAAGAAATAAATAAATATAAATATTAATGTGGTACTGTATTATCATTGAAAAGGGTCCACATTCTCCATTTGGTTCAATATATGGTAGCAAGGTTGCTCACTGACACTTGTGTTATGAGATTCCTTTATTAAAAGACTTCCATTAACTGCTAATTACTTACCAGAAATATATATGTGGGACAAGCAGCAACCATCAGAACTGGATATGGAACAACTGACTGGTTTAAAATTGGGAAAGGAGTACGACAAGGCTGTATACTGTCACCTTGCCTATTTAACTTATATGCAGAGTACATCATGAGAAAGGCAGGTCTGGATGAATCACAAGCCAGAATTAAGATTGCCGGAAGAAATATCAACAGCCTCAGATACGCAGATAATACTACTCTGATAGCAGAAAGTGAGGAGGAATTAAAGAACCTCTTAATGAGGGTGAAAGAGGAGAGTGAAAAAATGGGCTGAAGCTGAACAATCAAAAAAAACAAAGATCATGGCAGCCGGTCCCATCACCTCCTGGCAAATAGAGGGGAAGAAATGGAGGCAATGACAGAGTTTATTTTCTTGGTCTCCTTGATCACTGCAGATGGCGACTGCAGCAACAAAATAAAAAGACGCCTGCTTCTTGGGAGGAAAGCAATGGCAAACCTGGATAGCATCCTAAAGAGCAGAGACATCATTTTGCCAACTAAGGTCAGGGTAGTCAAAGCTATGGTTTTTCCAGTAGTGATGTATGGAAGTGAACGCTGGACTGTAAAGAAGGCTGATTGCCACAGAATTGATGCTTTTGAGCTGTGGTGCTGGAGGAGAGTCTTGAGAGTCCCCTGGACTGCAAGGAGATCAAACCTATCCATCGTGAAAGAAATCAACCCCGAATCTTCACTGGAAGGACAGATTTTGAAGCTGAGGCTCCAGTACTTTGGCCGCCTCATGAGGAGAGAGGACTCCATGGAAAAGTCCCTGATGTTGGGAAAGATTGAAGGCAAAAGGAAAAGGGGACGGCAGAGAATGAGATGGTTGGATGGTGTCATCGATGCAACCAACATGGATTTGACCGAACGCCGGGGGGCAGTGGAAGACAGAAGGGCCTGGCGTGCTCTAGTCCATGGGGTCATGAAGAGTTGGGCACGACTGAATGACACAACAATATGTGAAGAGCTGCTAGAGTTTACCATTCGTCACCTGCATGGGAATATCGGGAATATCAGCTCTGGAGGAAATGTCTTATGAGGAACGGCTTAGGGAACTGGGAATGTTTCGGCTTAGGGAACTAGGAATGTTTAGCCTTTCAAAGAGAAGGCTGAGGGG
This sequence comes from Phrynocephalus guinanensis, assembly GCA_037367245.1. Classification (NCBI taxonomy): domain Eukaryota; kingdom Metazoa; phylum Chordata; class Lepidosauria; order Squamata; family Agamidae; genus Phrynocephalus; species Phrynocephalus guinanensis. The sequence goes on from CM074734.1 coordinate 22,504,983, forward strand.
GGATATGATAGCTATGTTTAAATATTTGAAAGGATATCATATTGGAGAGGGAACAGGTTTGTTTCCCATGGCTTCAGAGACTAGGACTCGGGGCAATGGTTTCAAACTACAGGAAAAGAGATTCCATTTGAACATTAGGAAGAACTTCATGACAGTTAGAGATGTTCGGCAATGGAATATGCTGCCACGGAGGGTGGTGGAGTCTCCTTCTTTGAAGGATTTTAAGCAGAGGCTGGATGGCCAACTGTCGGGAGTACTTTGATGGGGGTTACTGCATGGCAGGGGGTTGGACTGAATGGCCCTTGAGGTCTCTTCCAACTCTATGATTCTATGATTCTATTAAAAGTTGGTTCTCACAGGCAAAAATTCCAAAGGGTAAAAATGGTTTTTGCCTAGTCCCCCCCCCCCCGACTCCTGTGGAGAATAAGATCACTTGGTCGTTCACACATTTTTTTTACAGTTGGGTGTTAAGATATTAGATATTAAGAAAAGTCCCTGATGTTGGGAAAGATTGAAGGCAAAAGGAAAAGAGGACGACAGAGAATGAGATGGTTGGACAGTGTCATCGATGCAACCAACATGGATTTGACCAAGCTCCGTGAGGCAATGGAAGATAGGAAGGCCTGGCGAGCTCTGGTCCATGGGATCACGAAGAGTCGGACACGACTGAACGACTGAACAAGAACAACAACTTACCAGGACCAATTTAAGGTGCTGGCTTTATTCTTTAAAGCCTTAAACACCCTGGTACCTGTCCTGTATGAACTGGCTCAGCTATTCAGATTCTCCATATTGGTCCACTTGAGAATACAGAGGCCTGTTTGATAGCTTACAGGCTAGGACTGTGAAATACATTCATTCAGAGTTAGTCGGCTGCATTTTTCCTGCTTTAAGGAAGCATGTGGAGGCACATTTGGTTTAGAATATTAATTTATTAGATGATGTAGACCATTTACACTTTCGGTCAAAGAGTTAAATCATGGTTAAATCATGATTTAAATCCGTTAGATTTTTAAAAGAATTGTTTATTTTTATCTACCTCAAAGATAGGTACTGTAATGTTAATATATGTCATTGTATGGTTTGAGTGTATGTGTGGTTTTAATACCATTATGGTTGGAATTTGGTTTATTTGGTTTAACATTTTATATAGTGATAGTAAGCCACATGAGCACTACTTCAGTTGTGGAAAACCAAAGTAGAAAGGTATTAATAATATTTATTGGTATTCTCTCTGTAAAATGTCAAGAAACCAGTTGTAATTCTTTCTGCTCTTGAAATTTCTTTGCAGGAGAATTGTTCACGTACTCCCAAGGACTCTAACTACACCACTGCAAAGACTAGCAGTGTGCTGTGATCTATAATGAATGGGACACTTCTACTACCTGAGGCACATCTTTTTTTCTTAAAATCAATGGAATTATTAATCTATGGGAATGTGTTGCCCTGTCAAAGCTTTCCACATACTGAAGGAAAGTACATCCCTACCCACCACCTGCCGTCCAGTAATATAACAGTGTCTGGCTGTAGCCTGCCAAAGGTTGGTCTACCTAAGGTCTGTTTTGTCCTTCTCGCCACGAGTACTGGTGAAATGTCACACCTGACTTTCAAACTCTAGTAAAACTGCTAGTTTTGAAGTTTAATGTCAATATATCCAGTTTATTTTATTTATTTGTTGACATTTCATTTTCAGAATGGTGAAGGGTCACCTGGATTCATTTATAGTTGGCTGTACCGTATAGAGTGAATTCCATGCGAACCCTCAGTTGAATGCAATAATTTATTAGAGACTCATAAATATTTCACTGTTGCTGTATGGCAACTGTCACATACTATGAAGCTTTGGGGCCATCCCAGGCACTTTACTTCGGAGGGCTGACAGAAGAAAGCCATCTGTCTAGGGAGTCTTCCCCTCATGTTCTCTGTGGTGGTAGAGATGCTGGCAGCTGCTGATTCTCTTATGAGGGAAATCACAAAGGAAAGGTGTTCCAAGAGCCGTTTGTTTCTATCTCTTGGAATCAATGGCAGTAACAGGGAAAAGAAAAAGAAACCAGCTGTGTAACTACTCTCTATATTCTGTTTTGTCAGCACGAGTCAATGGGGCAATGAGAAATATGTTTCCTTCACCTTGTTTCTCCTTCTTCCTCTCTCCTGAGTATTGCCCTGTCTGTTACTGATTAAGCCCAGCTTTGAAGCCATTCCTTGGAACAGCTTTTGTATAAGAAGACAGATTTCAGTTGAGAAACCAAAGAGTATACAAGGAGCCATCTTGGATCAGACCATAGATCTAACCTAGCTCAAAATTCTGTTCACACAGTGGCTGTCAGTCAACCTAGGATCTTTAAGAGAAGTCGTATCGTAATTTGCCATTCATTTATTAGTTGCATTTATTTACTTAGAATATTTTTGTCCCTTAGAAAGGAGTCGAGGCATTTTACAGTATTAAAACAAACAGTATTTAAATTTAAATACAGTGGTACCTCAGTTAAAGAAAAACTTGGTGTAAGAAAATAAATTATTGGAAACGGGGATGCCTTGGTTTTAAAAAAATATAAATGGAATGCTCCAGTTTGCCTTTTTTCCCTGATCTCTAGAATGTATTAATTAGTTTTCAATCCATTCCTATGGGAAACTGTATTTTGGTTTAAGAATTTTTCACAATACAAAACGGGCTTGAGAACAAATTACTTAAACCGAGATACTTTGTGCTGGGCCAAAGGAACAGGTCAGAGGTGCTCCTGGTATCCCACCCACCCACTGCCCAACAGCCTCCCTGCCTGAATTAGCCAAGGTGATCCCCGAGGTGGTGTCCGATAATCCCAGAACTGTTGTTGGCCCATAAATGTCAATGTTCTGCCTTTGGTGCCAAGATCTCAAGGGGGCATAGACGACTTTTCATTTTAGGCCTGTGAAGTAGTTCTGAATGAGAGCTTTATGGTCTAGCAGGGACTAGAACCCAAATCTTCCAAATTGTGGAACATCACACAGGCTAAAGAAAAATATGTGCTATGTATGACTGATTGGTAAGCTAAATATGGCTATTGTGTCTATTAGTAAAGGTCTTTATAGACGACCACTTAATAGTCTTACTATGCAAATAACTCTGAAGTAAGTCAGTAAGTCCTATTTGGCCCAAGCTTTTGTGGACTGCAACCTGTTTCATCAGATGCCAGTAAGTTCAAATCCACAAAAAACCTATTGCCAAATAACACTTGTTAGTCTTTAAGGTTCCAGCAGACTGGTTTTTGTAACATGCTTCTAACAGCTGAAAAGTCATTTACAAAGTTACATTCTGTGAATGAATGGAACTGTAGAATTGAGTAAAGCGTGTCATATTGTCAGGTCAGAAAGTCTAACACTTCACAATCTCCCTATATAGATCTTTATAGGCCTCTAGGAAATATCAGAAGCCTGTGATCATCGTAGGTGGCCTTCATCCCATTTAGCGGTAAATTCAGAATGAAATCGGATAACCATTTAAAATCGTATCAAAATCATATGGGTATCAAGTTATAAGTGTTTGTAAGCGATAGAAGGTGGTTTCCCTCATCCTCTTTTTCCTTTGATTTGTATTTCTTATCTGTTTACATGTTCAACCATCAGCTATGAAAAGGATTCTTTTGCAAATTCAAAGGTAAGGTGTTGCCTTTATTGAACCACTAAAAAAAAATCACACAGATTGCAAGCTTTTGTGATTTACTCACCAAAGCTTGCCGTGTATATGATTTTTAGTTCAACAAAGGTCTCCTTATTCTTGCATTTGTGTAATCTTGAACCACACAGCTTTCCCCTAACTCCTTCTTTTACAAGGCACACCTATTGTGCATTGACATTACTTCCAGACTTGGATGGATGGTTACCTGATGTGACATGACTTCAGAAAAAATAGACTAGTGTTTCATGCTGAAAGCTCACATACTAGCAGATGGGTTCCGGTTCATTATGAGTGAGAAGAGTAACTTTGCTTTTCAATCCATTTAAAATTGTTTTCTCATCGTTTTGAAGTAAGGACTGTTAAGAACTTTCTGGTGCAACCTGTGATGAGTATTTATCCAGAGATCTCTATTTCTTCCTAATTAGAAAAAAATACTTGTATCTTGAATTTTTAAAAGAAAAGTTAAATATGGGAGAACATGAATATGACCAGGTTTGCCTATCCCTTCACCCCTTCAGCTAAGTCTTGCAGAACCCTTGCAAGCTTGGCCAAAATAAGGAAATATAGGAGTGAATGAGCTTATTATATGTTGAAACTATTTGAACCTCAAATATTTGCTTTGGTTTTGTTCTTCATGATTGGTGAAGCCTTGAACTAGTTCTTGGTTATTTTATCTGGACTGTTTTGCCAGATAAAGTACCTGGTTTTTTATTTTTGTTTTGTTTTTTGCCTTAGACTTAAAGTAAAGCTTAGAATGCTCTACTGTGTGCATTCATTAATATACAGAGAAGGAAGGTAGAAAAAAAAAACAGACCTTGAGACAGGGCTCTCCTGTTGCTAGCGTGACAGCAAATACAGCCCTTACAGGAATGTCCAGACTCGGGAGTAAGGGCAAGTCTAATCACTACTTTGTGTTTGTATTTTTGTGCAGCAAACTTGATTTGGCAAGCATCCTAATCCCATCCTCTCGTCACTGCTTTTTATGAATGCAACTGATCATCTTCTAAAGTATCCTTCATGGAATTGTTTAGAGAAAAACAGATGGTTGCCAAATGCAGTCTAATGTAGCTTTTACAGTCTGGTTGCTGCTTTGCTTACATTTGATACTTAAACGCTTGCTGGTGACTCGGCAGAAAGATTCTTTTTCCCCCCTCCCCCAGCTCATTTGCTTTTTCAGGTTGTGTCAACCCAGTCCCACTGGGTCAAGTCGAGCCAGAAAATGAGGCTTTGTTTATTTTCTATACTGCAAGGCAGTACTGTAGTACTGTGGTACAGAGTTCTACTTTCAGAGGCTTGCAAAGGCTATTTGACCACCTAAGAGATTTATGCAGCTATAACCTATCTAGTTACTTATGCTTATAGTTTATCAGTCTAAAATGTCAGTGAATGCATAAATTACTGCAGTCCTACTGATTTACCTGGACTGTGTCCACCCTAATGAGGAAGGGCTTGGAATCTTTTTTGGCCAAGCACCTGGAGGTTGCATCTCAGGGTTTCATCGCATATTAAGAGAAAATTTGATGAATGTGAAGGGTTCCTGCCATTGCAAAGTTATCCTCCCAATATGCAGGTCTCTCCATGTTCTGTGCCTGTGCAGTTAGACTTGTAAGTGAAGCCTGTGTGCACCTCCCATTGAACAAACACAAAACAAGATTTCTTGATTCTAAGATCAAGCTAATGTGAAAACATTGAAAGGAGCTTGTACACTGAGTTATAAAGAAACGAAGTAGCTTTCCATTAGGTATCAGCTGCACAGATATACAGTACTCTTCTGCAGTTATGAAAAGTGAATTCTGTATATCTTTTTTGCCCACATTACATGGCAACTACACATTCTGAATACAGTAGGACCCCGGTATCCACTGGTGATTGGTTCCAGGCCTTACTCTGGATAATGAAAACCGTGGATAAGAGAGAACACCTGTCTACCTACCCCCAAACTGCTGTTTCCTGACAGTAGCTTGCTTTATGACTGCTGTTTTGAGACAGTAGCTTGCTTTATGGCTGCTGTTTGTGATAGTAGCTTGCTTTACAGATGCTATTTGTGACAATAGCTTGCTTTACAGCTGCTGAATTATTTAATTTTTTCCCCTCTGCCAACCATGGATAACTGAATCAGTGGATAATGAATCAGTGGATACGGGGGTCCTACTGTAAAGAATCTTGTGAGCTAAGTACCTTTGTATTACTTTTTAAGCTTTTTTATTTGTAAGATTTTTGGAGGGGATGGTGTTAAGGCTCCTAATATTATTGATTTCCAGTCGGGATAGGCACAAAGAAACATTGTGTTTTGTTTCGTTTCATTGGCCCCCTCGCTTCATTTCGTTTTGTTAGTGATGCATTTATTTTTAAAAAAATAGAACAAAACAAAAAGGTAATGAACTGATGCATTTCTCTGTTATGTGTCCCCCCAGGGACCTAGAGGCATCATATTTGGCGTGTACCTTCCTTGGACTCTCCCCTTTAAGCCTTCCAAATTTGGAGAGATTTGGGGCTCAGGGGCCCGAGTTATTAAACTTCAAAGGGGGTGCCCCTTGGAAAAAACATTTCTAAGCATCTTTTTCTGTGCTTGGAAATACTGTTCCAGGGCACCTAGCAGCACAGGATTTGCCATGGACCTCCCTGAAGATTTCCCCTTTAAGCACCCTAAATTTGGAAAAGTTTGGGGTATGGCGTCCATCTTATTTGATGCCAAAAGGGGTGACCCCAGTAGAAAAACTTTGCTAATTTTAAGTACTGAAATTATCCCAGCCAGGCACCTAGCACGGTCACTCAGCAATGGAAATCGGATCACTGTGGTGTGTGTGTGTGTGGTGTGCGTTCTGACTCTCCCCTTGCAGCCCATCAAGGCACAAAGGGCTGAATTTCACTCCACCAGGCAGGCAGACAGGCAAGAATTAAAGTATACCAAGGCAGCCAGGCAGGTCTTAGAAATAAATGCATGGGTCTTTCAAATCCCGTAACATGCAGGCAGGCTCGCAGGCTGAGGAGGAAGGCAGGAGTTTGCCAGGCTAGAACACTTCAGCTAGGAATAATGGAAGAGGAGGACTCCGGTTCTCTTTTGTTGGTTTTTTGAAATAATTTTGAAATGGCCATGATTAAGAGGATGGCCAGGCACATTCATATTGTGCCAGTTGAGAATGGGGGAACTGCTACTGGTTGGTGGTGGAAATCACAATGTGTGTGGGTGGGAAGGAATGTTGTATTTCAAAGGTGCTAGGAGGGGGGAAAGAATATAAAACCCTTCCCAACATGCCTTCTAAAAGCCTTCCCACTCCCAAACAGAAGCTGTGCTGTTTTCTTGAGTATGTCTTCTCTCTCAGTCTCAGCACAGGGAGGCACGCACACACACCACCACACACATGTTTTTCTGTGCTTTGCTTTACTTTCTGTGCCTTGCAGCACCATGGCAATGGGGAATAAGGGTTTGATTCCGTAAATGGTCCCTGATAAATACAGCTAAGCTACTACCACCGACCACCACATCCAAGGTAGGCAGGCAACAGGCACGGAAATTAAACTCTCCCACATCAGTAAGCCAGGCTGCAGCAGAGAACAAAGTTCCTCTTCCCCTTTCCTTCTTCTTGTGGAGGTATTGATGAAAAAATAACATTACAGGAATCCATCTAGGACCTGTTGATCATAGTTCTGACCAGCAACGATGCCGACTTGTGATCCAAGAGTATTACTCCCATGAACCGCCATGCCATGTACGGTAAACTGGATCCTTTGGTTGCAAGCAAAGCTGCAACTTAATTGATTTTAGGGCAGTTCAGAACCTGTGCAGTGGTGGTGGTGAGGCGCTACAGGAAAACATGGGGAGCCATGATGTTGGTGGAAAGCTTTGGGGAGCCATGATGTCGGTGGAAAACGGTGGAAAGCCACGATGTTGGCAGAAAATGTTGGGGAGCCATTATGTTGGCAGAAAAGTTTAGGGAGCCATGATGTCGGTGGAAAGTTTTGGAGAGCCATGATGTTGGCGGAAAGTTTTGGGGACTAGAGCCATGTTTCTGGAGGAAACATAGTCCTGGGACAGCATAGTCCTGTCCCAAGCTTGAGGCAGCCGTGCACTGTTGATGCTGACACAGTACAAGAAGCGCTGGCTGCTGCACTTTGTGATCCAGCTGCTGACATCTGAGTTGTATGAGTTTGTTCTTTTTCTTTGCCCTCTTACTTACTTACTTATTTATTCATTATTAAATTTATACCCCGCCCATCTTCCCTATGGGAACTCTGGGCGGCTTTACAAAGCTGATGAATTCAGCACAATCACAGAAACATGGTAAAACAGGACAGCAACAATTAAGCAATAAAATACAGTCATAAAAATCGTAACACACCCTAGCACTAAACGTTCTTCGCTCAACGTCATCAGGCGATAGGCTGAGTGGACAAACAGATGGCGGGGGGGGAGGGCCCTTTGAGACCCTCTTAAACACTGCGAGAGTGGAACCCCCAGGAATGGCAGAGGGAGGCTTACAGCACATGGGCCCTTTCACACCCTCTTAAACACTGTGAGAGTGGAACCCCTAGGTACGGCCAGGGAAGACCTTGGAGCAAATGGGACCATAAATCCCTGAAACACTGTGAGAGTGAATGGAACCCACAGGTATGGCCAGGGAATGCCTTACCGCAAATGGGCCCTTTGAGACCCTCTTAAACACTGTTAGAGTGGAACCCCCAGGTATGGCAGAGGCAGGCATACAGCAAATGGGCCCTTTGAGACCCCCTTAAATACTGCGAGTGTGGGACCCCCAGGTATGGCCAGGGAAGGACTTTGAAAAACTGGGCCATGATAGACCTGGAAAAACAGGCAGGCAAGCAGGCAGGAGGACTATGGCTTGGAGGAGGTGAACCCCAACATAGTCAAGTTAAACCTTTTGAAGGCCAACCTTTCTACGTTGCTCAGGTCCAGGCATGAGCAGTGAGGTCTCAAAATGTCCCCAAGTAATTAAAACACTCGCTCACTCTGGACGCTGGTGGCAGGGATGGAGAGCAGGGCCATGGCCAGCTGGGACAATGTCTATGATGGATAAAATGTGTATAACTGACCTTGTATAATGGAATTACTTCATTAAGCAATTTTTCCTTTATACAATTTTCCCATAGGAATGTATTGAAAACAGAGTAATCCCTAATTGCGGCCATTTTTATATTGTACGGATTCACCCTATAGGTGTTTCCGTTAAGCAAATTTCCCCTATCTCCGGAATTTTTTATGTTGTACAGATTTTATGTTATACACTGTTTTGTATTGCCATTGGTAGGGTTGATTTTAGAATGCTGCTGCTTTGAAAAGCACTGCAGTAACAGAAAAATAATAGGACTCCATGGGTCTCAGTGTTGGCCTTGGAGTCTTTGTTTTCGGTTATATAATTTTGGGGCATTTGGCATGTGATTAGAATCTGGAAGTTGAGTCATGGCAACTGGACTTCATTTCTTGTGAGATCAAAACATTTCACAACTTATCCAAGCAGCTTCATTAGTCTAAGGTAAGTTAGTAGTGAGTCCTCCAATTTATAGTTCACTTTGATTTCACATCACCCTGCCTGAATAGGCTCATCAGGTGGACCTTGGCCTCAATAGGCTTGTTAGGTGAATAGGGCTAGTTAG
>CM074734.1:22514750-22682250 GCA_037367245.1 Phrynocephalus guinanensis
CTCTGCCATAGTGTGTTTGTAGGTTTGAAGTAAGCGTGATGCTTGCCAAAAAAATCCTTTAAAGCTTTTCATATGCTCCAGCCATGTAAGGAATGACCAGGTTCTTCCATCATCTCTGGGTCTCAAATTGATCCATTGTTCTTCTTGGTTGGGTCACTGCTTTTTTGACGGCCACTTTGAATATCCACAGGTCTTAAGTGCTGTCTTCAGGTGCCTGTCTTCCTTTTTCTTGGCTTCAGTTGAGGTGGGGATGCTCTCTGCTCTGTGGTTTAGAATCCTGATGACTCCTAATTTGTGTTGTAATGGATGGCGAGAGTCAAACAATAGGTACTGATCAGTCTGTGTAGGTTTCCTGTAAACTTCTGATCCCAGGGCACTCTCGAGTCTTATGATAACGTTTGTCTTAATGATGCTTCTATGGGCTTGCTCTATTGGATTTCCACATTGTGGTTCTATAGCTAAAATTTAGGATTGTGAATCTCAACGCGCCTTGACCTTAGAGAGAATCTCACCATTTCTTGCTATCAGATAGAAACAGATGGGGGGGATGTTCTCTCTCTTTTTTTGTATCAAGATTTATCTGCATGAGACACCCCATGCCTCAAAAGACACCCCGCCCCATGTAAAAAACCTTGTGGGAAAATTTTATGGGATTTCTCTGAGGTTTTGTCTTCATTTTTAAATAGAGGAATTGCTAAAATGTGCAACACTCACACAGAAATGTGGTGGGAAATAAATAAATAAATAAATAAGAATTAAAAAGGGAAAACCAGGTGGGGTTCACATTTTTTCTGGGAAATCACCTGTGTGCAGAGGAAGACTTGGCAAGGACTTTTGGCATGATGCAGTGCAGAAAACTGCTGAGAACAAAAATGTTAGGAGTATTTGTTATTTGGGAATGGGTGGGAGTTCTTCCTAAGGTGATGAAGAGGAAGAAAAAGCAGAAATTGTTTGAGAAAAAAATGAACTTGTATTGATAAATAAGGAGTTTTGCAGACTAGAGAAAACACCCAAGGGAATACTAGCAATCTCTCTTTCTTTTACTTCTAATGGCATACAGTCACTTTTACATACAAAACTGAATTTTTCTTCAAACCAGTGGAAAATATAGGCAGCTAATGTTAGCAAGTAGCAAAACTGCCAAAAACTGCATATTGATGTATTGCACGAGTTTCCCAAATTGATTATTTTGTGGCATTTGTGTTCCCCCAGACATTTTCCTTATATATTTAAAATAATTAATATCCTTTGCCTTGCTTTGCGCAATCTCACAAGCAGTCCCATTCTCTGCTGCATTTTTTTTGTACTTTGGCCACCTCTAAGTGTGTGAATGGTGCTGTTTTGGGTACATAAGACTTCCCTCTTAGATAAATGAATGCACTGTTCAAATAGAGGACAATATTAGTCTATTATATGGCAAGATAAGACCTGTGAACCTCTTCAAACATTCTCCAAGTGCTACATGAATGTTCAATATTGCCATTTGGGTCTGATCTCCAGTAAACATAAAGTTCATTCGCCCTCCTGGGTAGTCCTTTTTATTTAATCCGAAAGGAAAATTCCACTGGTTCCATGAATCAGAAGCTCTGGGGAGGGTTTTGAAATTGGAGCTTAGCTCTTATCATGAAGGCAGGTCAGGGCCAAGGCTGTGCTGTAGGCAGCACTTACAGGGCCAGATGTCAAGGATGAAGGTTGTGGCTGGACCTGTGAATTTTGCCCAGGCTGGCTGTTCTCCCGGGAGACACAGTGGGGAATCAAATGCCCAAACTCTGGCTCCGTGGCTAGGTACCTTGTTTTGAATATGACAAGAAGTAGGTGACCCCTCATGAATAGAAAGAAACACTATCAGGGTTCTATAACTACAATTAAAGTGTGGGGGGGGGCAGTTGGCATATCTGGCATGTTGGGATAATGAAGTTTCAAGGTGTTAGGCATTGTGTTTTGTTACAATTTAGATGATACAAGTATGATATGATTTTAATGAAGGTGCTGCGGCTCCTAAAGGAAACCAAACTTGGTAGTTCACTCTGGACTCAGGGACAAAAATCACATTTCCCTAAGCAGGCTCATTACACACGAGACTGATATATATATTTTATGTGTACGCAAGTGCTGGAACATTTCCCCCCAATATTAATTTCATTTTTAAAGAATGTTTTTTTAAAATGTGAGATGGGAGAAAACAGCACTTCATCCAAAATCTTTCCACTTTTCTTTCATTTTTCAACTCAAGGGCACATCTTTTTAATCACAGAGATGCAACCTATATTATAAATTGATTTTAGGTGAGGGCATAAGCAGAACAGAGTCTTCAGTCATGAAATTTGGCCAGAATTTTTTTACTACAGCAAAACCAAAAATATAACAGTAAGAGCAAAGAAAGAAAGAAAGAAAGAAAGAAAGAAAGAAAGAAAGAAAGAAAGAAAGAAAGAAAGAAAGAAAGAAAGAAAGAAAGAAAGAAAGAAGGTAAAATTCAACATATGCCCCCCCCCAATAAATCCTGAAAGATAAGACAGCTTTGGACTATACCTCCCAGTATCTACTAAATCAGCATGAGTGGCCATGTGTTGGGATATATTGATGGATTGTTGGGAGCTTGGTGTATTATTTGGTATTTGGGGAAAAGGTAAATGGGTTGACCTATGAAAATAATAAAACACTCATTAAATATCTGTACAGAAAAATATACAAAATAGAAAATTAGGGAAACAGCAGTTGTGATAAAGCTCATAAAAAGGGATAAGGAGCTATACACACATATATATACTGCCTTGCTTGTTATAAATACAAAAGGATAAAATACAACCTTAAATAGTAGTAAGTCAGAAGTAATTCTGCTACTCTCTCCGTGCCTCTGGAACAACACCAGCATCAGGCAGGTCAGGGAGGTCAGGGCATGGCCGAGGAGTGTGTGTGTGAGGCTAGAACCATTACTAAAGTAGTAAGGTCTTAAAGAGACATGCAAACTGCTGAGTCATATTGAGGTTTGCTCCTGCCATATGTTTGGATGTAAGCCTTGCTATGCCAACACCCCTTCTCAAGGTCTAACATACAGAACATTATGGCATCAAAATTCATCTATGGTCAATTCCGTTTGAGTCCAGGTCCAACACATTTAGCATATCTCGCAAGTACAAAAGTATCCATTTATTCCTTTCTAAAGCAGGTAACTTACTGATTTCTTTAAAGTTTGCTGGTTCACTTATGGTTTGAAGGTTTTCACAGAAACCATACCTTTCTGGAGGTTTGCCTTTGTTGCTCCTCTCAGATCGTCTCACAGTGGTTGTTACATCTGTTTCCCCTTCTATTCTGGTAAATTCCTTTGAAGGTGGACTTGCCATTTGACTGGCAGTTTCTACAGGTAACCAACTGGCCATTTCTTGTGAAACATCCTCTCTATTTTTTTTCAATGGCCACTGTACTCTGAGACATCTGTTTCTTTAAGTTGCTCTCCTCTATATACACCACGTTGCAACACTTTACTTCCAGTGTCTCTGGGTTAAAGATTTTATACCCTTTACCTCCAATAGGATACCCAATAACAATGCCAATTTCAGCACGGGGATCCAGCTTTCCTCTCTTTTCCTTTGGAATATAGGAATATGTTTTGGCTCCAAAAGCCCGTATGTGTTTTAAACCAGGTTTCTTTCCAAAGCATAGTTCAAAAGGTATTTTACCTGTTACTCTGCTAGGGACTCTGTTATGCAAATAAGTTGCAGTAACAGCTGCTTCGGCAATTCTGTTGGGCAATTCTGCTTGCATCAGCATAGATCTAATCATTTCTTGCAAAGTGCGATTTAATTTTTCAGAACATCCATTCTGCTGTGGCGAATGGGATATAGTTACTTTGTGCTCTATTCCTTCTTGTTCTAAAAAATCTCTTAAATTCTAAATTACAATACTCTCCTCCACCATCAGTACGTAATGTCAAAGGTGCCTGACCAAAACGGTTCTTAATTGCAGCTACATAAGTTTTAAATTTTTCAAGAGTCTCATCTTTACTTTTAAGAATATATATGTAACTATACTTGCTCATGGATTCAGTGAAGGTAAGAAAATATCTGTTTCTACCTGCGGATAAAGGCATAGGACCCACTAAGTCTGAATAAACCTCTTCTAAAAATTCTTTGTCCTGTACACTAGGTTTTCCTGTATAACTAGGAGCAGTTCCCTTTGCTTTTATGCAAATTTCACATCTCTCTTTCATCTTATCACACTTAGGAGCATTAATCCCACATTCTAATGACAGTTTTTCAATGCTTTGCATATTTCTGTGTCCCAATTTTACATGCCAGGAATAAATACAGTTCTTATGATCACAAGTGCCTTGCCTAGTTTGACATATAGCATTTCTTTGATATAGTGCAGTATGCTCCTTATCACTAACATCAATAATATAATGAAATCCATCCTCTTCTTCAACTTTTAATACAAGGCTAGTCCTATTGTTAATAATCTTTCCTGTATCACCTTTAAGTATAACTGTATAATCATTTTTCACAATCCTTTTAGTACTTAGTAAATTGTTTGATGCTTTAGGAACATAGGCTACATTTGACAAGGTGAGATTCACAACTTAATTTCTAGATGTAAGGACTTTAAAAGGTACCATTCCTGTTCCAAGCACATTTAACCTCTGCTGGTTTGCTTGCAATATCTTTGGTCTATTCTCCGTGTCAAGCTCACTAAAGCTTTCTCTATATTTGCAAACATGTATGAAACTACCACTATCAATGAGGAAATGTCTCGTATCATTTGCACTTTCATCATTAGATATCTGGAACAATTGATTACCTTTGTTTTGAGTGCCTCTATTACCATTATAACTTTGATTACACCTTGCATTGGATTTACCATGAGATAAGTTATGATTTCCATGGTTGTTAAAATGTCCCTTCCTGTTGTGGATTTCATCACAGCGACAGAATCAGCCATCCACAGCAACAATCTGCCAGCAGCAGAAGCAGAACTACTCAGGATAAAAGTCTCTGCTGCATTATCCAGTGCTCAACCACCACCATCCAACCTCACCAGCCAAGAGAGAAGTGCTGTGACATCCCTCAGCAGGGATGAGAGCATCACAATTCTGCCTGCGGACAAAGGAAGGTGCACTGTCGTCCTCAATACGGTGGACTACCACGAGAAGGTTATCACACTTTTAGATGATCAGCATACATATGAAAAACTAAGAAGAGACCCCACCAGCAATTACAAGAAGAAAGTAATAGAATGCTTAAAACTCTTGGAGCAGGAAAACGCAATTGACAGGGTGACCTACCACCGGTTATATCCCGGAGAGACAGTTCCCTGCTTTTATGGACTTCCCAAGATCCACAAGCAAGGAATCCCCCTCAGACCTATTGTCAGCAGTATAAATTCAGTGACTTATAACATCGCAAAATACCTGGCAACTATCCTAGCCCCACTGGTTGGACACACGGACCACCACGTACACAACTCAGAAGAGTTTGTTTCTAAAGTCAGGGAGCTCAAACTGGATACAGAGGAAACCATGGTATCCTTTGATGTTACATCACTCTTTACCAGCATACCCACCACTGATGCGCTAATAATGGTAAAGAGAAGATTAAGAGAAGACAGCACCCTCACCTCCAGAAGCCGCCTCAACCCAGACCAGATAGGCCTGCTCCTGGACCTGTGTCTGAACACCACATATTTCATGTACAGAGGGGACTTCTACAGACAGAAGCATGGCTGTGCCATGGGTTCCCCAGTGTCACCAATTGTAGCAAACCTATACATGGAAGAAGTGGAGAAGAAGGCACTCAACACCTTCCCAGGGACAACACCATCCCATTGGTTCAGGTATGTAGATGATACCTGGGTTAAAATAAAGACGCAGGAAGTACAGGCCTTTACAGACCACATCAACGCAGTGGATCCTAATATTAAGTTCACTAGGGAAGACACCCAAGACAACAGGCTGGCTTTCCTGGATTGTGCAGTCATCATCAGACCTGACCGTGGCCTAGGAGTAGAAGTTTACAGGAAACCCACCCACACAGATCAATACTTACTGTTTGACTCCCACCATCCATTACAACACAAACTAGGAGTCATCAGGACCCTAAGCCACAGAGCAGAGAGCATCCCCACCTCCTCAGAAGCCAAGAAGAAGGAAGACAGGCACCTGAAGACAGCACTTAAGGCCTGTGGATATCCAAGGTGGGCCTTCAACAAAGCAGTGGGCCATCCCAGAAGAACAAGGGATCAGTCTGAGACCCAGACCCGACGGAAGAACCTGGTCATTCCCTACATGGCGGGAGTGTCGGAGAAGCTTAAAAGGATTTTTGGCAAACACCACATTCCTGTTTATTTCAAACCCATGAACACACTAAGGCAAAGACTTGTCCACCCAAAGGATCCGATACCAAACCATAAAAGGAGCAATATAGTATATGCAGTCCAATGCAGTGAAGAGTGTTTGACCTCTACATTGGAGAAACTAAACAGCCATTAAACAGAAGAATGGCCCAACATAGGAGAGGTAACAGCTCAGGACCAGAATCAGCAGTACACCTCCATTTGAAGGAAAAAGGCCACTCTTTCAAAGATGAGGATGTACACATATTAGACAAAGAAGAGAGGTGGTTTGAGAGAGGAGTAAGGGAAGCCATTCATGTCAGCATTGAAAATCCCTCCCTCAACAGAGGTGGGGGGCTCCGGCATAGTCTAGCTGCTACTTACCAGGCTGTACTTTCCACAGTACCCAGGCAAATCAAGGAGCCTTCACCACCAGGTCACAGCTAACGACCCATTCTTGACAGCTAACGACCCATTCTTGATGGGTTTCAGCACCTTAGGCCATTGTTTACCTTAAGGCCATGGACACTAATGTCTCCCTAACGAGCCTATTCAGGCTTTGTTCATCTTATGAGCCAATCAGACAAGGGGACAAGAGGTCAAGCTGACTATAAGAAGGTATCTTGCACTAGCTGTATTCAGACCGATGAAGCTGTTTGGATGAACAGCGAAACGTTTCTATCTCTCAAAAAAGAAGTCCAGTAGCCATGACTCAACTCCCAGGTCCCTTCCTACTAGGTAACATTGTCACTTTGGGAGCATTTCTAGGTGTTTGAGCTTCTATTTCCCTTGAATTAGGTCTCATAGTTAATACAAGCATTTCAGAATTGTTACTCACTGCCCTTATAAGACCCGAGTCTCTTAAATAGAGATGGGCACGACTAGGGAAAATGACGTTTTCGAGTTGTCGTGTGTCGGAGGCAGTCCGTTTCGGCTCGTTTCCGTTTTTCACGAAATTTCGCAAAAATTAGTCAGTTCGTTTTTCATTTTTTCGTTGTCGTTAGTACTGGTTTGGGGGGGAGTAGCGGGCTCCTGGAGGGAGCTGCAGGAGTCAGCCAGAGCCACAAGTGACGGACTGGCAGACTCTTTGCACCCACTGTGTCTCACGTACTTGCATGTAGTGCAATGCAAGTAGATCTGGCTTAGGGTTAAGACGGGTTAGCGCAAGGGCTAGGGTTAGGCTAGTTACGGGTGAGGTTAGGGTGAGTATTGGGGTGCACCTCTGGGTGCCTCTCTGACCCACTTAGAAGGACAGTGTACTGGCGTATGGGTTAGGCTTAGGGTTTGGGTTTGGGCTACGATTAGTGGGCTGTTTATGCCCGATTGGCACATCCCAGAAGTCTCTGTGGTCAACCTGGCCAAGTGGCCATGCGATTGGTGGAAAATTTGCATGGTCTACTCCCATGGGCGAGCCCATCATTGCAAATGTGCAGGTGTAAAAAAATAAAATAAAATAAAATAAAATAAAATAAAATCAACGGAGACTTTTTTTTTTTGCAAGAAAAACCCACTGCTGCTACTGTAAAAATTCAAGCATTTAAAATAGCTAATTTTCGCATGTTTCTGTGGTGCTTTGGTGGGGTTTTGGGCAACGATTTCAAAAAAAATATTGCGGTCGCCATTTTGGATCCCCCGCACTGCATGGCAAATGGATGCGCCCTCCCAGCCTGGTACAGTCAGCAAAACCTGGCCATGCGATTGGTGGAATGGCTCCAAAACTTTGCATGGTCCACTCCCATGGGCGAGCCCATCATTGCGAATGTGCAGGTGTAAAAAAATAAAATAAAATAAAATAAAATAAACGGAGACTTTTTTTGCAAAAAAAAAACCACTGCTGCTACTGTAAAAATTCAAGCATTTAAAATAGCTAATTTTCGCATGTTTCTGTGGTGCTTTGGTGGGGTTTTGGGCAACGATTTCAAAAAAAATATTGCGGTCGCCATTTTGGATCCTCCGCACTGCATGGCAAATGGATGCGCCCTCCCAGCCTGGTACCAGCAGTGCAGCAGTAGCAATAGCCAAGGAGAGGGGTGCGGGAACCCCCCCCCAAATAAAACACCCTTCTGGCCTGGTAGGTGCCCTCAGACAGTTTTCGCCTACTTTTAGGGCCGGCAATCGGTTTTTTTTTTAACTTTTAAAAACTTTTTTTCTGTGCCGCTTGGCATTGCGCGATCGCCGCGATGCAAGTAACGAGCACGACAAATCAGACCAAATTGTTCGTTCGTCGGTTCGAGCTTGAATTCTGGCGGAGTAATTCCCGTTACCGTTTCCGTAGAGTAACGGATACGAGTAACAGAAATGGAAACGGGAATACCGCTAAGTCGTGCCCATCTCTACTCTTAAATAAGCCATTGTGTATTCCACATCCACTTTGCAGTGCACTCTAGCATAGCCTTTTGGTTTGCAAAAGATTCTGGTAGGCTTAGCAATATACAAGTATGGAACTCTGAATCAGATATGTCTGCACCTGCAGATTGAAGTTCAGATACAATTTTTAACATTTCATCTAAATGTGTGCCAGGACCCTGCCTGTCACAGAACCTGACTCTGAGGGGTTAAATGGTGAAGAGCAGCTGGAGGAGCCTTGCAGCTCAAGTCAGCAGGCAGCTGGGTCTGATGACAGCTGAAAACATATCTTCTCCCCCTAGAAGGGCTATGAGCAGGATTCTGCAAAGACGTGCTACCAGGAGAGCTAGGGAAAGGGTCTTTGATGCTAGACGGGGAATCAGGTCGGGAAGCCCTGAGTACTAGCAGGAGCCTTTCCAGAAGGAAGGGTGTGTTCCCTGTTTTGGGATAAAGCTGGTAAGCTCACTTTGAGCTCTCTGTAGGAGCAATGCGTCATTTGAACTTGCAACCACGTTCCTGTCTGTGACCTTGGCTCTGTTTCCTGATTTCGGACTGGCTTCCTGGACAACGGCTTGATCTGTTCCCTTGGGTTTGGCATCTGGTTTCTGTGAGACATTCTGGTTTTGACTTGGACTGTTAATTGCTGGGAGTTGGATTCTGTTATTTATCTGGCACTTGATTGTTGCAAAGGACTTGAACTTGCCTGGCTTTCCACTAAAGATCTTGGCAAAGAACTGAACCCTGTTTGTGTCTGTGCTCTGTGTGCGGGGCTTGACAATGTACATCAATACTAGCTCCTTCCTTCATTCTCATGCTATACAATTTCTCCTTTAAGAATATAACATTTTTACTTGATCTGGTGAAATATTTCTTCCTTAAAGCATCATAGAGTCCTTTAGCTGTTCTATACTTAGTAACCAAAGGTGTCTCATGATCTTCTATACAGGAGTACAGCAACATTAAAGCTTTGCCATCTCTTATTTTAAATTGAATCTGTCCTTTCTGGCTTTCAGGCATGTGTTCTTCTATAGCAGTTAAGCAGTCTTGTATTTGGAGGGAGACTCTCAATCTAGCATCCCACATTTGGAAATTCTGATAGCTGAGCCTGGGAATTGGGAACACGCCAGCACCATTTATTACATGCAGCTGAGGTTGGTCTGAAGCATGCAGCTGGGGCTGTTCCGAAGCTGTGACTTTGGGTGTAGTCATCTTAAAATGCTGCAAAATGCTGTCCTTAAGTAATGGCAAAAATTCCCTTTAGCTCTTCAATAAAAACTCCAACTTGAATTAAATGGGAAGGTTTTATCAAGGAAAGTCTTACAGTCTCTCAGCCAACTCGAAACCTCAACTCCCTTTTGTCCGTCAAGCTTATCAGAGGCAAGCAATGCAAAAGCATTCTCCAGTTCAAAGAATGAGAAGAATGTTTGCAGAGAAAAGGCTTCCATCTCACTGTCCGTTCTTCAAAAGGAAAAAGTCAAAACTCCAAAAAAATTCTCAGCGTCTTCTCCAAAACAACTTATCAGTCTGCAGCTTATAAAAATAACACCAAACTTAAAAAATCCCAACCATCCTCTGCTACCAAATTTTGTTGGGATATATTGATGGATTGTTGGGAGCTTGATGTATTATTTGGTATTATGTGCTGCAGTCTGATTAAAGGAGGAGTCATAGACACAACAGGTATATGAAAAATATACTTTATATATTCTAAGGGGAAAAGGTAAATGGGTTGACCTATGAAAATAATAAAACACTCATTAAATATCTGTACAGAAAAATATACAAAATAGAAAATTAGGGAAACAGCAGTTGTGATAAAGCTCATAAAAAGGGATAAGGAGCTATACACACACACACATATATATATACTGCCTTGCTTGTTATAAATACAAAAGGATAAAATACGACCTTAAATAGCAGTAAGTCAGAAGTAATTCTGCTACTCTCTCTGTGCCTCTGGAACAACACCAGCATCAGGCAGGTCAGGGCGTGGCCGAGGAGTGTGTGTGTGAGGCTAGAACCATTACTTAAGTAGTAAGGTCTTAAAGAGACATGCAAACTGCTGAGTCATGTTGAGGTTTGTTCCTGCCATATGTTTGGATGTAGGCCTTGCTATGCCAACACCATGTTGGCTATGAGAATTCTGGCAGCTGTAATCCAAAAAGGTCCCTTTTCCAATCTCAGGGGGATTCTGAAATAATCAGAAGGTCATCTGAACTGTATATGCAAGCTCCAGCATGCCACAGTATTGGGCCCCTTATTGCTATCTCTCCTAATAGTACATTGAAGGATACATTGTACAGTTCAGATCATATTTCCCAATCAGGGGATCATGATCTTCAAGGGAGCCACAAAGGGGGCACTTCCAACGTCCATCACTGCAACACCCTTTTCTGAGAAAGATAAACTGTGGAGACGGCTATTTGAAGCATTCCAGTACTGGGCCAAGAAAGAGAGCAGAGGCAGAGTTTCGGACATGGCAGTTGCTGAATAGGAGTGCAGAACTCCAAGTGCATCAGCAAAGGGGGAGGAGGAAGCGGCTGGTGTGTTCCAAATGGAAATGCTGTTGTAGAAAATGCAGAGTAGTGGGAAGGGCATGTTTTTAGGTGAGGAACAGATGGTGGATCTTGCAGGCAGGGGTCCTTTGTAAATTATTTGGATGCCCACTCACAGGGGGCTTAAAACTCTGCTGCCTCTGTGTTGTCTCAACTGCACTTGGGAGTCCCTGGTCTCCTTTTCAAAATCACCGGTCTCTCAGCCTGCTTCTTTGCCTGCCTTGCCTCTCTCCTTGCTCCTTATGTTCCTCCCAGCTATGAAATGCACCTAAAACACTTCATGGGTCATCCTTGACATGCCTGCTCAGAAGCAAACTCCATTGAGTTTGACAGCTCTTCCTCCCATGTCGGTCAGGATGGCTGCAGCCTTTAGCCACCCCAGCATGGCCGCCATTAACCAGAGTGGCTTAGGAACACAAAGCTGGGAAAATCAGAAGCCGCCATGGGCGACATGTTTCTTTGGGAGGTACAACAGGAAGGCAGCTGGGGATGACTTCATTGTTGGGATCTCAGAATGTTCCCACCTGACCATAAACCCCTGCCTAACTTGTTTGTAGGGGCAGAGCAGTTACAGACAAGAAACCTAGCACAAATATTAGTTCTTCAGAATTATATTCTGAAATATTGATATTCATGCATTTCCTATACTCCATGAAAAATGCATTGTTAAGCAAATATGGGCAGGGGGTGTCACAGGTTACCTGGCTATTATAGCAGTGGGTTGTGAATCAAAAAAGGTTGGTAAACATTAAACAAAGAAAAAAGTATATTTTCTCCTCTTACTTCTTGTGGGCAATGCAAATCATTCAGTGCTAAGCGCCTGAGAAATCGGGAGCTGCAGTTTATGCAAACAAAGTTATGCTATTTCCCATTCGATCAGTTAGCAAGCAAAAGCAAGCTAATTTGCCAAATGTCTATTGAGGGAAGTTCATGGCAGAATAAACAGTCAGAATTTTTCTCTTGCTAGTGCACTGCTTCTGGATACATAATTAGCAATGTATCAAGCCAGGGCCAAATAAAGTTGTCAGTGTGGTATCTTAATTATTAATTTTGACCTCGGTACTGGTTCTGATTGGGTAGTGAATTCGGGAAGATATTTTCTTTTCATTTGTTTCTTGAAATAATTTCATTGTCATGGTACATACAGTAGTTCTAACATGCCCTGAGACAGAACTGTGTGAAAAGTTGTGTTCAAATAGTTTCACCCTCACATACCAGGATGGGACACTTTAGTTTCATTTTAGTTTTTCTAGAATGCCATTTTAGTCCTGAAGAATCCAATCAAGGCATCAGAATAATCACCAGAATCAAAGGGCCTGATCCCAGTGTCGAAATATACTGGTAGAAGAATCATTTCTTTTGGAGTTGAGCTAAAGTCACATGGGCCAATTTTTTTCTCCAGAGAAAACACCCAACAGAGGTGTATGTGTTCGGACTGATGTGGAGTCAATCAAACTGCCAGGCTTTCTCGGGGGGGGGGGGGGCAGACAAGAGGGCAGGCTGGGGGAAGGCATTTGGGTAGGCAGGCAAAGGGGCAGGCAGGCAGAATGGGTGAGTGAGGTGGCAGACTGGTGTATAATGCTTCATGTTTACAGAGGCCCATCAGGCTGGTGAGCAAGATGTCAGGCTTCCAGAGCAGCAGTTGGGTGGGTAGTCGGAGTGGCAGGCTTGTGACGAGCATTTGAGCTTGTGGGAATGATTGAATTGCATGGGGGTCGATTGGGTGGGCAGATGAGGTGGTAGGCAAATGGAGGAGTGATAAGCAGGCAGGTGTGTGAGGTGGCAGGCTGATGGTGGGTGAGTGAATGAGCAAACAAGCTGGTAGGCTAGTTGGGGGCATTTGGGCTTGGGGGTGATCAAGCTAGTGCAAGGGGACTGGGCAGGTGAGCAGAGGGGCAGGCAAGTGAGAGTGTGTTTTTCTGCTCTGATCAATTCCACGTCCGCCTTGAAATAAATATACCTCTGGTAGAGGAGCAGAAAAATGTGCTTCTTCTTACATGCACATACCTTCATGCATATGCATAGGGCCAGAAGGCTCTTTGTTTGCTCCAGCGATTTCTTGTTTCCACTTATACACACTGAAGCTTGCCCCACTGAAAACAAAAGTGATTACTGCTAACTCAAGAGTTTAGTGATTTCCCTCGCACAACAGGGAGTGAAAGAAGAAGTATCCAAGGAAGGAGTTGTTTCCATGCATGATTAATGGGCAACTGAGTATTAATGTATGTATTATGCAGTCCCTTCCCCTAAAATATTCTGCTTTTTCCAAAAGTCAATAAAGACAGGGTTCTTCTCAGCTTTTGACAGAACGCAATGTTGGTTTGATGCATTAATCTGAGAGCTGAGCTGAACGTTGTTGAAGCTGTCGTTGCTCCTATTTTGGGTTTCAAGGAGAATTTTAAAGTGTATTTCATTATATTTGGCAGCAGTTTCACAATTCCTTGGCCTAAATCCAATTATTAGTTGAATCTGAATCAATGAGAACCTGTTTAAGTTAACAATTATTCAAGTTTTGTTGGTTTAATGGATGTACTCTAGTTAAGACTTACAGTAGTTTTTAGGGCTGTGTGATTAAGAGGTCAAACACAAATATTTTAACCAGACACACACCCGTGATTACAGTTTAAGGCCATAGTGAATGTTCGGAGTGTAATTCCAGTTATCACGGCTGGGTAGAGGAAAGAAGAAGAGAAACAGAATTTATAGTTAAATGCGAGGAACCATAAAAACAGACCACATTTCTAAAGTCTGCTTCTCCTGGGGGCTATTTGCTCATATCAGCTAAGCAATTAAAACCCATGAAAATTAACAGTGGTAATCTACTTTTTATGAGCTGCTACCAAGGGCTTTACTGCTGCAAGGGAAACAATAATCATTATTATTTGTGATTTCTGTCCAGCTGACTAAAATACGTTTCTCCCCACTGCTTCAGAATGTAAAAGCAAAAGCAATACTGCCCCATAGTGCTTAAGGTGCTCCCAGAGCAGTTTGCTACACACACACACACACACACACAGAGAGAGAGAGGGGGGGGAGCAGACTGGGACTCATTTTAGTGACCTTGGAAGAATAGAAGGCTGAGTAGACCTTGGGCTGGCAACCTGGGATTAAATCCCAGCTGGTAAGTACAGTTTTGGCTGAAGTACTGGGGTACTGTGCCACAAGGCTAATTAGGATAGAATGTAGATTGAAACCCAAGCATGATGAAAAGTCAATGACTGATACGGAATAATTGATTTTGAATGCAAACAGGATGGAGGCCTAACTCAAAAATGTAAGAAGCACCTCCCCACCCCAAGAGTAAGAAAGGAATAATAAATTAAATTAAAGTTTATGCTCTCTCCTAACATCCCAAATCAATTGCCTCCTTAGTCACTCATATCTGCCCAGCTTTTCAGTTCCTATCTTTCCACTGGTTTAGAAGGAGCATTATCATAGCATTAGTGCTGCATTATAATTGTTGGCTGTACAAGCTGGCAACCAGCTTTAAACACATTCATGGATGCTGTCGCAATAAATTACTGAAACAACAGGAATACATTCAGTATCCAGAGCCAACTATCACAGTGGCCAGAGGGTTCTTTTTCACTCATGCCCTCCTTGTTGATATCAGGTGGCCGTTCCAGAACAGGATGCTGGGGTACATGGATAGATTCTTGGTTTAATCCAACAGGGATCTTCTTGTGTTCCGATGCAGAGGCAAGGCTGTTCACATGCTGACAAAGTTGCAGTTGTAGTGTGATCCTGCGATTCCTAGATAGGATACTACTACTACTACTACTACTACTACTACTACTACTACTACTACTACTAATAATAATAATAATAATAATAATAATAATAATAATAATAATAATAATAATAATAATAATAATAATAATAATAATAATCCTTCTTGGTGGTGGGGTCCACTATTCTGTTTTTTGCCTTCTACTTGTTACAGCTCTGGGCTACATCTGGGTGAACCCAGGACAACTTCATGTTGTTGTCAAGGGTGTTCATCCAGCACTGTTTTTAGAGGATAGGGGATTGCATTGCATGGTCTCCAAAACCGCTTAGAATTCTACAATTGTGTATGTTTGGTGGTGGCATTCTGTACCTAGAAAGATGTTCCCTGCCAGGAACAAAACACCAAGATATCATTGGATACCTGTACTCCAAAATCACCCTACCCGTAAAGCTTTCATTAGCCTGTAACCTGAAAAGGGTACCAGCTAGGAAGAAATACATCCTGCCCTGTCAATGAGAAGTACATAATACTACAACCCAAAATTCTATGGCTTAACACAGTAAATTGCACAAGAATAGTCCTGTTTAATCAATGGAGATTTGGTGAGTCAACCTTGCTCTATGCTACTCTCACACCGAGAGTAGGAATAATGGAACCTATGGAGGAGTTCAGTTACCGAATCCCCACTGATTCAGTGGGGTTACTCTATTGCAACCTAGTACATTAAGCATCAGGATTTTGGCCTATATGTGATAAAATAATTATTTCTAAACCTGACAATCTTGTGTACCCCAAAGTAGTAGAAGCATCCTCTTTCCTTGTTGGATGATAATGTGTTCTAAAGTGATCAAGACACAAACAAGAAACAATAAGAGTTTAGGATTATTCTGTCACCCTGTTAACTAAGAACTGAA
Organism: Phrynocephalus guinanensis; assembly: GCA_037367245.1. NCBI lineage: Eukaryota > Metazoa > Chordata > Lepidosauria > Squamata > Agamidae > Phrynocephalus > Phrynocephalus guinanensis. The sequence goes on from CM074734.1 coordinate 22,530,620, forward strand.
TGATTGCTTTTTACTGAACAGCGTATGTAGTTGATCAGCGTCAACAATCACTCTCTTTATGAGAAGAGAAACAGGGCCATGGTAATCACATTACACTGCAAATTGCTTCATCAGTTTTGTTTTCTGTTCCCACTCTTGGTCTTGCTCTTGAACAACCAGCGACAAGAACAAATAATTTGATTTCAGGCACTCTGCTTTTTAAAAAATGTAATGTCATATTTTAGGGATCAAAGTAGAGCTACAAAAGCATGACATCTCAAATTGTCATGAAACTCTTTAGAGCCAACATCAACACAGGAGAAGCTTTAGCACAATCCCATTTGTTTTGTTGGGGGGTGAGGATGGTTTGAAGTTCCCAGTGGAAGGTACACAGCTTTAATGGGTCACTTTAAGGTCACTGATAGTAGTCAAGCTACATGAAACTACTTGGCAAGCCAAGCCTGGAAAGCCATATTGATTATGCGGCATGTTTCCAGGATCTATAGGTTAGGAGAAGAGTTTCCAGCCAGAGGGATTTGAGAGCCAAAGCTCTAGGCTCCTGAGCAGACAAGGAATGGCCTTTGAAGCCACCCAAGACCACAGCTGATGAGGTCTTCCAGAAAGGCTGTGTCTACCTAACTCATACCTTGCTCTCAGGATGATCTCTTCAAAGCATTACAGTCAGCAGATATTTGGGTACTTTTTTTGGAAAGCTCTGGGGTTGATTTGCTATAGTGACATTGGTAAAAGCAACAAAACAGTGCATGCTACTTGTTAGAAATTGGATCAGAACAAAAAGCCCATCATTCTGTTTACATTGTGGCTAACAATTTTTTGTTCTGGAAAGTGACCAACAGAACATGACAGAAACAGCATTCTGATAGCTGGAAGTTAACAATACTGGTGGTGGTGGTGGTGGTGGTGGTGGTGGTGGTGTGTGTGTGTGTGTGTGTGTGTGTGTGTGTGTGTTGTCCTTTTTGATGAAAAGGGACTGCAACACATTATTTGAGGCAGCCACAACCCCTGTGACTCGAAACAAGATGTTCATGGCCATCTCTCCAAGGAATGAAACAGCAAACTGGCCTAAGACAGTGTTTCCCAAAGTGTGCAATGTGCCTCTATGGGGCACTAGGAAGCCCACCCGGGAGCACCACGGAATCCACTTCTCTTCTCTCCCCCTCCTTTGCACCCAAAGCATCATACACCACTTCGTTGCCATTGTTCTCACATCTCTGCCTGGTGCAGAGAGGGAACGCTGGCCTAGCTAGCCAAAGGATAGGGTTTCCTGCCCTCCTGTTTGTAAGGGAGACTTCCCTGCCCTCTCCATCCCCTACAAAAAAAAGCAGCTCCTCCATTTTCCTAGAACCTGCTTCCCTTGGAGAATCAGACCAGGAGTGAGTTTTTATTAAGCCACTTGTATATGACAAAGCCTCTGATTCTGTCTAGTGACCAGCCCTGGTAAAACACCTTGGGAAATTATATTAATGTGCTTATTTTATTTTGTTTATTTTATTTTTCAGAAAGGGGATTTGCAGGTTCGTATCCATGCAGTCCTACTTTAGTGGGAAGCCACGGCCAGTGGCCAGTAAGTCAAAGAAGTTGTGACTCAACCATTGGCCTAAGACATCAAGCAGTGCCTTCAATATTAGTGATTTTTCCCCCTTCCCTACTGTAGCTTCTTAAGCAGATAAGACTAAATAGGCCAAGGAAAGACCTTGGTGGTCCTGAGTTGTTTGAACTTGGACCCTTCTATGATTCATGGTGGGCGGTGGTTCTGGTAAGAAGAGGGAGATATCTGGGGCCATGAGGGTGAGATCAATGGGATGGATGGCTCATTGAATGTTGAGAAAATTCAGCCTGTGCTGCTTCTTCATCAGTGATTGTGGTGCATGAGGTTCACAAAGGAGGACAAGCTTTAAAAAGAAATGGATAATTCTCATTGAATGTTGAACTGTAAGAACCTTTGGAGCAGAAGGCAGGCTGACCAATGTGCGTACTCCAATTTTAATGCAGGCTCACATCAAGCTACAAAACCAGAAACATAAAAGATCTTCTGTAAAGAAACAACCTCTTGCTGTCACAAGTCATGATTTCTTTACTTATAAACACAAAATGCATGGTGCTGTGCTCCTAGGCACTGTCTTATTGTTGTTTTGTTCACCAAACTTGCTCCACCCAACAGCAGCTTTTTCATTTCCATCAAATCATCCAGTGCTCTTTCTCTGCCCCTTTCAATGTGTGTTTTTAATATCCAGCTGTTTTTGTGAGTAGCTGCACTTACACAGCTCTTTTCTCCCTTCCAGCAAAAGGCAGAACTATTCAACACCTTCTTTGCCTCTGTTTTCTCCAAAAAGGAAGAAAGAGATCTACTGGGACAAAGACTAGATGAGGTAGGATGGGAATTACAACATAGAATAGGTAGAGAGCTGGTACAGGAGCACCTGGAAACATTAAATGAATTTAAGTCTCCGGGGCCAGATGAATTACACCCAAGGATATTAAAAGAACTGGCAGAAGTAGTTTCAGAACCATTGACAATAATATTTGAGAAGTCCTGGAGAACAGGGGAAGTCCCCATTGACTGGAGGAGGGCTAATGTTGTCCCCATCTTCAAAAAGGAAAAAAAAGAGGACCCAAATAATTACCGCCCAGTCAGCTTGACTTAATTCCTGGAAAGATCCTAGACAAGATTATTAAACATGCAGTCTGCAAATATTTAACAAACAATGCTGTCATTACAAGAAGTCAACACGGGTTTCTTAAAAACAAGTCATGCCAGACTAATTTGATCTCTTTCTTTGATAGAATTACAGGCCTAGTGGATGAGGGGAATGCTGTGGATATTGTTTATCTGGACTTTAGTAAGGCCTTTGATAAGGTTCCCCATGGTATTCTTGCTAAGAAGTTAGTAGAAAGTGGGATAGATAGTGCAACTGTTAGGTGGATTTGTAATTGGTTGACTAATCGCACCCAAAGGGTGACCATAAATGGCCTCTCTTCAGCTTGGAGAGACGTGACCAGTGGGGTGCCCCAGGGTTATGTTCTGGGTCCAGTGCTGTTCAATATCTTTATTAATGACTTGGAGGAAGGAATAGAGAGTATGCTAATTAAATTTGCAGATGATACCAAATTGGGAGGGGCTGCAAATTCCCTAGAGGATAGGATGAAAATCCAAAAAGACCTTGACAGACTAGAGTGCTGGGCCAAAGCTAATGAAATGGATTTCAACAGAGGGAAATGTAGGGTACTACATTTAGGTAAAAAAAATTAATTGCACAAATATAGGATGGGGGATACTTGGCTGGAGGATAGTACCTGTGAAAGGGATCTGGGAGTCTTGGTGGACCACATATTGAACATGAGTCAGCAGTGTGATGCAGCGGCCAGGAAAGCCAATTCGATTCTTGGTTGTATCAACAGAACCATAGTGTCTAGATCAAGGGAAGTGATAGTACCACTCTATTCTGCTCTTGTCAGACCCCACCTGGAGTACTGTGTCCAGTTCTGTGCGCCTCAATTTAAAAAGGATGTTGACAACCTCGAGCGGGTGCAGAGGAGGGCTACCAGGATGGTTGAGGGTCTGGAGGAAATGTCTTATGAGGAACGGCTTAGGGAACTGGGAATGTTTAGCCTCTCTAAAAGAAGGCTGAGGGGGAATATGATAGCTCTGTTTAAATATTTGAAAGGATGTCATATTGAAGAGGGAACAGGTTTGTTTTCCATGGCTTCAGAGACTAGGACTCGGGGCAATGGTTTCAAACTACAGGAAAAGAGATTCCATTTGAACATTAGGAAGAACTTCATGACAGTTAGAGCTATTCGGCAGTGGAATATGCTGCCGCGGAGGGTGGTTGAGTCTCCTTCTTTGGAGGTTTTTAAGCAGAGGCTGGATGGCCATCTGTAGGAAATATTGTGATGGGGGTTCATGCATGGCAGGGGGTTGGACTAGATGGCCCTTGAGGTCTCTTCCAACTCTATGATTCTATGATTCTATGATCTTTCTACACCTTTCAACCCCTAGCCCCAGAGCATCCCCATTGGCACAGCTCACATATGGGCTGGAGATTTGTTCTCAGTGCCATTGAGGGAGAAGTTTGGGGAGATGGGGATGGGGGAAGGATCAGATGGAGAAAGGAGGAGGGAGAGGGAGAGGTGGGATGCACAAGACAATCCAATTTGGTAATGATTTATTTTAAGTTAGATAATATTAACTGCACTGCTTTAATGTGTATAAAATAGTCAGAGGTTTATTTGGAGGCTTGATTATTCTGAAAAGGACATGCTGGAGGGACTTAACATAATTTCACATAATACCAATGGGTTGGGTTCCCCTCTGAAAAGATACAGAGTTATACGAACTATACAGAATTTGGGAGGGGATATTATTCTGTTACAAGAAACACATCAGAGAAAGCAGGTGGAAACCATTATCAAGAAGCACACACAGTTTCCCGCTGTGGCGAGTTTGCTAAACACTTTGCAGATAAAATCGATCGGATTCGACATGACTTGGATGCCACATTAGTATTTATGTCTGTTGATGTCCCCCTGGCAACTGTCTGTCCAGTTTTGTGGGATTCTTTCCAGCTTGTGCAGCCTGAGGATGTGGACAGGCTTCTTTGGAGCGTGAGGCCATCCACCTGCCGGCTCGACCCTTGCCCAGCCTGGCTCATTAGAGCTTCCCGGGTGGGACTGGCTGAGTGGACAGGGAGGGTGGTTAATTCCTCCTTGATGGAGGGGGTTCTCCCATCTGCTTTGAAGCAGGCAGTGGTTAGACCCATCCTAAAAAAGCCCTCCCTGGATCCCACTATATTAGATAATTACTGGCCAGTCTCTAACATTCCATTCTTGGGCAAGGTGATTGAGCGGGTGGTGGCGTCTCAACTCCAGAGGGTTTTGGATGAAGCTGATTATCTAGATCCTTTTCAATCAGGTTTCAGACCAGGCTATGGGACAGAAACTGCCCTGGTCGCCTTGGTGGATGACCTGCGCCGGGGACTAGATAGGGGGAGTGTGTCCCTGTTGGTCCTGCTGGACCTCTCAGCGGCTTTCGACACCATTGACCATGGTGTCCTTCTGGGCCGATTGGCTGAGTTGGGAGTTGGAGGCACTGTTCTGCTGTGGTTCTGCTCCTACTTGGAGGATCGGTCCCAGATGGTGGTGCTGGGAGATGCCTGTTTGGCACCCTGGCCCTTGAAGTGTGGGGTGCCACAGGGCTCTATTCTGTCCCCCATGCTATTTAACATGTACATGAAACCGCTGGGAGAGGTCATCCGGGGATTTGGAGTTGGGCGCCATCAATATGCTGATGACACCCAGTTATATCTCTCCTTTCCCCCAGATTCCAGGGGGGCAGTGGAAGTCCTAGAGCGCTGTCTGGAGTCAGTGGGGATCTGGATGAGGGCTAACAAACTGAAATTAAATCTGGACAAGACAGAGGTTCTCCTGGTTCGGAAATCTTCGATGCAGGTGCTGGAATATCGTCCTGCTCTGAACGGGGTTGCATTCCCTCTGAAGGAGCAGGTCCGCAGCTTGGGGGTCCTCCTGGATTCAGAGCTGCTCCTGGATTCCCAGGTAGCGGCTGTGGCCAGGGGGGCCTTTGCCCAGCTTCGTCTGGTGCGCCATCTGCGACTGTACTTGGATAGTGCAGACCTGGCCACGGTGATCCATGCCATGGTGACATCAAGATTAGACTATTGCAACACGCTCTATGTGGGGCTGCCCTTGAAGACGGTTCGGAAACTACAATTGGTACAGAATGCGGCAGCCCGGGTGGTTACTGGAGTTCGGCGCTACAACTCTGTCGGGCCACTTCTCCAAGGACTACATTGGCTGCCCATTTGTTTCCGGGCCCAATTCAAGGTGCTGGTTATGACCTTTAAAGCCCTATACAGCTCAGGACCAGGTTATCTGAGAGACCGCCTTCTTCCATATAATCCGGTCCACCCCCTTCGGTCATCGGAGAAGGCCCTTCTACGAGTACCGCCACCCAAGGAAGTGCGAGGGGCGGCAGCAAGAAATAGGGCCTTCTCAGTAGTGGCACCGATACTATGGAATTCCCTCCCCTTTGAGTTGAGAACCGCCTCCTCCCTTGAAATATTCAAGCGAGGCCTTAAGACTTATTTATTTAGGCAGGCCTTCTGAGCCTCCAGCCTTCACCAACTTTTATAACATCTTACTTTTTGGTTTCATTGGCTGGGGAACCTTTTAAACTCTGCTGCAGCTACTGTTTTTTGATCTTGTTTTTATTGTATTATACTGTATAGTATTTTATAGTATTTTATAGGTATTGTATTGTTTTTACATTGTACTGTTTTTATTGTATTTTTATGAATTTGTTGTAAGCTGCCTTGGGTCCCTCCGGGGAGAAAGGCAGCATAAAAATAAAGTTGTTGTTGTTGTTGTTGTTGTTGTTGTTGTTGTTGTTGTTGTTATTATTATTATTATTATTATTATTATTATTATTATTATTATTATTATTATTATTATTATTATTATTATTATTATATACTCCATTCTAGGTGATCAATATATAGCCAATGGAACAAATAAAGTGAAAGGCGTGGCCATAATCTTCAGAAAAGATTCAAAATTTGAAGTATCTGATTCACTAAAAGACCCTAATGGTAGATATATATAGTGAGAAGAAAATTAGAGAAAAGATTATTGCCAATTATTGCCCCTAATTGTAATCAAGCAGATTTTATGCAAACTCTTCTAAGAAAGGTCAAAGATTTTGCCGGGGGGGGAGTTATTCTAGGAGGGAATACAAACTGCATTTTAAACCAGAAGCTAGATACAACTTCTAGAAAAAGAAAGTTAATAAGCAATGGTATTAAAATAAATAAAAATAAAAGCAGGGCAAGTAGATGGCTGGAGATACTTGCACCCCAAAGAGGAGGATTTTACATCTCTCTCTCTCTCTCTCTCTCTCTCTCTCTCTCTCTAGAATTCTAGAATATATTATATTTTTATTTCAGACACATTAGCACGTCTTTTGGATAGAATATATTTTGATTCAATAATTACTTCTGACCATGCACCAATTAAAGTTGGACTAATATCATACAGACAAAACCAAGAATATAGAGATTAAGTTCAAATATTTGTTTAAATACAGAAGTTATAGGGAAAATAAAAGAAGATATAAAAATCTTCTACGAATTGAATGACATAGAAGGAATGAGACCAACAATATTATGGGACACTCTGAAAGCATTTCTTAGAGTAAAATTTATTATGGAAGTATCTAGGATTAAAAAGAAAAGAAAAAAGTTATAAGAACAGATTTAAAAAATTTAAAAAAGGAATTATCAGGATGTCATAAGAAAAGTTAATCAAAGGAGATTCTAATGGAGCTAAAAAGAGTTAGATCAGAAATGGAGGCTTTAGATGTAGGTAGAATCCAAACAATGATAAATTATTTAAAAAGAAATTATTATGAGTATGGAAATAAAAATACTAAATTGTTATAACTCACAGTAAAGAAAAAAGCTACTAAAAGGGCAATTGTATCGGTGAGAACTAAAGAGGCATCAATAGTAACATCACAACAACAGATACTAGAAACATTTAGGGAATATTATAAAGAACTATACAAGACAGAAGTAGAAGCAGATATAAATATCAAGAGTTTTATAAACTGGCTTCCAATAAATCAAATTTTACATGAGCATAAAGAACAACTTAACTCAGCAGTGACAGTATCAGAGGTGAAAGCAGTAATTAAAAATCTTAAGAAGGGAAAAGCACCAGGGTGTGATGGATTTACATCTGATTTTTATCAAACATAGGGAGATGATATATCGAGACATTTAGTATACTTGTTTAGTTCAATATTGTAAGGGGGAGAAATTCCTAACTCATGGAAAACAGCTAGGATAATAACCATTTTAAAAACAGAGAAGGACCCTCAGGATCCAGCTTCATATATACCCATAACTCTGCAAAATCAGGATCAAAAGATTTTTTTCAACAATACTGCCTAAAAGGATAAGTAGTTTTATTAATAACTATGTTCATGGGGACCAGTATGGGTTCATGCCTGTTAGACAGATACAGGACACAACCCGCAGACTATTAAATGTTATACACATAGCAAATAAAAGCCGATGGAAGCTTGCAATGCTCTCACTGAATGCACTCAAGGCCTTTGACAGAGTGGAATGGGTTTATTTGTTAGAGTTAATGAAGGAAATGAACATGGGGGGAATTTTGTTAATGTATTAAGAAAAGTATATATAGAAATGAGAGCAACAGTAGTGATCAATGGATCAGAATCTGAAAATTTTCAGATCCACAGAGGAACTAGACAAGGTGACCCATTGTCCCCATAATTTTTGCATTATGGAACTATTAGCTTCACAAATTAGAAGGAATGAACATATTAAGGGACTTGAATTAAGCAAAGTCCAACTTAAAAGTATAGCTGTACTTAAACAATTATTACAAGAATATATAGTCTATACAGGTTTAAAAATCAATTATCAAAAATCTAAACTTTTTAGAACAAAAGGAAATTCAAAGGAGGTCAAATTTAGATGTATGCTATTCAAGTTTTAAATATCTTGGAATTTGGATAACAAAAATTACAAACCAATTAATTTATAGAATTTTTTTTATAGTGTTCACATTTGTAAAGGAAAAATGAAGAGTTGGGGGAAAATAAACTTCTCTCTATTAGGGAGAATTGCAGTTGTGAAAGCACATATTTTACCTAAATTCTTGTTCTTATTTCAAAATATTTCTTTGCAACCTGACATAAAGAAAATGAGTTCAGTGCAGAAAAGTCTAGAAAATTTTATTGCAGGCGAAGGAAAAGGTGTAAGTTTTGTTAACAGTATTAAGTATAGTGAAAGTGCAAAAGGAGGTTTGGCTATAGCATAATTATTAAAATATTATGAAGCTGTTCAAATGACTCAAATGTCTAAATTTATACAGATGACTAATATACCTGAGTGTGTTAAAATGGAAGGAGATGGAGAGATATGTATAATGAAAAAGCTGCCAGCGGGACTATGGCCGAATGGGCTTCGGTCATCGCCACCGCCTCCTTCAGCGAGGGGTTTTTTCCCTCCCGTCTGAAGGAGACGGTGGTAAAGCCCATTCTTAAAAAATCTGGCCTGTGTCCGGACGATTTAGCGAACTATCGTCCTATCGCTAATGTCCCGTTCATGGGTAAGGTGATCGAGAGGGTGGCGGCGGTTCGGTTGCAGTCGTACCTGGACGATCGGCAGTGCCTCGATCCTTGCCAGTCCGGGTTCAGGCCTCGTCGGGGGACCGAAACAGCTTTGGTCACGCTGCAAGATGACCTAATCCGGGCGGCCGACAGGGGTTGCTCTACCCTGTTGGTTCTCCTGGATTTGTCAGCGGCCTTTGATACCGTCGACCACGGTATCCTGTTGGATCGGCTCTCTGAGGTTGGGATCGGGGGCACTGCTTGCAGTTGGCTCCGGTCCTTCTTGGAGGGCCGTCCTCAGTACGTTCAGCATGGGGGGGGAGTTGTCGGCTCCTTGGATTCTCCCTTGTGGGGTTCCACAGGGGTCGTCGCTGTCCCCTATGCTGTTTACCATCTACGTAAGGCCGCTGGCTGGGGTCATTAGGAGATTTGGAGTCTGCTGCCATCAGTATGCTGATGACACGCAGCTCTATCTCTCCTTTTCCACCTCTGCAGTGGAAGCTGTGAGGATCCTTGATGAGTGCCTGGAGGCCGTGCTGGCTTGGACCGGGGCGAACAGGCTTAGGCTCAACCCCGAGAAGACGGAAGTCATGTTCTTTGGGAGTTCACCATCTGGGTATGGTGGCCCTCTTCCCTGTCTGGGGGGGGTTCCCTCCGGCCAGTGGAGAGGGTGCGGAATCTGGGCGTGGTCCTGGACCCGGCGCTGACCATGGAGGCGCAGGTGGCGTCGGTGACCAGGGCCGCCTATTGCCATCTTCGTCAGATCGCCCAGATCCGCCCATACCTGGATGTTGACTCTCTGAGAACAGTGGTCCAGGCACTGGTGATCTCGGGACTGGACTACTGCAACGCGCTCTACATGGGGTTGCCCTTGACTCTTCTCCGGCGTCTGCAGCGGGTCCAGAATGTGGCGGCCAGACTGGTGGTTGGTGCGCGTCGTTATGACCGCATCACCCCAGTTCTGGCCCGTCTGCACTGGTTGCCCGTTGCAGCCCGGATTAGATTCAAGGTCTTGGTTTTAGTTTATAAAACCCTCCATGGCTTGGGTCCGGACTACCTGACAGAGCGTATCGTCCAGCAATCCACCTCGGCCCGTCCTGTTCGGCAGGTGCGAGCGCACTCGCTGCGGGTTGCCACTCCACGAGAGGCCCGAAAGACGATCACTCGGAACCGGGCCTTCTCAGTGGCAGCCCCTTCCTTATGGAACGCCATCCCCAGCGAAGTGCGCTCTGCAGAGTCCCTGCAGGCCTCTCGGAAAGCTTTAAAAACTTTTCTGTTCCGAGAGGCCTTTGGCGATCTCAGTTAGGTGTTTTTTTTTGTTTTGTTTTTCTTTCCCTCCCGCCATTGCCATTGTTTTAAATTAGTCAGCCTATTCAGTGTGCCTAATTTAACTTTGTTAGGATTTGTCTCTCCGCATGCTGGGATGTAGGAGGATTTTACATGTTATGTTGTCTTATTGTCTTATGTTGTCTTTGCTTTATATTTGATGTATCCCATTGTTGTTGATTTCGTACTTATTGCTTTGTTAGCCGCTTAGAGTACTACATGTAGTAGATAAGCGGGATATAAATACAAGAATAAATAAATAAATAAATAAATAAATAAACATGCTTTAACAACAAAGTGACTTAAGAAAAGTGACCAAACCCAGAATTTATATAATTTCAAAACATTAAGAATATGGAAGAAGCATATAGGAATCTTTGCTCCTCCCATATCACCCCTCTGTCCCATCTTGGAACACCCTAACTTTAAATCTCAAAAGGAATTTGAACAATTTAGGTACTGGACTGAGACTGGACTCTATAGAATTACAGATTTATTTGAATCAGGGAAGCCAATAATGATCAGTCAATTATAACAGAGAACAAGAGGAAGTAAAACTAATTGGCTACAATTAAAACAGATAAGAAATTTTACAGTGAACTTATACCAAAATCAAGGCCCCATTAGACCATTAACAATGTTGTGTAGAAAACGATAATATAAATGAGGGGTTAGCTTCAATAAAACATAAATGTATTATAGACAAAGAATTCTGGGAAACAAACAGTACTATTCCAAATGAAGTATGGGTGAGGATTTGGACTGGGTACCCTTATAAATCAATTTCAGCAAAAGCTAGGGAAACAGTTTTAAAGATAGTACATAGATAGTATTTCTTCCCCATAAAATTGCATAACATTAACAGAAGGATCCCTGATGCATGTTGGCATAATTGCGGGTATAAGAGTTCTTTAGAGCATATATTGTTGGCATGCCCAAATATAGAAACATTCTAGAATAAAGTTATTAACTCGACACAGAAACTAACTAAACAGAAAATAGATCCAAATGAAATGTTGTTATTATTCTCATTATTTACTGGGGGAAATGAAAAACTAGCTAATAAAGAATTAATATCAATCCTCATGGGCATGGCTAGAATGGAAATTACTCACGATTGGAAATATGCCGAGGATCTCTCACTCACAAAATTCATAAACCGAATATGGAAAGTTGCAGTTATGGAAAAACTAACTAGTAGATTTAAACTACACAGGAGAGAGATAAAACACAATAAATTTACTAACCTCAGATGTTATACAAAAAACTAAATTGGATAAATCAGAATATGGACTGGGCTGTTGGATAGTTTACAAATGTTTAATTCAACATTTTATTTGGTATTGTTTGTATAACAAGCTATATTAGATGGTATGTATTATCCTATGTGGATTGTCAATAAAAATGAAAATAAAAATAAAATAAAATAAAATAAAAACTTTCTACACACCTGCACTGCAGGCATTGTCAGGGTTGCCTCATGTTAGAAGAGATTTAAGACTTTTGCATATTTGTGTATTTGGCGCAATGGTTAAATGCCTGTACTGCAGCTAAAACTGTGCTCACGATCTGGGGTTCAATTCCAGGTAGCAGGCTCATGGTTGACTCAGCCTTCCATCCTTCTGAGGTCGGTAAAATGAGTACCCAGCTTGCTTGAGGTGGGGGGCAATGTGTAGCCTGCATACTCTAATTAAAACTGTAAACTGCCCAGAGACTACTTGAAGTGGTATGGGGCGGTATATAAGCAGAACACTTTTTTGCTTTGATATAGTTGTTGTTGTTGTTCCATGCCAGTCAACACATGGGGATCACAAAAAATATGCAAGAAAACCTTGGATTTCCCTATTCCTGGCATATGCAAGGGTATAAACACATTTGAATTCTTTTCTGATGCTCCACTAATGCCCACATACACTCTATTAATTCAACAATTTTGCATAACTGTTGATTATTCAAGAATTCTCATTTGTACTTGACACTGCTTGGTCTTTTATTCTAGCCTTTGCTAGGCAGCAGCTGCTATTTAGCAGCATATGAGAGCTGATGTACAGTCATATGTTGACCGTGATAATGTTGATAGTGAAGAATGTTATTCTATTTTCCAGATGCAGGGTGCAAATGGTGCTTTTAGGAACGAAAAGAAACATCTGCCTCTGAACCTACACTTCATATTAACCGTGCTCACAAAAGGTTGTGCTAGTAAGAAGAGTCACCATATTCAAAAAAGCATGTCCCAAACTGTGCTTTCAGGGAAAGCTTTTCTTACGCCATCAACTTGCCAGCTTCACTGAGTTTCACTAGAGTTTTTCATGGGCAACCTCTCCACTTGTAACCCTCCCTGTTATTTTCTATTGCCTCTTTCCTCTTTTTCATGGCTGCAGGAAGTGTATTAAGGAGGGAAAGCAACACAGAGCCTTCTAAGTGCTAGTGCAGAAGGGAGGGTCCTAGAAATGCCCTTGTCCTTTAAGGTGCTACAAGACTCTTTGCTGCACTAACTAACACAACTGTTCCCCTGGAAACTAGGAAAGTGTGTGCGTCTTACAGGCGGGAGAACAGCAGCCACCCACCCTTTCTCTGCCTCAGGGCTTACGAGAAATGCTTGTATCTAATACGTGAACTATGCCAATAGAATTTCCTTGTAGACAGGGTTTATTTTAGGACAAGCAAGCTCTGGACAGGGAAAGAAATGTTTGTAAACACTGCATCTTTAATCGCCTGCAACATGCATGAACATTCTGTTCATTGTAACATGTGTTTTTCTCCATCCTGCATCTTGTACAGTCACACATAAAAGTAACATTTGCTCAGGTTGTTTTTCTCTCATCTGTAGAAGTACTTCTACAGATTCAAGGATATCACTTGGCTGAATCCGTTGTTTGTACAGTAATTTATTCTGATGTTCATCATTTCTATAGCTATTTCCCATTTACCTGCTGAGAATTTCACGTTGTATGCCTTGCTACTGTTGAAGGATTTTCTTTTCTTCTTAAAGGTTTAAAAGTCTCAACTGTAGATGTTTGCATGATGCGTCTCCCAAAGATCTTATGCAGTTGAAAGTATATTCCAGATTTCAGGTCAATTATTCTGTGATGAGTATGTGAAAGCCAGTGCAGTGATTGTGGGGTTAAAGTTCCCCTGGAACTTGGTTAAAGTTCTGAAGTGATGGATGCTATCAGAATTTTTTTAATTGCATGAATGAGAGCTGCCATTTTGTTCTTTTATGGATGTGCTAACAGTTTTCGTAAACATGGCCACTGAAGAAGCATCTAGTATATGTGTAGAACTGACGAAGGAAGGAAGGAAGGAAGGAATATGACAATGAAAAAGGAATAGAAAAATATCAACTAATGGAACCAAAGGAACACTTCCTATTCTAGATGTTCCCCTTCTTTTGGAGAGCAAGCTTACATTGGTACTAGAGATGGGCACGAATCAAAAAAAATGGCATTTTGGTTTTTCGTTTGTCGTTGAGAGGTCTGTTTCGTTTCGTTTCTGTTTTTTGTGAATTTTTGGGAAATAATCGTTTTCGTTTTTCTTTTTTGTTTTTCGTTTCTACCCGCTTTTTGCGTGATTTTTAAAGCATTTCCGTGCGGGGGCATCCCCCAACGCCCCAGACCAGAGGGAAAATACTAAAAAAATTGATGCTGGCAGAGACACAGTATAGACTAGGTACGCAGGGAGGCTGCAAAGGCAGTGGCGGGTGTTGCCCAGGGTGCAAGGCAGCCACAGAGTGACTGCACTGCGGGGCAGGGGAGGGTACTCACTGAGAGGTAAGCACACACGCACACAGGGAGGCTGCAGGACTGAAGCTAGAGTTGCAGAGACAGCAATCCCACCCTAACTCCCACCGGGGACTGCAAGGAGGACGGGGGCTGCCAGAGCTTTTTATGCCCTCTGTGGCTGCCAGATCTGCCTGCAACCTGGGCATGCTATTGGTTGAAGTTGTCCAAGAATTTACATGATTCCATCACATGGCTTGCCTCCATGTTGTGGCTGGAGTGGCGACATCCATTTTGTCATCCTTAAAGGGAAAAGAAAAATACATCACGATGGGAGAAGACAAAAACAAACGTTTTAAGGACCCCAACCCCCTGGTAGGTAATAATTTCAAATAATTATCGCATTATCACTGCATTTTTATGGATGTCCAGGGTGTTTTAATACCCAAGAAATCAATATTAGGCATCTGAGAGCCATTTTGGGTCAATGTCCCCTAACTCCCCTTAAAGGAAAAAACTACAGCGACCTGACAAAAGACATAAATGCACGTTTTAAGGACCCCAACCCCCCCTGGTAGGTATTATCAGACAGTATAAATAATTATCACTGCGTTTTTATGGATGTCCATGGTGTTTTTTAACATTTAAAACAATTCATTTCATTGCGTGTCACCATTAGCGAAAACGAAATGTAACGAACATAATTTTCGTGGTTCTGTTCATTTTGTTCCATTTTCATCACAATTTTCATTTGTCGTTTCGTTACGTAACGAAACGAATAACAAATAACGGAAACGAAAAAATGTTCATTTCGTGCCCATCTCTAATTGGTACAGAAGCAACATTCCCTTGTGGATTCAGTCATTTGAAACTCAGGAGGACTATCTAAGTGTATGTCCCCTTTTGTCAAGGAGTCATATGCACACTTCTAAGAATATAAGAAAACTTGTGTTTAAAAGAGAAATACATTTGTGATAGTAAAGGTGATATAAGTTCTAGTTTGAGCTAACTCAATTGAAAATGTCAGGAGTCATGGCTGCCCCTTTAATCTCCAGGGAACAAAGGCACAACAAGAGAGGGGTATGAGAAAGAAAAAATGGCATCTACAACCCTAAGAATAGCAATCTAAGGTGAAAGGAATATCAATGCAGGCCAGAATAGCTCAAGGACAGTCTAGGAAACATGAGGCCTTCTCCCTAATCTTCCCCATGCCTTTTCTTAAATGTAAGCTAAACTGCAACCCATCATTTCCAGTATCTTGCAAGATAATGATCCATGACAGAGGAGTCCAGTGCTTGATGGCTAACTCCTAATTAAGAACATGGTCCACTTAAAACTGATTACCGAAGCCTTACTTATACTTAACAGTTCTCGCAGTGCTCTTGTGTTACCAATGACTGTTGTAGAGATGGGCATGAAACGAACAATTTTTGTTTCCGTTTCCGTTTTTCCTTTCGTTACACAATGAAACGACAAACAAATTTTGTCTCTAAAATGAAACAAAACGAACAGAAACACCGGAAATTTTGTCATGTGTTTCGTTTTCGTTACGGCAATACAAGTGACCTGCTTTAAATGCTAAAAAAAAATCACAAAAAATTGAAATAAATGGTAATGAAATGGTAACAAAACGAACGAAAACAAAAATGATTTTTTTTGCAAAAATTCGCAAAAAACGGAAACGAACCAAAACGGACCCCCTAAATGACAAACAACAAATGAAACGCCATTTTTTTGATTCGTGCACATCTCTAGACTGTTGCATTAAGGCTAATGCTAGCAAAATATAGGCACAATTCTAGCAGCAAACCTTCCTGAAAAAGCACCTATGTTATGGGAATCCTAAGAGATTCAGACACAGAACACAGGTAACTCTGCAGACACTCATGGAGCACTAGGTTGCTCATGGTTATTTGTGCACTAGTCGCACAAAGAAAGTCTCACAGCTATATAATTCAGAAAGAAGAACAAAGCTGTGCGGTCCTTCCACAATCAAGAGTAACGAATACCATTATTAGGTAGGTAGGTGCTGTCAGTTTGGGACGGAGTTACAAGAAGCCTAATAGGGCTTTCAGTGAGATATTCAAGGAGTGGTTTTACCAGTTTCACTCCTCCAGTGAGTTTCCATGAAGATTCAAACTCTGGACTCCAAACTCTTGGTCCATCTCTGTATCCATTACACCACACTGGATACAATACCTTTATTCAAACACTAAAAATAAAAATCACCCAATACAGAAAGCTAGTTGGTGACCATTGTGTTGCGGATGGTACAGAAAAAAACCTTGAGAGTTCCAAACCCCATGGAAACTTAGAATAATGGAGTTGGAATGGTCCTATAAGGCTGTTGAGTCCAAACCCGGAAATCCAGTTCAGAAATCCAAATCAAAGTGTATCTGTCAGATGAGGAAGTCTTAATTTTTATGTATCCTTTTTATTTTCAAGACCACTTTGAGATTTTGGGAAGCCACACTCTGTGTGTGTGTGTGTGTGTGTGTGTGTGTGTGTGTGTGTGTGTGTGTGTGTGTGTGTGTGTGTGTGAGTGAGAGAGAGAGAGAGAGAGAGAGAGAGAGAGAGAGAGAGAGAGAGAGAGCTATCTTCCACCTTTTTGTTGATACTGTTTGGCAATGAGCCATTAGAAATTCCTTTTTAAGAATCTCCCATCCATCTTGGAGTCCTATTAGAACTCCCTGCCATGGAACTTATCATTATTATGATATTATTCAAATTAGCTTTTCTAAAATCAAGCGCACACATGCAGCTACACTCTACTTTTGTTTCCTTTGAAATCCAAAACTCAAGTACCACATGGCCATTTTATCCTCGAGTTCCCCTTACAGCCAATTCTATCCAGTCATCTTGGCCGATCCAGCTCAAGGCAGATGGTTTGTGGCAGGCCTGTTATTTAACAGTGGATTCCAAAATGCAGGCTGCATACACACATCAGGGGTGTTGATTTCAAATGCCAACCTTGGTGGCTGCTGGCTGGATTATCTCTCCCAGCTCACCAAACAAGAAGATGCCAGGTATTCAGCATCCCCCACACCCAATGAGCAAGGTGTAACACCTTTGTCTCTATGCTAGATATGGGCTCGAAATGCTAGTTCAGTGGTTTGTAGTAGGTCATCTGTTGGTCCAACAGTTTTTCCATGATTCTCACCCTTGCAGGCACCCACTCAGAGGCAGCACACAGAGGTGGTGGGGCAAGAAAGCCAGGGCACTGGCTTTCTAAGTCAGGGGTATCCAAACTTTTTGCAAGGA
Source organism: Phrynocephalus guinanensis (assembly GCA_037367245.1). Classification (NCBI taxonomy): domain Eukaryota; kingdom Metazoa; phylum Chordata; class Lepidosauria; order Squamata; family Agamidae; genus Phrynocephalus; species Phrynocephalus guinanensis. Next base: position 22,548,083 of record CM074734.1, read on the forward strand.
GGGCCAGATTTGGTGAGGTGAAAATGTGTGGGGGCCGACCATTCAGCCGCATTTGCCCCCCCCCCCACCGGGCCAGATTTTGGACAAGTCTCTATAACATGCAAGGAGGAAGGGAGGATGCTGCAGCAACAGAGCTGGGGGCGGGTAGGCTGGGAAGGTGGCTGGGTGGTGCTGGACAGAGGCAGGGAGGGCAGACAAAACATAAAACTGCAAGCTGATGCCTCCCACTGGTATGGGGAAGGGCCAGCTGGCGGGGATGCATGACTGGCTGAGCTGGTGAGGAGAAGAGTCCGAGGGACACTCGAAATTTGTAAATGGACCGCATTTGGCCTCCAGGCCTGATTTTGGACATGCCTGCTCTAAGTGGACACCCACTGGAAGAGGTGGAGTCAGAACTGCAGAATATCTGTTGAACTGACAAATGAGCCAGCACAAACCACCAAACTCTTCACTATTATTTTCACTGTATTTTCCCTATTGTAGAACTTCTTGGTACATTATGAGTGACCGGTTCGGGAAGAAAGGCGAGGCTTGAATAGCCAAGTTATCTTCAGACTATAACTAGGAAAGGAAATTTAGGCTTATTCTCCCTCCAACAAGGGTAATCTGTTGTGCTAATTCATCATGATAGTTTAATCTACCCAAGCTCGTGTTGAAGGCAAAATACATTAAGTGTTTGACTAAAAGCTCATTTGCTTTAAAAATGAAATAAGGGGTGCTTGAAAACACACATACACACAGACAGTAGAGGATGGGACCCTTTCAAGTAAAATGACTTACGCAAACACAATAAAACAGATTGAATTCATGGGGGAACTGCTATGCCCTATTAGTTGCATAAAATCCATAATATTTGGATTAATGGTTCAGTGTAGTGGCAGAAGAACATATATTCTAGCATGCCTAGGCAGAGCTGACTTTCATGATAATAAAATGCAAACTATTTTGTATTTGCAAATTTCAATCTTGGTGCAAATCATGAGCATTAAATGGGCTCAGCAAATCAAGCTGCAAGCATTCTCATCTTGCCCACATGTCTTGTACAGCTACGGTCCTTTGCTTTCATTCCTTCGCATCAGAGAAATTGTGTGAGAGAGCGGTAAATGCCAAAGCTGTTTCAGCACCTAAATAATTGCTGCTTCCAAGCATGGCGTCCTCACAAAATGCCACCATATTTCCAATTCCTTCTGAAGCGATGGGTTCTTTGTGGTGTATAATTGCTTCCATCCTGATACCCCATGGAAATAACTGTACAGTATTAAGAAAAAGGAGAACATTTCTCATTGAAATATATGTATCTATGAATGGCACGAGTGATATTAGAGCTATGTGATCATTTGGAATGTTTTCTCTTTTGGCTCAAGTAAAATCATTGGATTAACCATTTTCCCCACATGGTATCCATTTTAAAATTCTTAACATGAATGCCACCATGTAAGGGTTTCTTTTCCAATTTCTTGATTGACAAAACAATAGAATTTCTCTCTATTAAAAGATCAAGTAACTTTAATATTTTCTGAAACAATGAAAATGCACAGCAAAAGCCATAGTTTGCAGTTATATCTGAATTCAGGATGGGGTCTCCAAAGCACAACAAGTGACAGAAAGCCACATTTTGGTTGACTATGCGGAACAGCCTTCTAACTGTTAAAACAGCATGACAATGGAACTAATTACCTCAAGAGGGGGTGACAAGTGCTCCAGCATTGGAGGCATTCAAGGGAAATCTGGACAACAATCTGCCAGATCTGCTTTGATTGGATTCCTGCAAACAAGCAGGGGCTGGATTCGATAGCCATATAGGCCCCTTCAAACTCTATTACACTATGATTCTATGATAAAACTAGTATTATAACTTGTTAGAATAAACATTACTGGACAACAGAGCTAGGAAACAATGGATTACCAATCTGTTGTTACCCACAAGGATCATTGTAGCTAAAGAAAGTTGTGACAGAAGGCTACTGATCTGTAAATGTTATTTGTATCAATACAAAATGGATACTGCAGTCAAGAAATCAGAAGAAGACTGCACGTTTAAAGGGCAGCTAGGAACAATCTAGGACATATCCTCAAAGGCAAGGATGTGGAGATGGCAATGAATATCATCTACAGTAATGTAGTCTAAATTATTATATAAAGATGTGAACATTGGAGAGTAAAAAAAGCTGACAGCAATAAAAATGCATACATAAAAATAAATGACACTCAACTCCACCTCTCATCACCACTGGATTCCAAGGAAGCTATTTCGACTTTAGATCAGTGCTTAGCTTCGGTAATGAACTGGATGAGGAAGAACAAACTGAAACTTAACCCAGAGAAGACAGAGGTGGTTCTGGTCAGTCAAAAAGTAGATCAAGGGATCGGGACCCAACCTGTACTGGATGGGATTATGCCCCAATTGAAAAAAGAGGTGCATAGCTCTGGGGTGATCCTGGACTCATCCTTGAGCCTAAATGCCCAGGTCGCAGCTGTGGCCAGGAGTGCATTTGCACAAAAAATACTAGGCCAGTTACATCTTGAGAAATCTGCTCTGTGGCCACTGTTACACATGCCCTAGTGACATCCTGGCTGGACTATTGTAATGCACTCTATATGGGGCTACCAATGGAAAATCTCAGGAAACTTCAACGGGCCCAGAACACAGCAGACCGATTGCTGAGTAGGGCAGGTTACAGAAATCACATTACACCCTTACTAAAGCAGCTCCACTGGCTGCCAATCAGCTATTGGGCAAAATTCAAGTTGCTGACCTTAACCTACAAAGCACAAAACCACCTGGGTCCAACCTACCTCAAAGATCAAACTCACATTATGACCTGGCTCAGGTGCTAAGGTCATCAGGAGAGGCCTTTCTCTCCCTACCGCCACCTTCACAGGTGCGTCTCATAAGAACACATGAAAGGACCTTCTCTGTTGCTGCTCCCAGACTTTGGAACTCCCTCCCGCTGGAAGCCAGGACTGCTCCATCTCTGCCATCTTTCCGGAAGCAGGCAAAGATCTTCCTCTTCAGGCAAGCTTTCCCTGAGTGAGGGACTACCTACCATGCAACTTTTAAATGGATTACCATGCATTGACTGATTTCATAAGAACACAAGTGTTTTCCATGTTTCCTTTCTACCCCTCATAATGGGATTATTTTTTTTCTTTTGGCATGTTCTTTGTAGCTTTAATGTTACATTTTAATGTTCGAAGGTGCCTCTTCTAATTCCTTGTTCTTAATTTGAATATGTCTTAAATATACTGAGCTGTATATTGTCCCTCATGATTGTAAGCCACCTTGGGTCCTTTTCCAAGGAGAAAGATGGGGTAAAATATTAAATAAATAAATAAATAAATAAATAAATAAATAAATAAATAAATAAATTGATTTGAAATGTGATGTTGGAGCAGAGCTTTTAAGACACACCTGAGAGGCTAAGCTCAAGTGTGAATGCTTCCTAAAAGTAAAAATGACTAAATTGAAGCTAGCGTTACTTTGGGCACATCACGCAAAGACAGGACTCACTGGAGTAATGCTTGGGAAGGTTGAAGGCAACCGAGAAGAGGAAGAGGGAATATGAGATGGGCTGGCTTCATACAGCAAGCCATGTGTGTGGTTTTGCTAATGCTGAGCAGGGTTGCTGCTGATTTTTGGAGGTCACTCAAAGTATCACTATATGGCAGGAGCATCTCGATGGCACAGGACAACAACAATCACCTACATGCAGGGCCAAAATCGGAAGCAGAAGTGAAAGTGCTTTGCCCTCCACCAAGTCCCACATTCAGCCCCAGACATACCCAGATGAAAATGGAGGCAGCAACAGCAGAATCATAGAATCATAGAGTTGGAAGAGACCTCAAGGGCCGTAATAAGGAAGGCTCTCAGCCAAAGATCCAAATTGCTCATGGTTGTCAAAACAGACATGACTGGACTCAAAGCTAGGAAACTGCCCTTCAGTGTCTCTGAAAAGTAGCCTATGGGTTGGATATGAGTGTGGGAGACCCATGTTTGTTTGGAGAAAGGGGATAGTTCAGACACACTGACTGATTTATTTCTTACACTTATTGACCACCTGATTTTCCCGAAGGGAGCTCTGGGCAGTGTACAACACATCACCCAACAGTGGCTGCCCAACACAACCACAGAACAAACCTAACAGATACAAACCAACATCCAATACCATATAAAAATACTAAAAAGATAACAGATAAAATAAACATAGCACCACTGAACAAGACAAATCAAAGTCAAAGCCAGGTCCAGCAAGAAGACTGAGGGTGTTTATACACGACCCCTAAGCTCCGCCGCAAATGGCTGCAAGCTCCGGACCTTAAAAATGTTTACCCACCAGTTCTGGACTTTGCAGACAATTAAGTGTCACCCCGCCCACTTTAGCGCGACCCAGAGCACTTTTCTTGTACCTTCTCTCTGGAGGTGAAAAATTTTGATGCGGAGAGTGCCTGAGCTCTCCTCGCTTCTTTCTGTTGTTTTTCTTTTGCCTCCACCCCTTAAAGAGGAATCAGGAAGTAAATGGAGGTCGGAGCAACTTCCCCCAGCACCGGAGGTAAGCCTTTTATTCTTTTGTCTCTGTCTAAGGCTTTTTTTTCCTCCCCCCCTCCCGCAGACAGAACAAAGAAGTGCGGAGCGGGTGGGGACGGAGGAACAGCAACGAACCCTCAAGATCTCTGGTCCGAATTTAAGGGACCAGCGGATCTTAGGGGTCGTGTAAAAAGGCCCAAAGAAACTGGTGCCAGCAGCGGGGGGGGGGAGAGGAGAAAAGAAAAAAGAAAAGAAAAACCAAGTGCTCAGGGGCGCCCAAAGCATTGCCTGAAGAGCCAGGTCTTTAAGGCCTTCCAACCCTGATGCACTTTATTTCTACATATCCTCCAAAACATTGCATGAAAGATTTAATAGAGGCAAATGATTTAAAGGGTCAATGAAGAAATATATTGGGCAGAAAATATAGCAGTATGTTCCACTGGACTGTTAATTCTGTGGAACACAATATGTAATCAGGCTGGCCTATTGTGGTAGATGTTATTTTATTCAGGAAGCAGATTTCCTATCCTACAAAAAATTCCACCTGAAACCTATTTTATTTCCTTGAATTCATTATTCAGCTCTCCAAATTTATGGCATACTCCTATAGCTGTTTACTTAGAAGAGGTAAGTCCCACTGGCTTCAACGAGTCTGTCTCCCAAAATAAATATATATAGGATGTCACCTTGAATCACTTTTCACAAGTGACACTCTGATCTGTTGTCGAATACCACAGTGGTCCTCATTTAGGTTGAAGTTTGCTGGAAAAATAATTTAGGGTTAAAAGATATGTGGGAAGCAGTCGGTGCTCAAAATCTCAAAAGGAGAGGTGAACAACTGAGGTCCTCTAGCTGGTGCTGAACTGCAGCTCCTCTCTGTCCTTGGAAGAAGTCAGCCAGCAGTGTGTGGAAGGGCACAGTGCCCTGCCCCTAAGCTACGGGGACTTAGCGACTTTGTAGGAGATAAGACTAGGTTCCTCTCAAGCCCTGGAGTGCCTGCCAGCAGTCGCCTGCCTCAGGCAGAGAAAGGCCTTTCTCACCACTTGGTCCAATGACCAGCTGAACTGCAGAAAGAAAGCCGGTGCCCTGGCCACTCAGCCTTCCCATGAGCAGCTGTCATGCTGCTGTTTTTGTAGCACCACCATTGTGCATAAAAGCAGCCACCCTGCCCGCCCTTTATTGTCTGAACAGCTTTGATTGGAGTCACCACCCGAATCAGATTGCTAGATAATATTTTTGTAACACAAATAAAAACGCCCAGGGCTATTAAATGGCTCTCTCAATGTTAGTAATGGAAACTTGAGGCTGAATGATGTTAACACCAAACAAAACCCTGAACTGGCACAGGTTGGTGAGACCAGTGTCCCTTTGTGACCCAGCATGTCTTCTCCCACCCTAGTTCCTCAGTCAGGTGGTCTCTCACACACTGGTTCCTTGGTCAGGAGAGCAGGCAGCACCAGCAGCACCAGCAGCGGTGGCTGAATAAGAGGTTCAGTCAGGCAGCTTCAGCTTCACTCTAGTGTTCTGGGACCAAGTTATTTGCTGCTTTCAAAACTCTTATCAAATGTCACTTAAGGCCACTTATCTTAAAGACACTGGAGATCCACACAAAGCTGCAAAGAACCTGTTGTTCTGTATTTTCTAGGTAAGAAGGCAGAGCTTATTGTGCTCATCTTTAAGGTAATAAAAGGTTTAGTGCTGGACTAAACACAGAACCATGGATTCTCAAGGGGACCTGAGACCAATTCACAAGTAGGCAAGCACAAGAAATATGGCTGGGGAGCAAGGTGGTGGTGGTGGTGGTGGGCTGGATCAGGGTGAGAAAGCAACTCACAACAAACCTGGCATTAATTGACCTGTATATTTTAGTCCACACGGTGGTGGTGGTGGTGGTGGTGGTGGTGGTAGAAGAGAACACATCCCTGTTTCAGGAAGATCGGTCCAGGGTTCTACTGGAGGCTTGCCCTTGGCCATGGTTCATGCATGCTGCGGAACGGCTCCATTCAGATTCTACACAATGTCACATCTTCTTTTCCCAGTGGGTCTTGTGTGGGATGTAAGGAGGACGGTGTGTCCAGAAGCACAAGAGGACTGAGGGTCAAAAACACCTTGCTTCAGGCTACTATGGCTTGTGCTCTGCTGTGTACAGTGAGAGTGTGTGCCCAGAGTCATTAGCATAAGCACACCATTGGCCGGTTGCCAGTTCCTAAACAGTCTGTCCTATCCTGGAAGCTGAAGAGAAAAACTTTGAATTTAATTGAGCAGCATGGGCCTGCAACCCTGAAGCTTTTTTTATTCTGAAACATTCCTGCCTTCAGAGTGACGGAATTGGTTCAATTCGTTTCAGAAAGATGCATTTGTCAACAGCTGGATAGCTCAGTAGCTCTGGAGCCAGAGATTGGGAGTTTGATTTCCCACTGGACCTCCTAGACAGGAGCTGGAGTTGATGATCCATAGGGAGGCCCTTCTGGCTCTGCAATTCTAAGATTATTACTCTCTCTTGTCTCCACGGATCTGGTTTTGCCAGCAAAAGGATTTGGCGTGGCTCCTGTATTTAGATTGAGACTTTGTCTCGAGGGCGCTCCTGTCTGTAGCAACAGGTTGCCACTTAGTTCTGGCCGTTTGCCTTTGACATTTTTACCTGTGCTGAGGAAAACACAACAGAGCATTTCCTGGCAGTGTGTCTAGGGGCTGAATATGGATCAAAGTACTGGGTTCTGTAACATCACGGTAATTAATATGTTACCTGCCAGGGGTGCATCTCAGTTAGCAGTACTACAGTGACCTTGTTGACAAGTGTCACTAGGAATGCTCTCTAGGCCTTGCTATGGCAGCTTCTCTTCCTTTCCTACAGTGCTCATGAAAGGCAGGAGCCTTTGCACTTCCTTCAAGGAAAGACGTTGTCATTACAATGGAGTGTGGCAGCAAACTTCTTAGCAATTCCACAGGTCTCACTAGGAAAACATTACCTCAGCCCGTTGCTGTAGAAATACTTGTCACATCACATCAGGATGACAGAATGCTAACAAGGAAAAAAATACAGCTAATCTGAAAGGTGACGTCAAATGAGAGCATTGTGGATACCATCAACCAACAGAAAGGCATGTGCATGCACACGAGTACTGAAACAAACTAAACTTCATCTTTCATGCGTAGCTGAAATTACTAAACTGGAGATATTGTACTTTGGATGTACAGGAAGACTCAAGGCAATCGAGGTAGGAAAAGTAGACTAACAGGAAAGGGGGAGGGCCAAATAAAAGATGGAGTGAGTTAATAAAGGAAGCTGCAGCCTGTCATAGAAGCTTAATCGAAGCTTTTGCAAGTCATTAATTCATATGTAAAGGTGATCTTGGCCTCTGTTATTAGCATGCCACTCTCCGGGTTCTGTGGGGCTATATTTTAAAATGAGCATTGAAATCACAAAAAAACATGATTTTTAAAATACCCCTGAGTTCCATTCACAAACACTGAGCCAGAGCACGAGTCACTTGCAGGGAAAACGAAATATGCAAATATCTCTTTGAAGCAAAATGGGTCAGGATCAGGAACAAAATCCCAAGCAGCTTTATCACACAAGGCAGAAGACCCACAGCACAATGGAAACAGTTCCACATGCAGAATTTTTAAAGCTCTAAATTGAAAACAGGCACAGATACAAATACAGCATATTGCTAAATGGATTCAACCTTCCAGTGTCTCTCCTTCTCAAACATGTTGAAATTCAGTTGCCTAAATCAAGACCCTCTTGGCCTACAGTACATCATCTTCTATGGCAACAGCCCTCATTTTCTTCTTAAGGCCTTCCTTCCCTCTTTCCAAACTGGAATTTAGAATCACAGGTCCTTCCTAAAATTCCACCCCCCACCCCCACCCCCACCCCCAAGGACTGAACCAAATAGTCCACAAGGGTTATATTAGTAAAACGTATCAGCAGTGAGGGAATTCTTACTATTGAAGGAACTGCATTCAGTCAAATCTGGACCACTCATGAAGGCTGACTATGGTCTGGTTCTATAGGGTAGTGTTCTCCACCTGGTGTCACTGTTCTAGCCACCAAATCGGATGATTAGTCACCAAACCCCCCTTCTTTGGAACTCTGAAGCCACATGTCTTTTAGGGGTAAAAAGATAGGGTGTATAATACAACAGTTAATTCCAAAAGAGCTAGCTTGTTGGGAACAGAAGAGAAGTTCTAAATAAAACGTGGGTATTTTTGATAAGGGTGACTGCTACTATTTGTTGACATTTGTCTCTCCCCAGAAGGTTCCTCAGGTATCCTACAGAAGCATCACTTGGCCTGCTGTTTCTGCCATCTTCAGAATGGTTTAAGAATATTCAAATCTGAAGGATGGGGGGGAGGGTGTTGTGCCCCTCCTGTAAATTGAATCCAGGAGCCTCCACTCCTCTTTTCCTACTCCAGTGGACGGTGCTATAGGGCAGACCTAGATTGAGAGAGGTCAAGGTTACAGACATCAGTGATCATAACTGAATGTTGAAGGGGGCCTTGAAATCCAAAACTGACATCCAGTCCAGTGCACCTTTGCCCCATCAATTCATATCATGGGATGTGGAGAAATCAGTCTTAAGCCACTAAATAGGAGGCAATCTGGAAACCTTTGGGCATTATTTTTGCACCTAAACAGTCCACTTGAGGAAATACAGAAGCTTATTTTTGAGGGAGAAGCAGTGCTTCCACACAAAGATTATAAATGTGCCATCATTGTGCCTTACTCATGGAAGTTCATGAGAAATTGATGATGGTGTCTTTAGTTTCCAGCCTTTTCATCTTTTACCATGATTTCTTCTCTGGGGGTTGGGCGTAAAAGGAACAGAACAGAATAGTGGTTTATGCCTTTAATTCAGAACAGAAGGAGACTTCTACTTTGAAGCTCCCAATGTGTACAACATTAAAAAAATTCTTCTTAGCTTTGTCAAGGGGGGGGCTGGCAGTTAGAAAAGGCATGTTTTCCAGAGCTCTGACTTTCTCTTGCTCTTTCCTGCTGTTGATCAATCCTGGGTTTGACTCTGGTTTTTGTTTATTTGTTTGTTCGTACAAAGTAGTAGCTACCGTGTGTGTGTGTGTGTGTGTGTGTGTGTGTGTGTGTGTGTGTGTTGCATCCTTACAATCGTGACCAACTCTTCGTGACGTGTGTGTGTGTGTGTGTGTGTGTGTGTGTGTGTTGCATCCTTACAATCGTGACCAACTCTTCGTGACCCCATGTCCATGGAGTTTTATTGGCAGGAATACTGGAGTGGTTTGTCAGTTCTTACTCCAGGCACCTACAGCACCTGGTATTCCCTGGTGGTCTCCCATCCAAGTACTGACCAGGGCCGACCCTGCTTAGCTTCCGAGATCAGGAGAGATTGGATTTGCTTAGGGCATCTAGGCAGTAGCTGTCATATGCTTGTAGAAATGTAGAAAAGTCTTGGAATACTCAAGTCCCTTGAATAGATTCCGATTTAAGGTACCTGAATTAGACTCACTGAAACAAAGTGAAATTAAGTTAGTTACAAAATAAACAAATATAGCAATGCCTAATATTGGTCAAATCAGTTTCAGTGAGTCTATCGTAAGCATGACTAAGGCTGGCTTCAACCTGTATATTTAGCAATAAATTTAAAAAAATAACTGAACAGAAAAACTGCTTTAGAAAAACCCAAACACTAAAGCCAAAAAAGAGATAAGCACTCACATGTATTGTGCATACAAGACAGCTGAAGTTAATTTCATCCTTAGTATAGCCCAATTAACTTAAAACAAATTGCACTTAACATCATCTGAATCCTACCACCTCCGTGTAGATCTGTTTTGTTTGATGGGTAAGGTAAGATGGAATTGAAGTTAAAAATAAGAACTGCATTCCATTTCAAATCAAACTTTGGAAAGAACATATGCCCTTATTTTTAAAAAATCTGTTTGGCAGGAATAGCTGCCCAAAAATATGAATGAGAAGGAAGAACATCCAAATTCCCCTGTATAAGAAGTAATGCAGCAAAAGATGATGAATATGGTAGTAATATATTTGGCAAAATTGTAAAATTAGTCAGGGAAGTCCATCTGGAATCCTCTAGAGACAGAAGGAAGCCCACACAACGTAACCTTCTGTGAGCAAAATATTACGTGTCCAAGTCACTTGGCAAATGTCTCCATGTGGCTGTCTACCTGGGCAGGACACCCACGGCCATGGGCCCAGAATTTGTACCATCTGCTGCTCATATCTAGGCAGTGGTTTCTAAGCAAAGAGATGTTACTCATAGCTGTTGTGAGTTTTTCGGGCTGTTTGGCCTGAAACAATTCCAGTGATGTCTTTCTTTCAAATTCATGGAAGATGGGGATGGTCAGAAGCCATGAGTGGTGATGAACATACCAAAACAACATGCCTGTAAGACTAAGTGGAGTTTAGTGCCTGCTTTGGGCTTCCTATAAGCAGAAGACTGGACAAATAACCTAATCTACAGTGCCTCTTTTGATGCTATTATACTACTACTTTCCTTCTTCTCAATATTTTAATTGTTCCTATAGATCTGTTTAATACTTGCATGAGAACCAGTGTCCAAAAGATAGTGCTGATCCTCCTTCCATTCTCATGTTTTCAAAACTGGACATGTGAAGACACAAACAGTCCCATGTTGCACCACTGAACTGGAACTAGCAGTATTGATTGTGATTCTGGAGGCAGTGTTGAAAGCGTCAAGAACAATTTGTAGTTTTCAATATGGTTCATGGATGTGTGCATGTCCACATTGATATCTAGCTTCCAAAGTTATGTTTAAAATCAAAAGTGTGTATGTGATTTTAAACATTGCTTTTTATTTTATATAGTACTTGTCTAGTTTTACTTGCATTGCAATGTGTGGGCTTTTTAAAATAAATTAAAAACACTGATCTAGTTAAGCCACTGATTTAACTTCTGTTCTTCTGACAACCTCAAAACAGACTGCAGATTTTTCCCGAGCATGTTTTTGATCGACAGGGAGAATAATAAAATAGAGGAGCGTTTAGAAAATCTCTTGGTCCCATTATTGAAATGGCATGTAGCACAATTCCACCTTCTAAATTATTTTTACACCATTTCCCAAAAGGCATTCAGTAGGACCCCCGTATCCACTGATTCATTATCCACTGATTCTGTTATCCACGGTTGGGAGAGGAAAAAAATTAAATAATTCAGCAGCCACAAAGCCAGCTGTTGTCACAAACAGCAGCAGTAAAGCAAGCTATTGTCACAAATAGCATCTGTAAAGCAAGCTATTGTCACAAACAGCAGCCATAAAGCAAGCTATTATCTCAAAACAGCAGTGATAAAGCAAGCTACTGGCATGAAACAGCAGTTTGGAGGTGGGTGGGCAGGCATTCTCTCTTATCCATGGTTGTCATTATCCACGGGAAGTCTTGGAACCAATCCCCAGTGAATACTGGGGTCCTACTGTATTTTCTTTCCTAGAAGTACCCTCACCATAGTGTATGGTCTCTGGGATTCTGAGAGGTTTGCCTCAGTGTCCAGCCATGATGTGTTCCATATAATATATAAGTGGAATTTTAGTTCCTTATTTCTGTCTGCTAAATTCACAGGTTTTGTTGTTGTTGTTATTCACTTTTCATTAAAATGCAATTTAAATTCTGCTGTTTTCCCTTTATGTACACACTTATATACAAACCTGAGGCATGCTGTCTTCTTCCATCATTTCGTTGGCATTTAGCACTCCCCAAAGTTTTATTAAAAATGCTTCAGCTTTCTATGTAAACACTACCTTCATTCCTTATACTCTTAGTTTATTATGGAAAATATCTGTATCGTTACCAGTCTTTACGTCTTCCCTTGTTTGCTTGCTGTTTTTGTTGCTACAAACACACACACACACATACAGAGAGAGAGAGAGACAGACAGACAGACACAGACACAGACACACACAGACACACACAGACACACACACACACACACACACACACACCCCTCAGCAGTTGAACAAAAATTCAATAACAATATAATCAAACCATAGAAGCAGATAGATGAAGAACCATAACTCTTTAGAACAGATTCTGATGCAGAATATCCTGCTGCTTTATGCTACTTGGAACAATGTTTTCTATTAAACAAAGGCAGTGAATGCATATTTGCATCTGCTGGCTTCATTTAAATATACAAATATAGAAATATAGAAGTTACCGGGCACTGCTGGCAAGCTCTGTGACTCTCCTCAAACAAGAGAGAAAAGAAGTAATTATAATTGTACAAGCCAATGTAGACGGTGTTTTTATAATGCCAAGCAGCGTGTCTGAAATTAACACTGGCTCCAGAAACACTGGCACCACAACAGGAACCAACATATTTTAAGGAAAAACTGCAAACTAATTAAAGAACTATATATGAGGGTCTGGGACAAATCACAACAAAATATTTGGAATAAACCCAACAGATTTGAAAACTAGTATACAAAAGCCATAAGGCAAACAGCTCATCCTATGATTGTCTCGTGGAAAGTACTTTTAGTTAAACTAATGTGATTACCACAACTTTAAATATATATATAAATTTTGCTTTTTTCTCTCCAAACAGCCTTGTAGGTAGCTCTAATCATGGGTTGTCAATATACTACAGTGGGACCCCTGTGTCTGCAGTCTGAAAATGGCATACATAGCATGGTGTCTAGTGGCCAGTTCTGGTAATACATGATAAAGTATTTTTCTCGATTCCCCTCCTTAATATACAGTGTTTGCTATTATCCACAGATTTCAGTACCTGCAACCCCCCCCCCCCGAAAGCAATCTCTGCATATAGAGGGAATAGTGTACTAAGATTTTCATACACAACAGAGTAGCACAAGTCTCTTCTGTTGAGCTGTGGAGGATAGAACTTGTTGGCCCTTGCTGATGATGTCCATTTCACACCCTCCATGTTGTACTACACATTCCACACATCCAAAAGCACCCTAGATTTGTCTGTGTTTCAGATTTCTGCACTGTGATGCTTTTAGGGGAAACACATACTTATCCAACTTGTCTATAATGCAAGAAGATGGGCAGCATCTGTCAAGCACAGCACTAAAAGAATGCTCCTGAATGTGGCAGGTTCCAGGCTTGAGGTCATGATGGCATTTCCAGATGAAGAGACTGGAGAGGAGTGAGACACCGCACAGCCACTAGGCTTCATCAAGCAAAAGCCCTCAGATTTTGTATGCAAGCAGTTGTGGGAACTAAAACAAGGTGCTGGGGCCTGGAATGAGAAGCAGAAGTAAGGTGATCCGATCGATACAGTGGTACCTCGACTTAAGAGTGGCTCTACTTATGAGAAATTCAACTTAACAAGTGGAATTTTTTTAAACTGCTGCCTTTACGCATTTTAGATGCGGTTTGCTCTACTTACGAGCAGCTGGGCAGTGGGTGGGGTGGGAGAGGCGGGGATCGTGCTACTGTCTCACCAGCTCGCCTTGTCCCACTGATCTCCTCTTCACCTGAGTTTTGGCAGAGACTCTGCTGAATTTCCCCACCAGCGAGGGTGCTCATCTAGTGAGGAATTCAAAAGGATCCAGCCCTCCTCCTGCTCCCCTTCACCTTGGGACTATCCGGCTGTGAAGCACCCTCTTCCCTCAACCCATTCTTCCCACTGATTCCCCCCTTCCTGCACCCACCTCCAGCACCAGCATTGCTGCATTTCCCAGGAAGCAGCCCACGCTCCTTTCGCCACCCTCACCCCATGTACCACTTTCAGTTCTAGCACGCCATCCTTGGCCTCCTGCAGGAGTGACACAAACTTGGTGGTGAGCAAGCCAACGCCCTTCTTGTGCCAGCTGCTGTTGCTGTTGGCTCCCGGCATGCCTGCTCCACCTTCCAGGCTCCCGCCACCACCAGGCATCACTTCCTCTCCACGCAAACCAGCCGGTGAGGAAGAACAAACAACCCCCCCTCTGCAAGGCTGGGGCGTTCTGGCAAGGCCACATGGGGACTCAGCAGCCAGAGAAACCCCACTGGTCCGAGGGGAGGGAAGGCAGGCAAGTGTGGGTTGTGGTGGTGGGGAGGCTGATGCAGCATGTCCGCAACACAGCTGCCTGAAACAGTGCCCAGCAGTGTGACAGCGGCAGTGATGGCGGGAGCCTGGAACCAACACAACAACAGCCGGCATGAGAAGAGCCTGGGCTTGCTTGGTTCATGAGCGTAATTCGTTCTGGGAACCAAAGCACTTGTACATCCAAGCAAATTTCCCCATGAGAAACTCATTCTGAGGCCTCTCACTGCCGCTGCAGCCAACCCCCCTCCTCCGTGAGGCCTCTTGCTGCCCCTGCCGCCATCACCCTACAAAGCGGCATTGGAGGGGGGGTGATGGGAGTTGTGATGGTGGCAAGAGGCCCCCTGGAGGAGGGGGTGATGCCAGTGGCAGCGGCTCAGAGATTTGCAGTTTTTGTAATTTTAAAGAAATTTTAAAGAAATTTTTCCTCGTCTTGCAGAACACTCGTAAACTGACGTATTACTGTAATTTGGTAAATCCACTAGGAATAGCCAATTAGAATCAGATAAAAGAAAGATGAATATTATCTAGTGGTTGCAGTCCTGCTCTGCTGGTGTTAAGGGTCCTGCTGGCAACACAGGCACAATATTTTGCAGCTATATTGGGCCATTTCCTAGCAATTTGAACTATGGGTTAAAAAAGGAAACTATCCCACATTCATAAATTGCAAGTGTTTTTGTTTTCAATCGAATATTTATATGGTTGTCATTCTCCATCCACCTCAACTAATTTTTTTTGTTGGATGGCAGACTTATTAAATCAAAACTCAAGAACACGTTACAAACAGTACATAAGTGCTTACATAAAGTAGAAAGGTAAAGTTGGTTTTTAAATAACTTTTTGCATTGGGCAGGTAGAACTAATTGAGTCTCCGGAATTTTAGAAAATGCATTGATATTCTATACAGACATTCAGGTGAATAACATATGTCTGCCAGCTGGCTACTCTCCTAATTAAATAGTTTATATTTCTGCTTAGCCTTTTCTACACTTGGTCTCAGCTGGTTTAGGAGTATAAGAACATCAACATTATTTCCCATAATGCCTCTTCCACGTATGATTCACTTTGGCCTGTTTTTATGTGATTTCACTGTTGGGGTGGGGTTCTACCTCTAGTCCTAGACTTAAGAATTTCTTCAAATCAGGTGAACTGGTTCTAAGCTGCAAAAATATGAAGGCATTGTTTTTCTCTGACAATCTAATATAGGTTGAAGAAAAAACTAGAACATTAAGCTTCTAAGTTTTTCCTGCCCAATTGTTGCATTGATTAAATGCACCATTTCTCCAAGACTTGTTATTTAGGTTTATGGGCAGTATATTCTTGATTAAAAAGTTGTCTTCAGAAATATATTTTTAAAAAGTTCTAATCCCTTGGCCAGAATTCTGTTGCACCTTTTTCTTCACACAACTCTGTTATACATGGGACTGGACAATTTAACACTTCTTATTTCCTCACCAGGCCTCAGAAGTAACTTGCTGCAAGGAATGGATGTATCTTAACTGTTTAGTTTTGGTTCACAAGTAACAGAATTAATAGCCACAATGTTACTTTTGGGGGGAAATTCACAATGCCTAGTTACTGTTAAAAGGTATTTTAATGCATTATAGTGGCATTTTGACAGGAATTTTTCAGTTTTCATGCTGTTCTTTTAAAGCAATTGTGCTTTATTTATTTTTAATTTTTTAATTTTTATTAATTTTTTTGCAGAAATTTACAAGGTACAGATTAGAATTGACCAAAAGGGAGAACCAGGTAGTGTTCACTAAGATAAAGTGTGTGTGTGTGTGTGTGTGTGTGTGTGTGTGTGTGTGTGTGCGCGCGCGCGCGCGCGCGCGTGCGCGTGGGCAATTATACGTTGTTTTATAAGTTGTTGTTGTAAACTGCCCAGAGTTCCCATTTGAGGGAAATCAGTTTGCGTTATACAAATATAAAAATGAATAAATAAATAAAGCACTGCTAAATCAACTCTGAGAAATAGGTGACTAGGGATGGGCATGATACAAAAAATGAAATGTTGTTTCGTCATTTTGTTACATAACGAAGCAAAATGAAATGAAATGAAACGAAACAATGAAGCAGCATTTCGTTACAGACAAAACAAAATGGTTGGTTTTCCATTGAAACGAACCATTTCATTCTGTCTGTAAAATGGTGGCTTACCTGCGGGTGTTTTGCCACTGCCGCTGCCACCAAGACTGAGAGGGTGAGTGGCTGGCAGGCCAGCGGAGGCCCGCTGCTGGAGCCTCCACTTTTGCCACCGGAGCTGCCACTGCCGGAGCAGGAGAGGGTAAGCAGCCAGCAGGCCGGCCTAGGCCCGCCGCTACGGGAGTTGCCGCAGCTGCTGCTGGAG
Organism: Phrynocephalus guinanensis; assembly: GCA_037367245.1. Classification (NCBI taxonomy): domain Eukaryota; kingdom Metazoa; phylum Chordata; class Lepidosauria; order Squamata; family Agamidae; genus Phrynocephalus; species Phrynocephalus guinanensis. Next base: position 22,564,964 of record CM074734.1, read on the forward strand.
ACCCGCCAACCAGCTGGGCAGGCCAGCCTAGGGCCCCCACTGCTACCAATGGAGTTGCTGCCAGCCAGCTGGGCAGGACGGCCTAACCCCTCCCTCCCCCGGTCAGCAGTGTCTTTGGACTTGGAGTCACTGTCACAGGTAACAAAATGTTTCATTTCATAGGAATTTTTGTTGTAAAAATTCACACGAGATGAAACGAAATAAAATGTGGGCCCTCCGAAACAGAATGAAATGAAACATTGTTTTTCTGTTTCATGCCCATCCCTATAGGTGACGAGACGACAACTAGTCTTCTCATAGTCACTGCAATGACCCCTGAAAAAGAACTGGATATGAATAAAGGAAGCTAGCCCCCCATTGAGAGTGCACACAGTGGAGAGATAGAGAGACAGTGGAGAACTCCTGGCCTCAACTCCCAGTTCTACAGCATTCTCTGTATTTGTCATGGTTGTGAACAAACAGATTTGCCAAAATCTCACTGTGAAATGTCATGCACATGAGAGCACATACAAAAGTAACTTTTCACACATAACGATACATTTGTCATGTGCCCACAGGCACAATCAAACTAATTGCACCATCCTGGCAGGTCTGAGTGTGCAATGGAGAATCAGCAACTTGGTGTCCATGGCTTATGTGATTTCCAGTTTGTTCTGAAAGCAATATGGCAGGATTCTGTCAATGACGTCTGTCTTCTCATCTCCTTCTTTCCATTATTATTAAATAAAATGCTTTGCCACGGTTAATTATATGTGCATTTTCATAGATGAGATAGATTTCCATTAGAAGCCATATATTTACTTTATGAATCCATTTAGCTTTTGCTATTCTGTGTATTAGCATCTCCACAAAGCATGGTACAGTATTTTCAGCTGCTCTTACCACCACTGATGCTGATAAATCCTATATAGTGTTCCATTAGCTAAGTACAATGAAATCCAACATGTGCTTCAAAAAGAAGCCTCCGAGGATATCCAGATCAGTATTAGTTTTTTTACTAGCAATTTGGTTGAAATTAGAGGTATTAATGGGATCCGTACATCCAAAAGTCTTTGTTTTATGTCCCCATCTTCTAAGCAGCACTCAGAGTTCAATCTTTTCCTCTTCTATTGATTTTATTTTTTTTCCACATCTACTCTTCTATTTATTCACTGAAAGCAGCAAAGTTCTTTCCAGAATGTCAAACATGCATATTTAATCATGCAGAGCTGTATCTAAAGGTTCTTGTGAACATTTATAGTATTTCTAGCCTCTTCATGTCTTGAATGGGTAAGGGGGCTACACATAGGACATATGGCCAGTCTTCCTCAGAATGATATGCCTTTATTCTGATTTCTTGGCAGCAGTTTCCATATGGACTGATGACTAAAGTGAGATATAGAAAATCTAGAATCATTCTGATTACTTCTGATTTTCCTTAGTACCTGCTGCTTTCTGCCATTAATATGGTGTCATCTGCATATCTTAAATTACTGATGCTTCCTGCATTTCAATGGAGACGGCCCTGGACGCCACTTCCCCCCTCCCGGGAAAGATTCCCCCAACTCCGCCAGCGCGCGCTGCTCTGAGAAGTCTCGGGGCGGCGCGGGTGGTCAGATCCCCGAACGCCGGCAGCACGCACTGCTCCGAGAAATCTTGGGGCATTGCGGGTGGGTAGCGGCGGGGGATATGATAACCCAGCGCCCCCCAGACCCCACCGGACCCACATCCACATATCGCGGATTTTCAGTCATCGCAGGTCAGGTAGGTCACTAACCCCTGCAATAGGCGGGGGGTTACTGTATAAAGACAACCAGTTGCTTCAATCAGATCAAAGAAAGTTCTATCAGAGTTTAAATCAGAAGATAGGTTTAAAAGAGGAAAAGGCAACCATTCAATTTTGGAAAGACATATGGGGGACTGAGAAAGACTATAATAGAAATGCTGGAGGACTCCAAGCATTTGAGAAGAAATTCTCCAAGTGCACTATGGACCAACTGGAAATAACAGCTGATATGATCTCCAAAAGAGTGCAAAGAGTCAAAAACTGGACATCACCTGGCAATGATCAACTGCATGGGTTTTGGCTTAAACACCTGACCAGTCTGCATGGAAAAATGACCGAACAATTTAATGAAATGTTGAGGACAAGTTATATTAATGAGTGGTTAACAACTGGCAAAACCTATTTGATTCAGAAGGATCCAGCAAAAGGAGCAATGCTTGAAAATTACAGGCCAAATAACATCATGCCAGTAGAGCAGAAAGGGATCAAATGGGGAAGTAGAGGCATAAAAGATCAGTTACTCATTGACAAAATGATCCTAGAGAATTGTACATCCCAGAAAACTAATTTATATATGACTTGGATTGACTATAAAAAGCCTTGGACTCAGAACCGCATAGTTGGATTATTAAGTTCCTGGATGCCATTTGAATATGTAAAAGTATTAGTGCCCTAATTGAAAATGCGACGAAGAACTGGAAAACAGAATTGTTTGTCAAGGACGAAAGTTACGGATTGGTTAACATCAAACGCGAGATTTTTCAAGGTGACTCTTTGTCACCTCTTCTATTTACTATTGCCCTGATTCCCCTCTCAATAATTTTGCAGAACACAAATTTAGGGTACAAAACTGCTAAAAATTCAGGGGAAATTTCTCATTTATTGTATATGGATGACTTAAAGCTGTATGGAAAATCAGAAACTGAAATATACTCACTGAGTAACACAGCCCGAATTTTCAGTACCGATGTTAGTATTGAGTTTGGACTAAACAAATGTGCTACAGTGGCACTGAGAAAAGGAAATGTCACGGAGAGTGAAAGAATTGAAATGCCAAATGGACAAGCCATTAAGCATCATCAGTCTGAAGCCTATAAATATCTGGGCATACTGCAATTAGATAATATCAAGCATGGACAAGTGAAAAATGTGGTCAGTAAAGAATATATCCAAAAGGTTAGAAAAGTATTAAAAAGTAAGCTGAATGGTGGTAACACCATCAAGGCCATTAATATTTGGACCATACCAGTCATCAGGTATACCACTGGCATTATAAACTGGACTCAGATGGAGCTAGATAGTCTGGATAGGAAAATAAGAAAACTTATGACCATTCACTATGCATTACATCCATGCAGTGATGTTGACAGGCTGTATTTATCTAGAAAATTAGGTGGTAGAGGTCTCTCGCAAGGGAAGCAGACAGTTGAAGAGAAGCATGTGTTGGCAGATTATGTAAAAAAAGTACAGAGCTAGCATTATTGGAGATTAAGAACAAGGAGGTGTGTAAAGTAAACAGAGTCAATACAGTAGGCCTGCCCATGATGTTGACCATGGGTGACCAGTCACCCGTGGTGCCTTCAGAGGTTGCCCGCCAGTTCCCTGTGTTGGGGGGAATCCCCCCCACTCACTTGTCGTCTCCAATGGCGGCAGCGGCTCCAGTGGGCCCAGGCTGGCCTGCTGGTGCCGTTTGGGTTTTCTTGCAGCGCATGCAGTGGCCGCAGATTTGGGTCCAGGCTGGCTTGCTGGGCCTGCTTGCCAGAGACACCGAACGGGCCCAGCAACCCGGCCTGGGCCCACCTCCATGGCCGCTGCCTGACACTGGAGCTGCCGCCGCAACCTCACCCCCACCACCATTTCTGCCATCACACCCACAGTCCCTGCCACCATCGCCACCGACCCCACTCCCCTGTCAATCCATTTTAAACTAAAAACAGCAATGGTCCAAATATTTTCTTTCTTTCTTTCTTTCTTTCTTTCTTTCTTTCTTTTTCTTTCTTTCTTTCTTTCTTTCTTTCTTTCTTTCTTTCTTGAGAAAGAATACATGATTCAGGCATTTGGCATGACAACGTATTATAACAAAATGAACTCTATGTCACCTTTTCAGGATGAACAGAATGTCTTATTTTTAAAAAAATATCTGAGGGAGTTATTTCTTATTCCGTCATACTATGATGCCTACCCTTGTATTTGATATGAGTCATGAATCCTACATTCATCTGTCTAACTCGCATTAAAAAAATTCTCAGTTGGTGGCTGCCACCATATTGTGTGGTAGAAAATACATCATGGTTTCACTATTTTCTTTGTGAAGTATTTTTATTTGGCTCTCTTGAATTTTCCACCATGCGTTTTCCCTGAAGAATTCTGTGTTGTAGTGTGATTTTCCTATATAACCCGTATACACCTTTAAGAGAATAAATAAAAAATTAACCATATAGTAATTTTTAAAAACAAAATAAAAAAACTGGTAAAGCAACCACACATAGGAGGAAAAAACTATAAAAAACATGTGATTAAACCCGTTTCAGACAATGAGAAAAGCAAGCAAGCAAATAAATGGAAAAATTCAGACATACACCGCAAGCAAAAAAGCTACTCTGGGTGGTTTACAAACATATACAAAATACAAAAACAGATTAAACAACTTAAAATAGTAAATAAAAATTAATCAATCAAACTAAATAATCAAATCATCATAATAAAGAGAACAAATAAGCAAATAAGCACAAATACAATAAATCAAAATGGTTTGACACTTCAAAATAAGAACAAATGAAAAAATTAGTAGAAAATTATCATAAGGCGGGGGGAAATGACAGCGTCCTATTTATATAAGTTGGTTGAAACAGAATGCTCAGGGAAGGCCAACCTATAAAGTCAGGTTTTCAGTAGTTTCTTGAAGGCTTGTAGTGAGGGCGCCAGGCGAATCTCTTGGGGAACCTCGTTCCACAGGTGAGGTGTGACCACCGAGAAGGCTCATTTCCTTGTTGATGCTTTCCGGACGTCCCTTGGGGTCAGTACATGCAGATAGCCCGCCTGGCTTGAATGAGTGATTCTGGCAGTTCTTTTTGGGAGGAGCCGTTCTGTCAGATACTGAGGTCCCAAACCATTTAGGGCTTTGTATGTTAATACCAAAACCTTGAAGTCAGTGTGGTAGCGAATAGGCAGCCAGTGCAGAGCGGCCAAGACAGGGGTAATATGCTGGAACCTTTTTAACCCTGTTAACAATCTGGCTGCTGTATTCTACACTAGCTGTAATCTCCGCATTAACCTCATAGGCAGCTCCACATAGAGGCCACTACAGTAGTCTAATCTCGAGACTATGAGCGCATGAACCAGCGTGGTCAGTGCCCCAATGTCCAGGAAGGCCCGCAGCTGGGCAATCCTCCGCAGATGGTAATGAGCGGTATGGACCACTGACACCACCTGGGTCTCCACAGGACGCCCAAACTGTGGACACCATCCTTCATGGAGAGAGTTACTCCCCCAAATACAAGGGAGCTTCCTAAACCACAGACATCAGGGGTCCCTACCCACAGGATCTCCATCTTGCCGGGGTTCAGCCTCAGTCTATTACCCTCATCCAGTCCAGCACGGCACCCAGGCAGCGCTCAAGGAACGGAACGGCATCCACTGCAGAAGATGGAAAGGAGATATAGAGCTGGGTGTCATCCGCATATTGGTGACATGAAGCTCCATACCCCCGTTTGACCTTTCCCAACGGCCTCATATAAATGTTAAAGAGCATGGGAGAGATGACCGATCCCTGTGGCACCCCACAATTGAGAGACCAAGGGGCCGAAATCATCTCCCTCAGCTGCACTCGCTGGGGACGGTCCTTCAAGAAGGAATGGAATGGAACCACTGCAAAGCAGTGCCTCCAATCCCCAACTCAGAGAGCCTCCCCAGGAGGATACTGTGGTCGACGTTATCAAAAGCTGCTGAGAGATCGAGGAAGACCAGCAGGGACATATTACCCTTGTCGGCCTCCCTCAAGAGGTCATCATGCAGAGCGACCAATGCCATTTCTGTACTATGGCACGACCTAAAGCCAGACTCAAATGGATCGAGGGCATTGGTGTCATCCAGAAGACCCTGAAGCTGATCAGCCACCACCCTCTCCAAGACCTTGTTCATAAATGGGATATTGGCGACAGGCCTATAATTGTCGATTAGGTCCGCCGCCAAATTAATTTTTTTTCCGAATGGGCCTAATAAGTGTCTCCTTGAGGGCAGGGGGGAACCCTGCCCTCCCGAAGAGACCCATTAATTATTGCTGAAGCCCATTCATTAGTGATTGGCCTGGGTGCTTTTATTAGCCAGGCCGGGCAAGGATCCAAGGAGGAGGTGGTGCATGGCAACAATCAAGGGCTCTGTCAACCTCATTTGACATCACAGGCTGAATGATGGATAAAAGTTCCAGGCAAGACGATGCGCTGGACATCTCGGCTCGATCTACTGTTTCCAAATGTTGGTTCAGGCCCCGGCGGATGGCCTCCACTTTAGATTTTAAAAATGCCTCAAATTGGTCACAGGAAATGCTAGGGGGAGACCTATCACTATGACCAACCCCGGATAGATCGCGCACTATACGAAACAGTTCAGCCTGATGATTTTGGGCTTCACTTATCTGGTTAGAGAAATATGCTCTTCTTGTGGCTTTGATCTTGGCTGAGTAAATAGAAGATGTGTATTATCTTAATGGCTTGTAGATTAGTTTCTGTTGGGGTCTGCCTCCAGATGCTTTCTAGCATCCTCTGGTTTCGCTTCAGAGCTCACAAATCCTGATTAAACCAGGCAGCTGAGTGAACCCTGGTATGGAGGGGGTGTTTGGGTGTGATCGTGTCAACTGTTCTGGTGGCTGCCGTGTGCCAGCTTTCCACCAGGGTGTCGACAGGAACACCAACCAGTTCAGTGGATAACCCCTGCATGGCATCCTGGAAACCCACTGGATTCAGTAGCCTGCGGGGGCAGACCATTTTAATGGGTCCAGGCTCCCCGCGGGGAAGGGGTGCCACTGTAAGGCTGCATTTGATCAGGTGGTGGTCCGACCATGACAAGGGGACCAACTCAAGGTCGGTCACCATCGGGCCACTCTCCCTCTGCACATTAGCGAAAACCAGGTCTAATGTGTGTCCTGCCAGATGGGTAGGGCCGTTAACAAATTGGGACATGTCCAAGGAAGCCATGGTTTCCAAGAGCTCTAGAGCTGGACCAGAAACCTGTGCCTCCACATGGATGTTGAGATCCCCCAGAACTAAAAGCCTAGGAGACCTCAACCGCGCCCTGGAGACAAAGGTGGCCAGCTCCGGAAGGGCTGGGTCACGAGGAGCGCGGTATGCCAGCACTATCCCAATTCCTTCCCTGCCCCCAATCACCACGTGGAGGACCTCAAGACCTGGAACCGCCAATGCCGACAGCCTGACAGCCTCAAGGGTGTTTTTGTATACAATGGCTACCCCCCCAAGGTTTGGGTTTATATTTTGCTATTTATCATCCTGGAAATCCAAACAACAGCCCCTTAAAGCCTTCTTCCATGCAGTGGCAGGCCTGTGTTGTAGCTGAGTAACCTCAGGCCTCTTCGGATAAACTAAGGTGGTATGAAATGACTTCTCTTGCAGATAAAATTAGATAAGATGTCTGATCCTTTAATCTTGTCACTATATTAGATGAAAAAGTTCCAATGCTCATCTTTTAATGCTGTCTTGCTTACATTCAAGTGGTTCCCAGTGCCATAGCGAGGCATTATCTGTCAATATCATCACTCTCATGAAAAAAAAGCCCAGTAAAAATATTTCTTTCATATGTAATATATAAAACTAGAAGCTTATCTTCAATATTGAGCCAGTTTTCTATATGTCACTGGTTTTTATTTAGAAATGGAGATACCCCGAGGGGGAGAAATATGAAAGCCACAGTTATAAACAGGCACAAGCGAAACGCTCCTCTTTGAACCAGTGTTTAACATGCCAGTGGTTGGAAGGCAAGATTACAAACAAGGCTTCTGGACCAGCTGCCAACATCTGGAGGAAAGAACAATTCACATAGCGTGAGGAAAAAGATTTTGAAGCAGCTGAAAGACCAGGAGGCATCCTCATCATGCCTACCACAAATCCCCTGTGGGAGGTAGCGGAGTAGAGGGAGAGAATGACATTTAAGCATTGGCTCAGTCAAAAGTTTTATTAACTGAACTGAATGAAACACTATATACCCTTCTGTTTTGACTGCTACAGTACAATTACATGAAATTAGATAATAGAACAGCCTTCAGTTGCAGTGACTGGACCTCTTCAGGAGGAATTTTAAATGGATGAAAAGAGGGACTCTAACCTACCCACTGCACCATCAAGCTTAACAGTGAATAACTTTCACAGTATTATGGGCGTGGTGGCTCAGTGGACTAAGGCCCCCGAAAACTGTCGGCTGCAAAGTCGGCAGCTCGGCGGTTCGAATCCCGGGTGCCACGCAGTGGAGCGAGCTCCCGCTGATAACCCCAGCTCCTGCCACCTAGCAGTTCGAAAGCATGTCAATGCAAGCAGATAAATAGGTACCGCTGTAAAAAGCGGGAAGGTAAAACAGTGTTTCCTTGCAGCCACGCCGGCCACGTGGCCATGGACTTACACAACACTGGCTCTTTGGCTTGAATATGGAGATGAGCACCGCTCCTAGAGTCGGACACGACTAGCACGCATGTGCGGGGGGAAACCTTTACCTTTACCTTCACAGTATTGCTTGTGTATACCTATAGGTCATGTAGAGGGGTGGGTGGGTTGTGCATGTCTGAATGTGAGATGACAACAAAGGAGCGGACATGTTACGTGAATAGATTTAATGGCCGAGTTCAGAAGTTCAGATAAAATGTTCTGCTTGGCCTTGATGAGTATACAAGCTTTATGAATCCACTTTGAACTTTTATGAATTCAGTTTGAAGATTGCCTTCATCTTCTTTCTCCCAAAGTGCACAGCCCAGAAGAAATTTTGAGCCTCCCTTTTATTTGATCTGTTCCTGCCGCTTCAAATACTCTTTTGAAACCTGAGAATTTCTACGATAATTTGGAAACAAAAATAAAATCCTATTTTGATTTCACTTTTCAACCCTGAACTACCAAGAAAACAACCCCCTCAGTACTGAGAATAGGAGGGAAACAAATATAATTAATATTTTTAATATTACAAAATAACTGGCTGATTCTATGGAGTAACAGTTCTTTCTAAAATCACCAGGAAATGTTAGAAACCTCCATACTTTATATAGCAAACATATTTTCTATATATCCATTCCTGGTCATCCCAGTAAGTGGTGTTGCATGCACAACCATAGTCAGATAGTATTTAAAAACACTGGCACATAAACCATCTCATCCCTGGAAATGGGAAAAACTCTCTCAGAAAGAATTGGCAGCTTGAGAAAATGGCTTCCATTCACAGCTGATTTGCATGAATGTCCTCCCTAGGGTGCAGCTTCATATACATTTCTGGCTAGAGATGGGCACGAAACAAGCAATACCAAAAAATACCCATTCTTCTACAAATGTTGGCATTAGTTTTTATTTTAGACCACTCCTTAAAAAAACCTAACCTGGACCCAGGGGTGGTAGTTAACTACCGTCCAGTAGAGAACCTTCCTTATTTGGGCAAGGTGTTGGAGTGGGCGGTGGCCAGGCAACTCCAAGCACTGCTGGATGAAATGGATTTTCTGGATCTATTTCAATCATGTTTCAGGCCTGGTTTTGGTACAGAGACTGCCTTGGTCACCCCGTATAATGTCCTTTGCTGGAAGAGAGATGGGGGAGTGTGACCTTGTTGATACTCCTGGACCTCTCGGCAGCTTTTGACACCATTAACCATGGTGTTCTTCTGGATAGGCCGGCCAGGTTGATAGTTGGAGGCACTGTTTTGTGGTACAGTAGTTCCACTCTTTCCTGGCTGACCATGTCCAGAAGGTAATGCTAGGGGTCAGTTGCTCGGCCCCAAGGTTTTTATGCCATGGGTTCTTCAGGGCTCAATACTGTTCCCCATGTTGTTTAACATCTACATGGAACCACTGGGAGAGGTCATCAGGAGGTTTGGGCTGAGGAGTCAGCAATATGCTGACAATACTCAGCTCTACCTCTCATTCTCCACCAATCCAGGTGAGGCGGTTTCTGTGCTGAACTAGTCTCTGGACTGGATAATGTTGATGAGGGTTAATAAATTGAAACTTAATCCAGACAAGACAGAAGTACTGTTAGTGGGTGCTTGCCTGGACAGGTTAGAGGGCCATCTCCCTATCCTGGATGGGGTTGCACTCCCCCTAAGGGACAGGGTCCATAGGCTGGGAGTGCTCATATACCCTAGTCTAACTCTGGAAGCTCAGGTGGACTCAGTGGCCAGGAGTGCCTCTCTTCAGCTGTGGAAATTATACCCTGCCTGGATGAGCAGAGTGTCATGGCAGTTACACATGCACTGGTAACATACCATATTGATTACTGCAATTTTCTGTATGTGGGGCAGCCTTTGAAGACCAGTGCAACTGCAACTGGTCCAGAATCTTGCTGCATGGCTGATAAGTGGTGGGGCCACCAGAGACCATATCACGTCAATTCTTTACCAGCTACATTGGTTACCAGTTGCTGCCCGAGCCTAATTCAAAGTGCTTCTGTTAACATCTAAAGCCCTTAACACTTGAGGACCTGGTTACCTGAAGGACCGCCTCCTTCCACATGAACCTACCCAGCAGTTCAAGATGCAGCCAGGGGGCCCTTTTGAAATAGCCATCCCTCAAGGAGGTGAAAGGAATGCCCTGTACATATAGGGCTTTTTTGGGAGCTGTCCCCAGGCTATGGAACCTCCCCCCCCCCCCCCGATTGAGGCCCGCCTGGTGCTGATGTTTATCACATTTTGGTGCCAGGTAGAAACCTTCCTGTTTCAGAAGTTCTTTAACTGATACAACATAGTTTGCAGGTCCTGGTGGCAATTTCAATGTATTGCATTTTATTGTATTTTAATTGCATTGCATTGCATTGCAATGTTTTAATTGCTTTCAATTGTTCATTTTAATTTTGAATTGTAAGCCACCCAGAGACCTTCAGGTAGTGGGCGGCATATAAGCTGAATAAATAAATAAATAAATAAATAAATAAATAAATAATGCATTCTTAAGGGTGTTGCAGTGAACCTGTACAGAGTCCCCAGTCATTTCACAGACCATTGGCCTGTACATACATTCTTCTTACTCTTGCTGCCACCATTCTGGGTTACCCAGTTGAAATAACTGAGTCTCAGTCAAGTTGTAACGTTATTAAAGTAAAATAAAGTTTACTAAATTCAACAAGCTGTCTCAGTTTTAGGTTTTCTTGTGCACTCTTATTTGAAAGTTGCTCTATGCAGATTACCCTCAAATTCTGTCCTTTTACTATTCTCAAACCTCTCATCTGTCTCACATCTTACATCTCATAATTATCTGACACTTTTCTTTATCTAACAACAAAAACTCTCATGCTGAGCTTTTAAAACATGTGGGCTCTGCCTCTACACTCCCTCATTGAGCCTCAGCATTAACCCTTTACGTCCTCCTGCACAAACACATTTGACTATGGAGGGGTAAATGGCAGAGGTGTGCTAATTCACTGGAGCACTGCCCTCATCATTCTTTTTAAAGAATGCTTACCACTTGCTTCTCTTGTGTTCTTTGGTTTCAATTAGACCTGATATGTGCAAATCCAAACCATTAAAAATGAAACTTTGTTTTGCAAATTGGATAGTCCCTTTTTTAACCAGCATTTCTCTTCTAAGAGAGAAATGGGAGGGCATTTTAAATGCCCTCCCAAGTGAGATCCGCCTGGTGCCAACACTGATGACATTTCGGCGGCAGGTAAAAACCTTCCTGTTCCAGAAGTTTTTTAATTGATACAATTTAGATTGTGGGTCTTCTGATGGCAATTTTAGTGTGATGATTTTAGTATAAGGTTTTTATTATTATTGTTTTACTTATTTATTGTTGTTTGATGTTTTTACTGTTTTAATTCTTTGATTGGAAGCCGCCCAGAGGAGTGGGCGGCATATAAGTTGTAAAAACAAACAAACAAACAAACAAACCAAGGACTCTATACCAGGCATGAAATTTAAAATATTTATTGGAGACAAGTATTTCATTTACATCCTGCTTTGAAAATGCTTAGAAACCATCATTATAGCAGTAATATAAAGACATAATTTGCCATTAAACTGACTATTTTATTCCAGAAAAAATATTTATAGTAACATTCAGTTAGCGTCAAGGTAATATACAATAAAAATATAAACAAGAAATAATCTGGGAATTGCAGATTATGAAGTCGAACGTGGGGTCAAAATACACTCTGGGTTAACTTCTGACATGGGAGGTAATCACAAATTCAATCCTGTATGGACTCGCCTTTGGAACCTCATCCTTGTGAAGATTATGAAGTGGGACGTCAAGTTCTTCACACTAGTACAAACCTGATAAAGTTTTTGATTCATGGAAGCTCATTGTGGTGTTTTCAGTGGTCTATAAAGGTTTTGCCTATTTTCTCATTTGTATTTTAAATCAAACATGTTGCAGACGTTGTGCATAAGTTTGAGAATTCCAAATTTGCTGTTTGTACTGAAATGTGCACCAAACAATTTTTCTCCTCATCCACCTTTGTTATTTATTACTGCAGATAACAAAAGAAAACCAGCAAAGGGCTTTCTTATAAGGGAATGCAAGTTAATGGTTCTTTTAAAAAAAATTATCCTCTTCACAAAACTATAATGTATTTTTGTTAACTGTTCCCAACTACCATTTGCATATATTTGGAAATTCACAAGAAAGGGTAGGGCATAATAATGCTAACAATGATGAACGCCTCCACAAATCAACATTTAGAAGTTACCCGGTAGGCAGTGCTTGGACAATTTAACCAGATAGCTTGTTCTTGTCTGCAAGGAAAAAGACAGGCAGCTCTGAAGAGTCTGCCAGTCAGATGAAATTGCCACCCAAAAAGATTTCTTTAAGGCAAGAGTTCTGAGTGAGATAGAATGAAGATGTTCAAAGGAGAACAGTAAGTGTTATTTGTAGTTTCCAGGAAGAAAACCTATAGGTTGAGAAGAGACAGCCCATGAAAATGAGTTTTAAATACATGCCTGGGTGGATGAGAGGATATAACTAGGTATGATTAAAGGTGGCCCACAGGTACAATCCATTTGAAAATTTACTCAAAGCACAGCAGATGAAAGTATAAGATCAATAAAATGAAGGCACAATATAAAACAAATTGCTTGTGAATCAATGTGTTTCAGACAAAATGTGAAGTGCAATACATAGCAACTTGGATTAAGGTATCAAATGAAGTATAACAAGCAAAATTAACCAGAGTTAGCCTTTTATAAAAGCATCACAATTAGCCCCTAACCTTCTACCAGCCATCTGATTAAAGTGTCACAGATGTTTTGCAATCTTGGGTGTGAAGACTGAGAAAATAAGATATATACCTATCTATTCCTATTCCTATTCCTATTCCAGAGAACAGGGTCCTAAAGAGTTAGGGAAATGTGGAGAAAACTTGGGCCAGTGCAATTCAGATGGGAAAATAAGAAGGAAATATGTCCAAAAACCTGGGCTTTGTGTGGGCACATGTGTATAGGGGGATAGAAATCAAGGGATTATAAAATCAAAGTTCACTCCAAAAAATCCTTAGCCCAGAAACCTAGCCCAGGAAAGCCCAGCTCTTTGTTAAGATTCCAGGGGGGGGGGATATCTTATTGGGGAAATGTAAACCATGGTAAAAATGACATTTCTTTCATAGTTAAGGGTAAAAGGTAATTTAAGACCCTGACCAGTGAAAACCTGCAGAAAGTAATTTTTTAATGAGAAAATAGAGCTGGAAAATGTATGTGTGACAACGTGTGGACATGAACACCAAGAGGCACTTGTTTTTTCTTCCACTGACATGCATATTCTGCCTGTATTCTGACAAGCCTTTTTGTCTTCATCACTCAAACTCAGTTCTCTACTGATAGATGACAAATTAGGAGAAGGGGGAAAGTGTGTCACCTTTCTTTATACCCAGAGTGTAAAGCTTCCCTTTGTCTTGAGACAAAAAAATTGTCAGACCATGTTACCAGGATACACTCTAGGCATGGAGCCATCTCTTTACCTCATCTATACCATTCCACTGTCTTTCATCCTGACCAAGGCCTTGTTGCTACAGCAACCATCTATCAGTCTCTTGGTCCTTCGGTAATGCAAAAGTCCAGTCTGACAGAAATCCTCCATCCTCTTTTCCAACAGAGAACAGGCCATCATGCCGTTTATTTTTTTTTTTTTTAAAATCCAGACTTTCCTCATTCCATTTAATATGAAGTCAACATTCATCAACATTGAGCCCAGTACTAGCACATTCATGGGAAAAGTTAAATATGTGCTTAAGATGAAATTACAGAGACCCTGGAATATGAAACTTTGCCTGAATTGGGTCATGAATATTTGCTTGGATTTTATTTTTCATGCAAAAATTCTTAAGAAGTTAAAATCAAAATGCTGGGAGACCTTAGCACAAATGATTTGCTTAGGTTTTCAGCATAACTCCAACCAGGGTCTGAGAACCCGCAATAGTGAGAGCAGAACTAGGCTCCGACAGGCAGGAGGTACTTGGACCTGGAGCTACAGGTAGAATAGGCGAGTGGAGAGATCTCCCTAATAGAGCTTTTTTCTAGAGCGGGAGACACCTAGAGGGTGCCCTCAGTTTAGAAATCACGTCACAAGATGTGAAATGTGAATTTGCCATTGTTCACTAGTAAACTAGTCAGAAAACATTAAGAAAGTAAGCTGGCTCATATCCACCTTTATGCAACGACATCTCAAGCAGTTATTCTCAAACTTTTTTTGGCCACAGCCATACATAATACATGAAATAAATATTGGCATTTCATTTAATCAGGATTGCTTAAGCTGCATAATGAACCTTATAAGGTGATGTGGAGAAATGTTGCCTTCAAATGTTTTAGCCCCCCAACCCCCCATGGGGCCATATGGTCGCCACTGAGAATGGCTAGTCTGAAGAAAAAATTACAACTCTAACTTTCTGTAACATACATCAATATAACTTGTATCAAAGGACAAGGATGCTGCTTTAATGCAATAAAAACAGAGTCTGAGGGTGAAATCCACTATGGAGTAAGTGGACTTCCTTGCCTCCTATCCCATCCATATGTTGGAGAAGATTTTGATTACGGAATGGGAGGTGGAAATTGCACTCTCTTCATGCTGTTAGTCAAAAGTTACCCATTGGTAGGAGGGTCTAGACCAGTGGTGGCAAACGTTCGGCACTCCAGATGTTTTGGACCACAACTCCCACAGTCCTTTGTCATTGCCAATACAGGCTTGGAATTCTGGGAGCTGTAGTCCAAAACATCTGGAGTGCTGAAGATTCGCTGCCACTGGTCTAGACTCTAACTGGATATAATCCTGACAATATTTTGGAACACCAACAGGGGCACCAAAATAGTGTCATTTTCAATGTTGTGCAACTGAATGAACATGTTGTCACCATTGTTTCCATTCATAACATCAGGTCAAAGCTTGTTTTGGGCGAAGGGGTGTACACAAGCATTCAGCTGCAACAGTTTGAAATTGCTGTCCCATCTTAGTAGAAGACCTACAGAGCTTACATTGATCTTTCTATATAATAACTGAACCTTGTGTAAAATCTCAGATGGAATAATATCTGTATGCGCATATGCATATATCATTATCCAGCCATATTGGTTATGAAAGTAAGTTATTTCAAACCAAATTGTATTACTAATGTCGAAACCAAAAGCGGAAATGAAGAATGTTGTGAAACAGAAGAGAAGAAAACCTAGATCAACATTTGCTAAAAGCTAAAATGCCACCTTTATTATGGGGGAACAACTTTTTAATAGAATAGGTATAAATATTTTCATATTTTTTTAAATGCAACATAGACATATATCGGTTCTACTGCTTTAAAGAGAAATGAGTTAGAAGTGATTTCCATTGTTATCCATGGAAGTTTCAGCTAAATACATTTTGAACTAGTATAAAGAAAGCCAGACTCCTGTTTTTTGGAAGAACTAAAGGCAATTTAGGCAGGTCCTTAAAGCAGCACAGCATCTGAAAGTTTTTTCTATTTTTTTCTTCGCTTATTCTGGGACAGGAACGAGCTGCTTCTGGAGCGTCGTGATTTTTGCTTGGTTGCTTTCATAGCTGGGATACTGTTGTTGAAAGAAAAGAGAGAGAGTACATATGAGAATCTGGGCCTAGTAGATATAGATAGTTATCATTTGAAAAGATATGAGTCATAAACACAGCATATTCTGTATGAAGATCAAAAGGATTTTTTTTGGTCAATCCTCGGCTTATCTCATCTACAAGAAGGGCAAAGACTGATTAAAATAAGGCAATATTCACATGCTAAAGGTCAGAATGAACCACTCAAATTCTCTAATCTTGCTGCCTGTCTATCCAGGAGCACATTTCTTATAAAGATCAAGCACACTTACTTGGGTTAAGCTACAACATTCATTACAGAAGGTCAGACCAAATCAAGGGGGTTAAAATCCAATTCTTTTGAACCCAATTTCTATTATTTACAAAGTGCTGCACGTTGTCTGAAAACATCTATATCCTAATTTGGAGGGAAAACCCACATGCAGTTAGTTCATAACAGAGGCTGTGAGAGAGTATTTATTTATTTATTTATTTATTTATATTTGACTTTTATAAAGCAAAGTGTTCTGCTTATATACCGCCCCATACCACTACAAGTAGTCTCTGGGCGGTTTACAATTTTGATTACAGTGTGCAGGCTACACATTGCCCCCCCAGCGAGCTGGGTACTCATTTTACCGACCTCGGAAGGATGGAAGGCTGAGTGAACCTTGAGCCTGCTGCCGGGGATTGAACCCAGATCGTGAGCACAGTTTTACCTGCAGTACAGGCATTTAACCACTGCGCCACGAGGCTCATACTGCCCATGGAATCACATAAGAAGTTAACAAAGGAATACATTTAAAAAACCAAAATACAAGGAGCATAATAAAACAAAGTATACATAAATCAGCAACAATAAATTAAAATTAAGCCTAAATGAAGATAAAAATAGCAGGAGATTGATAAAACAGGGGGAAAAAGAAAGAAGATAAGAAGTAAAAAGAGTAGTGTCTTACTGGATGTTTGAGAAATCAGGAAAGGCCATTCTATACAACTAGGTCTTCAATAGTTTTTTAAAAATTTGAAGCGAGGGTGCCAGCCAAATTTCAGGAGGTAGATATTCCATAACTGGGAAGCAACCACCGAGAAGGCTCTACTCCTTGTTACAACTTTCTGGGCCTCCCTCGGGGTTGGGACTCCCAGGTGACCAACCCCTGTGGCACCCACAATTGAGGGACCAAGGGGCACAGGTCATCTCACCCAGCTGTACTCAGTGGGGACGGTACTCCAAGAAGGAACAGAACCACTGCAAAGCAGTGCCTCCAATCCCCAACTTGGAGAACTTCCCCAGGAGGATACCGTGGCTGATGGTATCAAAGGCTGCTGAGAGATCGAGAAGGACCAACAGGGATGTTTTGCTTCTGTCAGACTCCCTCAAAAGGTCATTGTGCAGGACGACCAATGCCGTTTCCATACTATGGTGCAGCCTGAAGCCCGATTGAAAAGGATTGAAGGAGTTTGTGTCATCCAGAAGACCCTGAAGCTGATCTGCTACCACCCTCTCCAGGACCTTGCTCATATAAGAAATATTGGCAACAGGCCTATAGTTATCAATTTGGTCTGCCGCCACATTAGGTATTTTCCAAATGGGCCTAATGAGTGTTCTGGGAACCCTGCCCTCACATAAGGTAAAAGGTAAAGGTTCCCCCTGCATATGCATGCTAGTCGTGTCCGACTCTAGGGGCGGTGCTCATCTCCGTATTCAAGACGGAAGAGCCAGTGCTGTGCAAGTCCATGGCCATGTGGCCGGCATGGCTGCAAGGAAACACTGTTTTACCTTCCCGCTTTTTACGGCGGTACCTATTTATCTACTTGCATTTACATGCTTTCGAACTGCTAGGTTGGCAAGAGCTGGGGTTATCAGCGGGAGCTCGCTACGCTGCGTGGCACTCGGGATTCGAACCGTCGAGCTGCCAACTTTGCAGGCTACAGTTTCGGTGCCTTAGTCCGCTGAGCCACCACGCCCCCTTGCCCTCAAGTAGAGACCCATTAATTATTACTGTGGCCCATTCATTTACACGTGGTCTGGCTGCTTTTATTAACCAGACACGGCAAGGATCCAAGGAGGAGGAGGTGACCCGACAGCGATCAAGAGCTCTATCCACTTCTGTTGGTGTCACTGGTTGGAAGCTGGAAAGCAATGACGAGCAAGGCAATGCACTGGACATATTGGCTCGATCTACTGTATGTAAATGGTGGTTCAGGTCCCGGCGGATGACCTCCACCTTAGCTTTAAGGAATGCTGCAAATTGGTCACAGGAAATACTATGGGGAGGCCTTTCACTGTGACCAACCCCGGATAGATCACACACTATTCGAAACAATTCAGCCTGATTATTTTGTGCTTCACTTTTCCGGGTAACAAAGTAAGATCTTCTTCTGGTCTTGATCTTAGCTAGGTAGATGGATGATGTGATCTTTACGGCTGATAGATTATTTACCGTCGGGGCCTGCCTCCAGATGCTCTCTAGCCTCCTCCGATTTCGCTTGAATGCCCGTAGCTCCTGGTTGAAACATGCAGCTAGACGGGCTCCACGATGGAGGGGGTGCTTGGATGCAATTGTGTCCACTTTCCTAGTGGCAGCAGTATGCCAACTATCCACCAGAGCATTGACAGGAGCGCCAACCAGTTCAGCGGGTAACCCACCCATAGCATCCTGGAAACCAGTAGGATCCAGTAGGCTGTGTGGGCAAGCCATCTTAATGGGACCAAGCTCCCAGTGGGGAGGGGGTGCCACTGTGAGCTGCAATGGATCAGGTGGTGGTCCAATCATGACAAGGGGACTGACTCAAGGTCAGTCACCATCAGGCAACTCTCTCTCTCTCTCTGCATTCGTGAAAACCAAATCTAACGTATGTCCTGCCACATGAGTGGGGCCATTGACAAGTTGGGACATGTCCAAGGAAGCCTTGGTTTCTATGAACTCTAGAGTTGGACTCGAAACCTGAGCTTCCATGTGGATGTTGAAGTCCCCCAGAACTAAAAGCCTGGAAGACGTCAACAGCAGCCCAGAGACAAAGCTGGCTAGCTCTGGAAAGGAAGGTGCTGGGTCATGGGGAGCGTGGTACGCCAGCACTATCCCAATTCCTTCCCTGCCCCCAATTGCCATGTGGAGGACCTCAATTTGAGTGTTATGGTGGTGTTTGATTGAAACACATGCCCATTAGGCAGTCATTTGACCTCCTTAATAATTTATTGCCATGGGCTGCACAAAAGTATATAGGGTTTGAGTATCTAATTGGGATGTGAGGGTATGTTCCCCCTCTTAAAGTATTAGTAACCAACTGAACACACAGACATGCATATGGAACAGTTATTTTCAATAATTCTGCCTTCAGAACATGTAACATGCAAAATCAATGTAGTACCATAGAAGAGGAGAAGGAAGATGTGATGAATTTAAAATTTTGAATTGTCCAGAAAATTGTGGAATGTCACAAAAATTCTGTGTGGCAACTTTTCCACCTGGAAGAAACTTTGACCTAATGCAAATTGCTTTAATAAATATTAGAGAGGGACAAGCACAGATACTGAGCTCACAAAGCCCCTCTCCATTTTAATATAATATGAATATACCAGTGACATCTTGTAATATTCAAACTACAAAGGAATCTCTTTTCAGTCAGAAAACGTAATTATATTTTCTTGCATGATTGGTTCAAGTCTCCAGATTTCTAGAGGTGATGTATAGCAGTAAGAACAAACAAAGGGTACTACCAGAAGATGAGAAGACAACAGAGAGAATGTCCAAAAGCAATTTTTTAAAAAAATAAAGTTTATACTGATAATGTCCAGCAATGTATGTACTATGCCTTCATATTCGTGTTTTGACTTATTCATTTATTTGTTAGATTTTTATGCTGTCCCTCTGGTGGCAAGGCCACTCTGGCCTTATTTTTGTACTCAAAGTGTATATCATTACAACTTACAGCAACTTCAAATTTAAGTTTATGCAGTGATTTCAGCAGGACTGTACAAAGTTGCTTAAAGCATTTTATCAAATCTATTAAAATTGTGAGTTTACAGATGGGGATGAATAAAAATGGTGATTCATAATCTCTTTAAGAAAGAAACTTAGAATGTGATATGAGGGAAAAGAATAATGAAAAACATGTCAGTGAGAGTAAAGGAAAATTGTTACAAAGTTATATGGAGATGGTATCAAACACCAGTAAAATTACATGCAGTAAATAAGGAGGTATCACCTGTGTGTTGGAGATGTAAGAAGGAAAAAGGAACATATTATCATATGTAGTGGACTAGTGAAGAAAAACAACAGGAATGGATAATAGTGTTTTATGAGATAAAAGAAATTATAGGGACAAATATAGAAAGTTGTCCAAGGATAGCATTGTTTAAACATATTTAGAAATTGTCAAATAGAAAAAGAGGTAATGGATTTGATTATAATTATAGTAACAAGTGTAAGATTAATAATGGCAAAAACTGGAAAGATAACAAGAAGCTGAATATAGAAGAATGGTATGATGAAATGTGGAGTTTAGCCATGGATAAACTGACTTGTGAACTGAAAGTTACAAAAGGGCTGTTGAAAGAATGTTTTTATTCAAATTTGGCATACATTTATAAAATATGTATTTCTAAAATAAAAGGGATATACTCCACCTGAAGAGTCAATTCGGTTTTGGAAGGAGACAGGATACATAAGATAAGAAAAATAACCATGAAAACAATTGTAGGTATAGCAATATATTTGCATATGTAGTAAATGTAATGTCACATAATGTTATATAAGGTAATACTATATAATCCTGACGGTGCAGCGCATTATAGCACAAATATGTTGTGGGAAATATATGTGTTGTTTATTTTTGTTGCTTAAATAAAACACTTGAAAACCCCCAAATAAATTCAGCTCTACTTTAAAATGCTATAAAATGGCCCTCAAGGCATCTAAAAGGACCAAATTTAAGGAGATATATCCCCTGATGCCCCTCTATAGGCCTGGAATGTTTGGTGATAACTGGGGTTCATACCTATGAGCTATGCACCCCCAAAGAGCTCCCTCCAGGAAAATGGCAACCGGGCACCTAGGGTCATCAAACTTGCAGAAAGGTTTCTCCCAACTCACCTTACAATTCCTATAAGTTTGGTAAAGACTGGGTTTCAGACACCTAACTTACACACTGGCATAGGAAAGTGCCCTATACCAATTGCTTTGGGGAGATCCAATCTTCACCAAATCTGGAGGGATTGTAGAGAGTCAGAAGTTTGGAGTCTATAGATTGCTGTATAGAATGTGGGCAGCTGTAATTGGGAATGCATTACTTGGACATCAAAACTCTAATCACCAACAATCATAGAGGTATTGTGGAGGAGAATCAGGGGAAGCTTCCCTCCAAATTGCCAAGAGGATTGCAGATTTAATAAGGAGAGCTTTAAACTGAGTTTGCAGGGGAGGGAGAAAATTCTCTTAATGGTAGAGATCGAGAAGGGGTTGTGAAGACTAGCCCAAATGTTGAAATAGGAGGAGGACAAGAAGTAGTGCAGACCATCAGTGCAAGGAAAAACAGGTTAAGCAAAGGACATGTAAGAAGCACACACAGCCTAAAATGTCTCTACACCAATGCACAGAGCATGGGGAACAAACAAGAGGAGCTGGAACTCCTAATACAGCAAAATAAATATGACATAATTGGCATCACTGAAAGATGGTGGGATGAGACGTATGATTGGAATGTAGTCATTGGAGGGTATAACCTGTTTTCAAAGGAACAGGCCAAGTAAATTCTTTATGGAATTCCATCCCCAGCGAAGTGCGCTCTGCAGAGTCCCTGCAGGCCTTTCAAAAAGCTTTTAAAAACATTTTTATTTCGAGAGGCCTTTGGCGAGCTTTAATTTATTTTTTTTCTCCGCCATCTCTATTTATCCCTATTGACCTATTGATCTCTATTGATCTCCGATCAATGGTGTCCTTTGACTTTCAATTGTTGGATTCACGTTTTTGCTGCTGTTTCGGATGTAACAGGATTTTATGCATTACATTTGGTTTTATATTGTTGTTGTCCTATTTGATTACTATTGTATTATATATTATTATTGTCTTGTTGGCTTTTGGTCGCCCGTCTGTACGCCGCTTAGAGTTCTGTTTAGAAGATAAGCGGGATATAAATTTAACAATAAATAAATAAATAAATAAATAAAAAAGGAGGAGGAGGTGTAGCTTTATATATTAAGGACATTTATACAGCTGAAGAAATACAAGATAAAAAGCAGGGGAACCATATTGAGAGTATTTGGGTTAAAATCAGGGGTGAAAAAAACTAGGAGGGATGTCACTGTGGGGGTATATTATAGACCCCCAAGCCAGCCGGAGGAGTGGAATGATGCCTTCTGTGAACAGATGGCCACACAGTCAAAAGGGAGAGATGTAGTACTAATGGGAGATTTTAACTATCCTGATATATGCTGGCAGTCCTACTCAGCTAGGAATTCCTTACTGCCCTTGCAGACAATTTCATGGTCCAGAAGGTAGAGGAGGCAACAAGAGGCAAAACCATTTTAGATCTGGTCTTAACCAATAAGGAGGACCTTGTAAATGGGGGGTTGAAGTGGTGGGATCATTAGGTAAAAGTGACCATGCCCTTTTGGAATTTGTTATACAGTTGGAAGGTGAAGTTAAGCATAGTCAGACAAGAATCCTGGACTTTAAGAAAGCCAATTTTTGTAAACTTAGGGAATTATTGACTGTGATTCCATGGACTGAAACACTGAAAGAGGAGGGAGTCCAAGATGGAAGGGAGTTCCTTAAAAGCGAGATATTAAAGGCACAATTTAAAACTGTTCCAACAAGAAGAAAAAATGGGAGAGGTCTAAAGAAACCCCAATGGTTTACTAAAGAACTTTCAACTCAGCTAACTATAAAGAAAAACAAGTACAAGGAATGGGAAATGGGAAATGAACCAAAGAGGAATATAAGCAAACAGCTAATATATGCAGGGGGATGGTAAAAAAAGCTAAAGCGCAAAACGAACTTAGACTTGCCAGAGAGATTAAAGATAGTAAAAAGGGTTTCCTCAGTTATGTCCGCAGCAAAAGGAAAAATAAGGAAATGATAGGTTCTCTGTGTGGTGAGGATAACTAGTTACTAACAGGAGACAAGGAAAAGGCAGAACTACTCAACACCTTCTTTGCCTCCGTTTTCTCCAAAAAGGAAGCAAGAGATCCGCTAGAACAAAGAGTAGATGAGGTAGGATGGGAATTGCAACATAGAATAGGTAGAGAGGTAGTATAGGAACACCTGGAAACATTAAATGAATTTAAGTCTCCTGGGCCAGATGAATTACACCCAAGAATATTAAAAGAACTGGCAGAAGTAATTTCAGAATAATTGGCAATAATCTTTGAGAAGTCCTGGAGAACAGGGGAAGTCCCCATCGATTGGAGGAGGGCTAATGTTATCCCCATCTTCAAAACGGGGGAAAAAGAGGACCCAAATAATTACCGCCCAGTCAGCTTGACTTCAATTCCTGGAAAGATCCTAGAGCAGATTATTAAACAGTCAGTCTGCAATTATTTAACAACCAATGCTGTCATTACAAGAAGCCAACACGGACTTCTTAAAAGCAAGTCATGCCAAACTAATTTGATCTCTTTCTTTGATAGAATTACAGGCCTGGTGGATGAGGGGAATGCTGTGGATATTGCTTATATGGACTTTAGTAAGGCGTTCGATAAGGTTCCCCATGGTATTCTTGCTAAGTAGTTAATAGAAAGTGTGATAGATAGTGCAACTGTTAGGTGGATTTGTAATTGGTTGACTGATCGCACCCAAAGGGTGATCATAAATGGCCTCTCTTCAGCTTGGAGAGACGTGACCAGTGGGGTGCCCCAGGGTTCTGTTCTGGGTCCAGTGCTGTTTAATATCTTTATTAATGACTTGGAGGAAGGAATAGAGAGTATGCTAATTAAATTTGGGAGGGGTTGCTAATTCCCTAGAGGATAGGATGAAAATCCAAAAGGACCTTGACAGATTAGAGTGCTGGGCCAAAGCTAACGGAATGGATTTCAACAGAGGGAAATGTAGGGTGCTACATCTAGGTAAAAAGAATGAATTGCACAGATATAGGATGGCTGGAGAATAGTACCTGTGAAAGGGATCTGGGAGTCTTGGTGGACCATATATTGAACATGAGTCAGCAGTGTGATGCGGCAGCCAGGAAAGTCAATGTGATTCTTGGTTGCATCAACAGAACCATAGTGTCTAGATCAAGGGAAGTGATAGTACCACTCTATTCTGCTCTGGTCAGACCCCACCTGGAGTACTGTGTCCAGTTCTGTGCGGCTCAATTTAAAAAGGATGTTGACAACCTTGAGCGGGTACAGAGGAGGGCGACCAGGATGGTTGACGGTCTGGAAGAAATGTCTCATGAGGAACGGCATAGGGAACTGGGAATGTTTAGCCTTCCAAAAAGAAGGCTAAGAGGGGATATGATAGCTATGTTTAAATATTTGAAAGGATGTCGTATTAAAGAGGGAACAGGTTTGTTTTCCATTGCTTCAGAGATTAGGACTCGGGGCAATGGTTTCAAATTACAGGAAAAGAGATTCAATTTGAACACTAGGAAGAACTTCATGACAGTTAGAGCTGTTTAGCAGTGGAATATGCTGCCACAAAGGATGGTGGAGTCTCCTTCTTTGGAGGTTTTTAAGCAGAGGCTGGATGGCCATCTGTCGGAAATATCGTGATGGGGGTTCCTCAAGCACGGGGTTGGGCTGGATGGCCCTTGAGATCTCTTCCAACTCCATGATTCTATTATTCTAATGACCCTATTTCAGACCAGGGTGACATGAGGTCAAAGTGAACTATAAAATGGACGACTCGCAACTAGCTTTCCTCAGATTGACAAAGCTGTTTGGATGAGCAGCGAAACGTTTCAATCTCACAAGAAAAGAAGTCCAGTTGCCATGACTCAACTTCTAGATAAACTCACCCGGATGACTGAGGATCTTCACAGACAACTGAGGTTGTGAATCCACAGTTGCAAATGAAACACCACCATAACATGGCAGTAATTTAAATACCTGGCACATGGAAAATGCACATGTCAAATCTCAGGAGCCAAACAAAACTTTAAGCAATCCAATATTTAGGCACACTTTGGATGAAAGAGGGATGGTGTGAGTGTTGAGAAGATTGGAAACTCTGCCAGGAACACCATGTGTTGTTGTTATTATTCTGGCTCTAAAAGTGCTGATGCTCATTTGATGGGACAGCTCAGAAGTTTAAGTTTCTCATTGTGGACCCAGTGGTTGGGAGGTCAACTTCCTGTTGTGCCTCCTGGGAGAAAAGCCAACCCCTGGTAACCATGGGCAAACTATAATCCCAGCTCACCCTAAACAAAAAGGCAACAGAAAACCACTTCTGTGTATTTTCTGTCTAGAAAACCCTAGAAAGGGTCACCATTGGTCAGAATCATTATGGTGGCAAATTGTCATAATTACAGCTAAATTACAACCAAGAGGAATTTCAAAATAACAACAACAACAACAACAAGCATATCAGAAGCATTCCATGTTGAGAATATAATCAGCAAAAGCATGATGAAGAACAATGTTTTCCTTGGTAACTAAACACCATGAAAGAGCCAACCAGATATAAATAAAAATAAAAATCATGGATTGGATACTGCTTCCTGGAAGTTTCAGCTACAACAATTCAGCTCTAACAATAAAAGGATATTAAGTAAAGCCTCACTTAAAAGTTGAAGCATAAGAGTGGGAAGGATTCCACAGGGGTTTACTGAGACATTTAGCTCATCATCTGCCATTCGTTCATGGATGTATGAAGCCCAGAATAGAACCTCATAAAAAAAGTCCTGCTGGATTCTTTCTTCATCACATGAAATGTGCGCATATTTCTCCTCCAATGATCATGATAACAGATTTTACATGGCTTTAAGTATCAAGAAACCAAAGTAGCTGCTTGTGTCCATTTTGTATCATTATATTGAAACAAAGAACTCAGTCTATATAAGAACAGCGAGGACAGATATCTCAGGCACAAAAAAGAACTAGTTGAAAGAATAACAAAATGTCAAATAACTTTGAAATGCATATACAAATATGAGATGAGATCCAATTCTTCTATACAATGATCAAGGATTAAGAGGTGAGTCATTAGACACACTACTACAGTAATCCCCCACTTATTGCAGGACCATGCAGCTTGCCCGAGGGGACCTTACCTTCATATACTGCAGTCCCGCAATATACTGGGACTGCAGTATATGAACCGCAAAATGGTGGGGGATGACTATATTACATGTCTATATTCAGTTAAAGTATGAGACTGGGGGGGGGGGCAAATCTGCTTTTATAAAACCAGTTGGCAATATCAAGTCATAAATCTAACACCTGGGATGAATACAGAAATGGAGCCAATGTCACCTGATTGAGATAAAATAATCTTGGAAAAAACTTTCTGTATTCAATGAATATCATCATTGTAGAATTTTATATCAGTAGGTCAACATGATTACTAACATAGCGAATTCTATAACACTAGCTATTGGCTGAGTTTAAAAATTCAGGTCAAAAACGTGAAATCTCATGTAAACACAGATGATATAGTACCTACCCATCTGGAAAAGCTATTAATAAGTTATTTGGGTTGCACACATAACGATATAAGGCATTCCCCTAGATAGGAAAGCAAAGGACAGCTACCCTTCTTTTTTTTATCAGCTATTTCTATGAATACTAAAAGTAGAATGGGTTTGGAACTGTAGAACAGATAAAGCTAAGAAGGGTCTTATCCTTAGTCTCACAGTCATAATTTTTTTTAAAACTTCACAGGCTCTGTCAAAGCAGCAGTCAGATATATCTTCTACACCTCTGATTCACACCGTTACCCTGCTTTCCTGTTCCTCATAGAATGCTGTAAGAAGAGGATTGCCATCTTTATAGACTGTGGATGTTTCATATCAGTTGATGCACAGAATGTACCCAGTGTGGTACAGTGGACTGAGTAATGGACTAGGACGTAGGAGACCTGGGTTTGACTCCCCATCTCTGTCATGGAAACCCATTGGTGGATGGAACTGATAAAACGACTCCTTAAGTAGCCCACTTATATTGAAAATCCTGTTAGGGCTACTAGAAGTCAGTTCTGATTTTATGGCAAACAACAACAACGGCACAGAATGGCGTTCATTGGTGTGATAATAATAATTGTAAGCTCAATCTTCAAATGCCCTGGCTGTAGATCTCCTGCCATCTTACTCCCACTGTTGCCATGGCCACAGCAGAATCCCACAAATGGTAAATCTGGCAGGTCTCCTCCGCTACAATGTTTGGCAGAACCTATTTACACAACCACCTGGGAGAGAAAACTGCACCGACTATGCGTTTGGATGCAGTGAGCTCCTGCATATTTTGTCACATCTTAGGTCCGGATTTAGCATACTAAAGAAATCATTTGGTAAGAATATACCTCAGAATTCACTCAGTATGAAGGTTAATTGGTTTAAAATAGATGCCTGAAAATTAAGGAGGAATCACAGATAAGAAAGATAACTGGGAATAGCAAAGATAACTCAGGTGTGGTAGATGCTCACAACTCAAACTGAAATGGGTTCCCCTTGAGTTACAGAGTTTGGAAAAGTTACTTTGAGGACTACAGATTTCACAATCCTCCAGTACACATGCCATCTGGGAATTCTGGGAACTATAGTCCAAAAATACACTTTCCAAGCTCTATCCTGGAAATGCACTATAGCTCCCAGCCTCCCTAGCCAACACTGCCAAACACTTGGAAATACAAATCCAGGAGCATACAAAAAGCAACCAGCTCTCCATCTTGATGTAGGAGATTAGGAGTTCTTTTTACATTATTGTGGAAGCAAGTGTAATTCTGGCCTTTTAAACTAATCACCTCTTTCATCTTGGGGATGGAAACTGTAGGCAATAGCAATAACAGTGATGATGGCAAGTGGGCATAAGATGACAGGAAACCCACAGTCAGAATGTTTCCAGTGGAAAGGATATCTGGTGCACCCATTCTCTTCCACCATGCAATGTTTTCACCCATTTACTGATCAGATTGGAGATCAGATGGCACTGCAGATAGTGTAGGTTATATAAACTAGCTAGGGTTGGCTGGAGTTGCAAGGCCTCACATCTTCCTGATCCCTGGATCACAGCTACATTTATTTTAGCCTATTAACAGTGGTAACAGTAGTAACAGAGCCTCATAAGGCAGTGGTTCAACAGCTATACTGCAGCTATAACTGTGCTCACAACCTGGGGTAAGATTCCAGGTACCCAACTCAAGGTTCACTCATCCTTCCATCCATCCAAGGTCAGTAAAATGAGTACCCAGATTGGAGGGGGGCGCATGGTGGCAATGTGTGGCCTGCATAATGAAACTGTAAACTGCCCAGAGAGTACTTTTATGGGGCAGTGCATAAGCAGCACACTCCCCCTCCCCTTTTTAAGTATCTGGCTGTGGAGACAGAGGTCAGGAGTTTAATTCCCCACTGTGCCTCTCAGAAGAGCCAGCCTGTGCAGCCATGGGGAAGCTATACAGTCCCAGGATGCCCCCAGAAAGAAGAGAAGGGGAAACTACTTCTGAGTACTCTCTTCCTAAAAAACTCTTAAAAAGTGTCACTGTAAGTCAGAATGACTTGGTGGCACATGATTATTAGCAGAGAAGTCTTCTTTCTATCCCTCTAGTCCACACTGTGAATCTATCAGGGCACACTAACAATGGCTCCCTCATAACTGTCTCTATGATCATCTCAAGGGTTTGGGGATAAGTAAACATAATTTGCTATGTTCCGCTTACTATGTTCAGCTTACTGACATCTGTCCTGTTCTAATGTTCTGTTTCTCAACTTCCTTCTTACATAAGAAGAGGCTACAGTGGTACCTCGACTTACAAACGACTTGAGTTCCGAAAAATGCAACTTACAAAGGAAATTATTGGAAATGAAGTTCCAAAAAAAAAAAAAACCTTGAGTTATGAAAGGAAATCCATTTCCAATTATTACTTTTCGGTATGAAGCCACACCACCACCACCACCCCCATGCATGCTGTGCATAGTGTTTCCAGAACCAGGGAATCGGTTTCCAATGATTTCCTTTCAAATTGGAAACCAATGCCCCAGTTCTGGAAATGCTACACACAGCATGCACGGGGCGGCACTTCATATTGAAAAGCTCTGTTTGACACGACCAGCTGTGGGGATTGAGGGTGGCCCCCACTCTTCACAGACAGATGTGTGGGGAAAAACAGCTGAGAGGTGCGACAGCAAAGCAAAACAGAGCAAGCAGTGGGAAAAATCAAAAAGCACTGCTTGCACTGTTCTGCCTTGCCCTGTGCCTCTCAGCTGTGTGTGTGTGTGTTTGTGGGGGGGGGGAGGGACCTGCCTGCTGCAGCAGAAGGCTCTTTGGGTTATCCCACCTTCTGCTGTGGCGGGTGCCCACCACAACAGAACTCGGTTAAGTGAGGAGTCCCTGTATGAGAGGAGAGTTTTGAATCTCATGTTATACTATACTGAGCTTGAGGATGTTCTCCCAGTACCCCAGGGTATAAAAGGATGCTGCTTATATACCACCCTATATGGCTTAAAGCACTCTCAGAAGGTGGGGTAACCCAAACACACATGTGCACACACACACACAAGCCTGCCCAGACACAGCAAAGAAAGGGAAAAGCTTCCCCCCTTGTTGTGTTAAGAAGAAAGCCCCTGTGATCAACCACAACCAGAGGCTGCTCCTCCCAGCCCGACAGTCAGGTGATTTTGACACCTGTAAAAATCAGCTGGGTGTCAGAGCAGCCTTCTGCTGCTGGTTGATTACGGGACTTTCTCCCAAACCTAGCAAAGGGGGGGTTAGCTTTTCCCCTAGTTTGGTGGGTCTGGGCAGACTTCCCATAGTAATGCATTAAAACCAACTAATCCATTCCCCCCCCCCCCTTTTGCCTTTTTTTCCAACCTCCGGAACAGATTAATTGATTTTCAATGTATTCTTATGGGAAACTCATTTAGATTTACAAAATTTTCAACTTCCGAAAATGCATTCGGAACGGATTAATTTCGTAAGTCGAGGAACCACTTTATTGCCAAACGTCTGGTATATAAGGGTGTGTGTTGCATCTAACATGGTACAGATTGTTTTACTTCAACACATAGTGTGGAAAAAACAGGAAGCAACAAAGTTTTGTTTTTGTTAAATTGTGTAACACAATGTATAAGAAAAAGGAATAAACTTGATTGAAAGCAACAGCGAGGTTACACTTGCTTTTCCCAGAAAGCATTTACTGAGCATTTTTCATGTCAAAGGAGAAAATTATTTGGATATTATCTGGAATATTAAAAAGCCTGAAATACTTTAAAAACTGATTTTACATCTACCAGAGCCAAAAGGGAATTTTGCCACTAGTTCTCATGACAGCATAAAAAGTCTACAGACTGAGGAGATAGGAATGTATGAATATCATTAAGCAGAAAAGGATTTGTTATGAATGCAGAGAATGGCACAGCAAATAATCAGAACCCTACCCATTGCAGGCTATGGGACTGAAAATTCAGCATTATATATTTTATATATATTTGTAAGCTTAAATTCTTTCCATTTATTCCTATTTTTGACATATTTTTTCTGGCCATTTTAAGCTCTCCGAGGCATGCATTATCACTGGTTTGGAGCTTTACTGATTCACCTGAAAGACTATTAATATATGGATTCATATGAGTTTCACATTATCATACAAAGCACATAATAATCCTTTCTTTAGAAGTCATGAGTATTGACTAATATAAGATCCCAAAGAGTTAAGAACCTCCAAAAGTCAATCAGATGATAACCTTTCTCAGCTGAAAACATAAGAGGCTAAATAACCTAAGATGGCAAAATTGAAATTTGGCACAAAATAAGTGAAAGGATAGTCAATGTTAGAGCCTGTTCCTCAAACTTTGTACTTAACTTTACATTAGCTCCAATTTCAATCATTCTTCCCTGCATTTATGCTGCAGTGGAAAGTAACCCATTCTTAATAAGTAAAACGATAAAACCTCATTCCCCTCCATCTCGGCCAAGTGCTCTCTGAATTTCAAGCCTAAATTAGAACACGAATAGGCACAAATCTGGCCTCAATGGAAATTCGGGAACTACTGTCTTCTCATGGCCTCAGGTTTCTGGTCTGTCCCAGAAATATTATTAACTCCTCACATAGCCATCAAATAGTGAGAATGTGCATTGAAAAGTAGGCTGGATTAGATGGACCTTTCCATGGAGTTAATCATAGGGGGAGGATTTCAATGACATTCACCGCCCAGAGTTCCTCTGGGAAAGTCGGGCGGTATATACTGTAAATTTAAACAAACAAACAAACAAACAAACAAACAAATAAATATTTCACACGTTCTCTGCAACCTATACTGGAACCCATAAGTATGTCTACACATGTTTATGAGTAATCTGGCCTTAATCACCAGATTACTCATAAATATGTCCAACCCACTTACACTTTCAAACATAAGCAGCCATAAAAATATGATCAGCATCTGGGTGACTGCAAGACTGCAGAAGGAATATCTCACTTTCACAAAAGCCACTTTGTCCTCAGTTTACTATCCAAACAATACCTGACATGATTTACCTGCTTTGCTTTTATTTTAGATGATGCACCTTCAAACAGATATGAGATCATGGTGGAAAGAGACGATGATCTTAATATCTTAACATTTACATATTATTTATATATATATATTTGACTCTGGCATTACTTGTCATTTGGCACACATTCTCTAAGCCAGGGGTCCTCAACCTACGGACCGCGGACCGTATACGCCCCCCGGGGACCCTCAATCCAGCCCCCGGGAGCCTCAGCATACCCCCCCCCGCGCCCCCCGCCCGTGGGGGCCGCTCGAGCCCTTCTACTAGTAAAGTTTCTTTTGGGAGTATTCGCAGCCTCCTGGGGGCAACCATCTTGAGTGTTCCCCAACCCCCGGGGAGGGGAGGGGCGGGGAGAGGAGGCGACTCGAGAGCAAGACTCGGCAGGCAGCTCCCTCCCTTCGTGAAGGAAGCGCCTATTAGGAGGGAGGGAGGTGTCTTTCCCGCCTCCCGGCAGCAGCCGACATGTCGTGGGCGCGGCGCTGCTGAGCACAGCCCGGTCGGTCTGCGGGCGGCAGAGGCAAAGGCAGAGGCGGGCAAACGCTGAGGGGTCTGTTGCGGTGGTGGTGGCGGTGGCAGTGGTGCCTCTCGATGGCGGCGCTCACTGCCTCCGCGGCGGCCCAGGACTCCCCCTCCTCGTCGTTGTCGTCCCCTTACGCCGCTTACGGCCCTCTCTGGCCGCTGCCCCGCTCGCTCCGCATCTCGCCGGCCTGGCTGCCGTTGGCGCCCAAGCGGTTCGAGATCGTCAATGGCGCGGGGTCTTCGGCGGGGCCGAGCTGCTGCTGCTGCTGCTGCTGCTGCCAACTCGGCGGCTGTGCGCCGGAGCGCCCCTGCTGCGTCCCAGCTTCCCGCCCGCCCCTCGCAGCGGAAATTGAAGGGAGGCTGGGCGGGGGGGGTGGCCCCCACTCACACTCACGCCGCCTCTGCCCTCCTCCTCCTCCTCCTCCTCCTCCTCCTCCTCCTCCTGTGAGCAGGAAGGGGGGAGTCTCGCACCCACGCCTGGCTCGGCCCCTGCAGCCGCCATCCCAATCTCTACCACCCCACCCCCTTTCCCCTCCTTCTCCTCCTCCTCCTCCTCCCCGCTGGCCACCGCCTGGGCCTACGAGCGGGGCGCCAGCAGCCTCAAGCCCAGATAAGGAGGGAGGGGGGTCCCTCTTCCCGCCCGCCGTCGCCGGGGGGGGGGGGCTCTGCCAGGAAAGCCCGGGGATTGAGGCGAGGCCTTCTCTCCCTCTTCGGGGCGCCTTCGCCTCCCTCGGGTGCACGTGTGTGTGTGTGTGCGTGTGTGCATGTGTGCGAGAGAGAGAGAGAGAGAGAGAGGCTCCGCTGTCCTCTCCGCGGGTGCGAGGCGGAGGCGAGAGAGGCTCCTCGGGGGGGGGTGGGTGGGTGGGTGGGTGGGGGGAGGACGGCGGTGACAGGGACGCGTCCCCCCTCATCCCCAGCCTCTGGGCCTGGCCAGGAGGGGGGGGCGCCCTCATCCTCCTCTTCCTCCTCCCGGGGAGCCCCGTGGCCGGGCGGTGTGCCTGAGGCACGGGAGATCACGAACCAGGGGCAGCGGTAGTGCTGGGAAGCCTTTGCGGGGTTGAGGAGGGGGGCGAGTCGAGGGGAAAAGGCCAGCTGCATTTTAAGGTTGCCTGCTCCTTCAGGTCAGATGCCTTCCGCAGGTGAACCCCCCCGGTCCCGGTCCCGGCTTCGCTCGAGCGGGCAGAGCAGGTGTGGCGGGAAAAGGAAGGAAGGAAGGACGGCATTTCCCCCCTCGATCCGGACTCCAGACCCTTCTCCGTGTGGGGCCCGTGGGTGGTGCCAGGACCCTGCCTGTCATGGAACCCGAATGTGAAGGGTTAAATGCTGGAGAGCAGCAGGAGGAGCCTTGTAGTTCAACTCAGCAGGCAGCTGAGTCTGAGGACGCAGCTGAGGGCACATCTCCTCCTCCTATAAGGGCTAGGAGCAGGATCCTGCAAAGGAGAACTAACAGGAGAGCTAGGGAAAGGATCTTTAATGATAGGCGTAAAATTAGATCTGAAAGCCCTGACTTCTAGCAGGAGCCTTGCCAGAGATATGGGTGTGCTCCCTGTTTTAGGATAAAGCTAGCAAGTTTACCCTGAACCCTCTGTGGGAGCAACGCATCACTTACCTTGCCACCATGTTCCTGTGTGTTATCCTGACTTTGTTTCCTGAGCTTGGACCGGCTTTCTGACTACGGCGTTCTCTGTTTCCTGACCTTGGACCGGCTTCCTGACTACGACGTTTCTCTGTTTCCCTTGAACTTGGCATTTGGCTCTGTAAATTATTCTGGATTGACTCGAACTGTACTTTGTACTTTATCTGGATTACAACTAAAGTTCCTGGCAAAGAACTGAACTTGGCTTGCTGTGTGTTCTGTGTGCGGGGCTTGACAGGTGGGCATTGGGTGCTGGGGAAGGAAAGACACGGTCACCTCCTTCCAGTAGATGAGGAAGGGTTGTTTACTGAGAACTGGGGTGGGGACGTGTTGCTGCCCCCCCGAAAGTTTGGGACTACAACACCGACAATCCCCCGTCATGCCCCCTCCCCCAGGTGTGTGTGTCTCTCATCACAAGCCACGTCAGTTTCAACCCCTGACCCTGGTTTGGGCTGGTGAATTTTGTTTATAGATGTCTCCCCAAACCTTGTTTGAAGATGAAGATAGGAGTGGGACAGCGGCTTCTCCATTCTTCATTAGGTCTGCAAGGAAGCATCTAATTCCCCCCCAATGGCATTCTGTTTATTTATTTATTTATTTGTATTTATTTATTTTGTATGCTGCCCACTACCCAAAGGTCTTTATTATTATTATTATTATTATTATTATTATTATTATTATTATTATTATTATTATTATTATTATTATTATTATTATTATTATTGCATTCTTTTTCCTGTTTTTTTCCAATACAAAACAAATATGTTCAGTGTGCATAGGTATTTCTTCATATTTTTTTCAAAATCTAGTCCCGCCCCCGACAGTGTCTGAGGGACAGTGATCCGGCCCCCTGCTTAAAAAGGTTGAGGACCCCTGCTCTAAGCGGTGCGCCTGCAAACGGATGCATGGCATAATATAAAGTGTTAACAATTTTAAAATTATGTATAATTAAAAGTACTGTAGAAACTGAACAGTAATAATGGTTTTTAAGGAATGATGTGACAATATTAGAAAAGAGCAAATAGAGCTGCACCATTAGTATTATTGTAGAATAAATGTCCTTGCATAATCTCATTATGTGAAGGACTAGGCATACCAAGGTGTGAAGGCTTAAACAGTGTTGGACTCAAAGAGTGGTAAGAACTTCCATACCCCCCAAAAGAGTCCAGACATACCCTGTCTCTTCAATGTGAAGGTCTGCCTAGGTACTATAAGCATGTTTCCCCAATCACTCCAAGATGAACACATGGGGGTCTGCCTGACTTCTGGTGGGGATGGAATGTGAGGACAGGGATTATCTGCACGCCCATGACACCAACAGCTTTCAGCCCTACACTTTCCCCATCATAACACATGAGCAGGGTTAGTCTTTCCAATGGCAACTGAACGGATGTTAGGTGGGAGCAGGTTGTCATCTGTTGTTGGTTCTGTTTCACACCTGCTTTTATCAGGAGATATTGTACTGCCTGGTGTTCTGTCCTCAAATGTTCTTTTTCATTTATCACAGGGTTTGACAGACACAGTAAGAAATGGACAACCTGCAGTTCTTCCTTTAGATTCTGCAAATGTACGCCATGTGGGGATGCTGTCTGAAATAAGGACAGGTTACAGGCAGGTGTCCTCTACAACAAATAAATCACCCAAGTTCCACTATTTGTACTCTGAAATGTACTCTGCAGTGTTACATGTCACATGTTACCTTTTTTAAAGGATTGTAATTCCTACAATGCAGCTACAAACATGTAACTACTGAACAATTCAAAAAGAAAACAATTACAAACCAACAATTATGAAACAAACAAACCAGGCCCTAAAGCAGTGCCCAAACCAGGCCCTTTTAGAGTACCTAAAGTGTGATTTAAAACCCACTTATTTTTCGCAAAGTGCCAATACAGCAATATCACCTCAATACAGTGCTACGCCTGGTTGTAAATGCTTCAGGTACTACCCTTCAGGAAAGCAAGGATCGAAAAGCAGGCTGTGGAATTTCCCGCAGCCACAGGAAGGGTGTTGTAGCACCCTTTGGGAATGCAAGAATCGCACAGCAGGCTTTTGAATTTCCCGCGGCCACAGCATCCTCTCCGTGGCCACAGGAAATTCAAAAACCTGTCCTTTAATATGTCGCTTTCCCAAAAGGGCAGCGCCCCTGCTCTTCGATCCTTGCTTTCCTGAAGGGTAGTATATGGGGTGCTACACCATCAGGAAAGCCAGGGGGAATGGTGGTGGCTTGTGGGCTCCTTCGTAGCCCCCGTTTACTCTCCAGCCATGCCACTTTGGGCATCCCCAGAATGGCATGGCTGGAGAGTAAACTGGGTCTACGAAGGAGCCCACAAACTGATGCCTCCTTTTCTCTTGGCTCTCTTTGTGGAGCTGTTTTGAGAGCACTGAAATGGCCCTATGAAGAGAGCCTGGCAAAGGGGAGGCAGCAGTTTGTGGGCTCCTTTGTAGCCCCACTTTACTCTCCAGCCACACCACTTTTGGGGTATCCAGAGCAGTGGGGCTGGAGAGTAAACAGGGGCTATGAACAAGCCCACAAACTGCTGCCTCCCCTTTGCCCGGCTCTCTGCATAGAACACAGTGGTGTGCTCCAAGCCGAGGGGGAAGTGCCGGGGCTGTGAGAGGGTGATGTCACATGCCCACAGAAAGGGCTCCATGTGCCACCTTTGGCACCCGTACCATAGATTCGCCAACATTGCCCTAAAGGAAGTATATTACTGATTTGTGAGGAAGAAAGCAAGTAAACAAGAATAAAAGGA
Source organism: Phrynocephalus guinanensis (assembly GCA_037367245.1). NCBI lineage: Eukaryota > Metazoa > Chordata > Lepidosauria > Squamata > Agamidae > Phrynocephalus > Phrynocephalus guinanensis. Next base: position 22,601,504 of record CM074734.1, read on the forward strand.
TTTGGGTGAAAAACAAACCAAAGGAAACAATTTAAATCACTGGTCTGTTAATCTGTATCATAACATCTGGATGTCCTCTATGCTTATAAGGACGGAATAACTGCCATTCCCATGGGAATTACAAGTTTGCATAGTATTTTAGAGACAAACAATGAAGTCTCAACAATTAAAATCAAAGCAGTTGAACTGAAAGCATAGCAGTGAAGCTGCAGCTGAAATAAATGTTCTAGGAGACTCAAGATAACACACAAGTATTAATTTATATTAAGGTATACCACCTAAGATTTCTCTAGAAAACAAAACTGTTCAAAAACTAGTTTCCCAAGCAGTTCTCTTTATGGCTAAAACACACAACAATGTATCTTAATACTGTATAGAATTTTCACAAGATTAAACAAGCAGGTTTATGCACTAGCACCACACTGATTTGGAATTCAGACTCATCATTTTAAAAGATTCAAAATTTCCAGAAATCTGGAACTCAGTTACAATCAATATGAATATATGTTTATCATCCCACCCCTTCTTTAGCAAAACAACAAATTGGCAAAACATTGTTTCCAGAATCACTTTCCCACCAATTGTGCTGTACAAAAAGAGTGCACCCAGCAGTGCGTAGGTACTAGGAAATAATCTTAAAAGGCATACTGACTGAAAATTGAATGGTGGGGATGCCAGCAGGATATGCCAGCAGCACTGGGGAAGCAGAGGCCGGGGAATTTGGGGAGAGGGAAAATACCATGGGCAGCACAGGGAGACAGACCGGAGCAACAAAGATCCTGTGGTAGATGGGAACGTTGATAACAGCAACGGGCACAGGAAAGTTGAGTAAGTGAGCACAGTCTTGGAGTAGAAGTTGGGAGAACCCTGCTATGCTTGCCAAGACGGTGTCCCAGAAAGCTGCTGTTGCAGGGGTGAGGGACTTCGACTCTAGAACCCAACTGGTGGGACTACTGTTTGGGGTGCTATGAACAGGGCTAGCTGCTTCCTGCTCTGTGTGTCCCCTAAGTTCCAGCCAGACCTTCTTCACTAGCTGCTGTGACATGTGATGGGAAGCAGGTGACCACTGCCACTGGTTCTTACTGCTGTTTAATACTCACTGTCCACTGTTCCATCCAGGGGTCGAACAGGGTTGCTAGAATGTACTCCTCCCTCCTACTAGGAGGAAAACCCTGTACTGGAGCACAACTTTTAGCATGTTGGCCAGGTCCACCCACTTTCTCACATTTGACAATTAAAAATAAATAAATAAATGTATTCTTGAAGGCCTTCATGGCCGGGATCTGAAAGCTGTTGTGACTTTTTCAGGCTATTTAGACCTGTTCTGGAAGTTTTTCTTCCTGATGTTTCACCAGACTCTGTGGCCAGCATCTTCAGAGGGCAGAGGGCAGGGAACTAGGAGTTCTGTCTGTGCTCTGGGATATTGGGATATTATTAGCATCCAACCATTAGGTGTATACTGATTTGGTTCAATACTACCACTTGGGGTAGTAATTCAACACTATTCACCACTCCACCCCACCCACCCAACCCATCAACTCCAGCACTGCAGTGCAGTAGATTGGACAGTATATCCATACTCTGCCTCCTGCACAAGCATCATGACAGAAGGCTTGAAATTAGCTTCTGGATAGACTGAGTTCCTGGTAACAAAAGACATTACAAGTGACTACGGGGTTGTGAGTGCAAAGTTGGGGACAAAGGTGGATCCTGTGGTCAGACATACTCCCCCCCAAAAAGAGAGTCCAGAATGAGTGGGAGTTTCTTAAGGGGGAACGAGTGGCACACACACGTGTGTTATCCTACAAATTGTCCTGCTGGATCAAAGTGCTTCTAATCCAGTACCTTTTCTTCCAATTGCCCGTGAAAGCACTGGTGAAAGTGATGGCCAACCCATTAGCTCAGCCATCTAGGATTACAGGATAGGCACCTCTATTTGCAGAGGTTCGTTTATTCTACAATTTTTCTTTCCCTGCAAAACTTTTGGCAGAATCCTCAATTAAACCCATGCCTTAATTAATGGAGGCCTAAGGACATGTACTTGGATCACAGATTCTTTGCATATGCCTTGATGCCCTGCCACTTCTTGTGTTGTCTCCTTTGAATCCTTTTCTAGACTATAATCACTGCAGGGCAGATATCGGCCCTCATACTTTGATGAATTGGCACAATAATTAACAGCGATATTTTCTTGGGTATTTAAACTATTTCAATCTGTAAACCAACACTTTTGATTTAGTATAGTATAGCTGATTGAAGAGCTGAATGAGTTGGTTAGCTAGCTGCACAGCTAGAGGTTGAGAGTTTGATTCCCCCATTGCCTTCTGGAAGAGAAGCCAATTTACATAGTCTTGGGCAACCTGCAAAGTCCTAGAGGGCTACCAGAGCAAGGGAATGTTAAATTACTTTGTTGTATTCTGTTCCCCACCACCACCCAAAATACCCCTGGAAATGATTGCCACAAGTTAGAATTGACCTGACACCACATAGTTATTATATTATTGTTAATGTATGCTGACAGAGTTAGAGAATGGCAAATATATTTTAAAAACAAATAGTAACAATTTGCAGACATTTAGCAATAACGAAGAGCTTCTGAGAGATCTATCAGCCATGAATATGTTTAATTTTTAGAAGCTAAGTTATATACAGTAACACCTTGGTTTATTGGCATAATCCATTCCAGAAACATGCTTGTAAACCAAAACACTCTTATATCAAAGCAAATTTCCACATAAGAAATAATGGAAACTCAGATGATTTGTTCTAGAGTCCCATAGCTAGATAGACCACATACTATACACACAAAATGCCAAAACTCACAAAAGAAGTTGGCTAGAAGTCCATGTCCACACCATGGTTTAGGTACCTGGCTGTGGAATCTGCTCTGTTTGGGACTAACAACTGGAGTTTAGTCTGTGTTTTAAAGTGACAATAATAAGGTGCAATTTGTAGCCCTATACACACTTGACTAGTTCCCCCATGCCAATAAATGTTTTGAAAAAATAAGAATGTTGAAAAAAATTAAATATAAATATAAAGAAAAATACAACCCTAATCTGCATGTTCCTGGCTGGTGCAAGTGAGACCTCTATTCCTCACTCCTCTCTCTGTTTTGGAGGCTGCCTGAGATGGAACATTCCAGACAATTAACCAGAAAATCCAGCAGGGGGAGGGAGGGAAAGAGAGCCACCATTGGCTCACTTGTGATCATGTGACCTGCTCAAGTTACTTGTTTTGAAAGACATTGCTTGCTGATCAAGGCAAAATTTAGAAGAAATCTTTACTTGTCTTGCAAAACGCCATTAAACCAAGTTACTCTTAAACCAAGGTATTATTGTAGTTGCTAAGAAATAATCATTAAATCCACACAAACCAGCTGTACCAGCCCAAATAATATGGAATAATGTGGTCAATATGATCTATCAATGCAAATGAAAGCTACAATACAAGCCACTCATGATCTGTGAGTTTGCACAGTTTAGTTGTGGAGAGGGAAGCCATCAAAAAAGACTGAGTCATCTTGCGGCAACATTCTAACACCTGGACAAAACTCAAAACCTAGCCCAGTGATGGCGAACCTATGGCACGGGTGCCAAAGGTGGCACTCGGAGCCCTTTCTGTGGGCACCCGACATCGCCCCTTCATAGCCACCTGTATGCAGGTTATATTACTGTATTGGCACTTTGCAAAAAAAAAAAATTAGTGGGTTTTGAATTGCAGTTTGGACACTCGGTCTCTAAAAGGTTCGCCATCACTGACCTAGTCCCATAAATCACATGCTGCAAAGTCAAGATTTTTCAGGCTTAATTGGTGGGTTAGTTGAATCTGCTGAAATATTTGAAGATTAGATTTAAGACTTGTTTTTATTTGCAGAGCTCAACTGGGATTAAATATATTAAGCCATTTTTTTTCTGGAACAATAATTTAAATGCCATGATCCCAAAGCTTAATTTTCTCTGAAAATTAATGTAATGATTACAGGATACGGGACAACTTCCAGTATGCAACTACAATGGAATGAATGGAACAGCTTTTTAAAAAATGTTTAATGTCTGTTTTAAAGTAAGAAAAAACATTATAATTTATTACAAATATCTTAATAGCTGCATTTTAAGGTGTAATACATATTTAGTTTTGCTGTTTAAGGAAATCCTCAAGACATGTCAACAAAATGCCTGTTTTATGCCCTGTTCCCTCTCCATTTCTGAAGTAAGCTTCACCGTACAATGTGCGGCTATTACAGGGAGGACATCACAAGAGTATGATGTTAAAACAATGTGACATAGCTCCAAAAAAAGCAAATGCGATTTTAGGATGCATTAACAGACAGTCTCCAAATCCCATTAGGTACACTCTACATTGCACTGGTTAGGCCACAGAGAGGACTGTGTCCAGTTCTAGATACCACAGTTTAAGAATAATGCCAACAAACCGAAGCAAGTTGAAAGAAGGGCAACAAGGGGGACAAGAAAACAGCCCCTGTGAAGAAAGACTGAAAGAACTAGGCATGTTGAGATTTGAGAAAAGAAGACAGAGGGGACATATGTACTTGAAGGTAATCATACAGATAAGGGGCAGGATCTGTTCTCAATCATCCCAGAGTGCAGGATATGTAACAACGGCCTCAAATACAGGAAGCTAGATTCAGGCTGACTATCAAGAAAAGCATCTTCACCATCAGAGAAGTACATCGATGAAATCAATTACCAGAGTAAGGTGAGCATTCCACAAGTGGAAGCATTCAAGAGAAAATTGGACAACAATCTATTGGATCTGCTTTGATCTGGATTCTTGCAATGAACATAAGAACATAAGAAGAGCCATGCTGGATCAGGCCAAAGGCCCATCTAGTCCAGATTCCTGTATCTCACAGTGGCCCCACCAAATGCCTATGGGAACACATGAGACTAGATATCTGTCTCCTGCAACCACTCCTCTGCCTCTGGCCCTTTAAGTACCTTGATTTTAAGCCTGGAGATTACACATCTCCATCATGGTTTGTAACCTGCGATGGACTTCTCCTCCAGGAATCTGTCCAATCCTCTTTTGAAGGCATCCAGGCTAGATGCCATCACCACCTCTTGTGGCAGGGAGTTCCACAGACTAACAACACGCTGGGTAAAAAAAAATTCTTTTGTCTGTTCTCACTCTCCCAACCCACAATTTGAGTGGATGTCCCCTATTTTTGGTATTTTGTGAGAGGGAGAAGCGGGTCCTTCTATCCACTTGACTCATGCCCTGCCTTATTTTGTACGTCTCAATCATATCCCCCCTCAGGTGCCTTTTTTCCATACTAAAGAGCCCCAAATGTTTTAGCCTTTCCTAAGGGAGGTGCCCCAGCCCAGTAATCATTTTAGTCGCTCTCTTCTGCACCTTTTCCAGTTCCACTATGTCTTTTTTGAGATGTGCTGACCAGAATTGTACACAATACTCCAGGTGCAGCCTTACTATTGTTTTGTACAATGGTACTATAATGTTGGCTGTTTTATTTTCAAATCCCTTTTTAATAATCCCTAGCATGGAATTGGCCTTCTTCACCGCTGCCATACATTGGGGAGACACCTTCATTGAGCTGTCCACCAATACACCAAGATGTCTTTCCTGATCCGTCACAGATAGCTCATAGCCCATGAGTTGATAGATACAGTTTTGATGAGCAGAGGTTTAGATTTGATGGCCTTATAGGTCATGGCCTTCTAACTCAATTATTCTTCAATTCTATGATTTCCTCAAATGACCACAGAATATCATCATCAAAAACTTTATTGTTTATGACCATAGGCCTTTACAAATACACAATGCATAGAACCAAAGAGATTAAAGCATTTAAAAATCAGTTTTAAAAACACCAATTTTTAAAAACAAAGCCTGTTTTAAAAGTATTAGCAACAGCTCCCACTGAACTAAGGACCTTTATGTTGGATGGCACTTGAATCCTTGAGAAACCCAAACCTTCACTTCTTAGCTGCCAATGCAAAGAGGGCTACATTATAAGTAATGAATGGCTGGTTGTCAATGAGCAACCTTACTACTGTTTCTTCATGGGTACAATTAGGGAACATCTGGGTGATAGGCAATAAAAATCTGTCTCTAGGGTTCTTGAAGAGAGGGCAGAATAGTAAATAGTGGATTATGTCTTCTATCTGATTGCAACCATAGACACATTTACGTTCTAAAACAGGAATTCTTTTGTATCTCCCGTCAAGGTAAGCGGAGGGCATCTGTTGAAATCTAAGTTCAGTGAAAACTCTGCGAAGCTGTGGAAAGGATAGTGTCTCAAAATATTGTGGCCTCATATGATTGATCTGGAGTTTGGGATACCACATTGAAAACCGAGACTCAAAAACTGTGGCCCAGTCTTGACAAGCGTCAATATCAAAAATCCAGTTCCATAGTGTGTTAAAACTGGAATCAAGACTAAGGAATTTTCCCATAGTGAGATCATAGATATTTAACTTATCTTGGCACTTGGCACTTCTTCGCCCAGCCTTCAGTCCGCAGTAGTTCCAGCCAACAGCTCTTGGTTAATGATTGGTCGTCCAGGCCGCAAAATATTACTAGCAGATATAACAAATAGAAAACTATACAGCAGTTTCTCTCAGGAGTAACATTTAAAGGAGATATCAAGAATCATGTAACTTGGTAATGTGAAAAATACAGCCTATAGGCCATTTGTAGCCAACAGTACCCGAGCACTTTTATGCCATTTGACAACAGCCAGAATAACAGTTTACTCAGCATATAAGCTGTCCTCTTCTAACAGTATGATGGAGTACAGTTTTTGAAGAAAAAAAGACACTAGAGAAAATTCAAAACTCTAAAGGTCTTAAAAATCATACAATTCTGAGTGATTCTCTTTACCAGGCACCTCTGAAATAGAAGTACAGTGAACCCTTGTATAACAAACGGTTTGTATAACATAAAATCTGTATAACATAAAATATTCCTGAGATAGAGGAAATTTGCTTAACAGAATTGTCTATGGGGCAAATCCGTACAACATAAAAATGGTCGTGATTAGGAATTACTCCATTTTCAATGCATTCCTATGGGAAATTTGAATTAATTCCTTTATACAAGGTACCACTGTACTACTCAAAAACCACCTTAATTTATGCATTTAAAGATATAATTAGAAGGTGATGGCATTACTCAGAGTGCTTCCAAGTCAATTCTGATCAGGGTCCATGGGATCTGCAATTTCTTCACATCTGAATCAAGAATATAGACAAATAAAAACTCCATGCCCACTAACAGCGCACAGCAGATGGTGAGTGCTGGATTTGCAGGCTTGTTTGCTCCCTGTTTCAGTTTCACAGAACTACCTTCTGGACATGGCCTGTAGCACTACTTGCAGTTAAGAATACACTAACATGACTCTCAACCTGAATCCAATTTTCCCCCACTTTATGTTTTTCTTCAGGAGGAAGGGGGACAGCATGGGGGAAGCAGAACGCCATTGTTTTTCAATACTGCATGTCTTTTCCTTGAAAATAGTTGACAAGAGAACTCTGGAGGATTTTGTCCTTCAATACTCTTCAGAAAGGCTTAACCTCCCACCTTCCTTCCCAGTTTTTGAATTTCATGAGTTTCTTTGGGGGAAGGGGGAACTAAAAGTCTAGACTCTTCAGGATACAAATATTGGCACCAGCAGTGCTGTGGTGACCAAGTACTCTTCCCAGCAAACCAGCCACTTATTGGTGGCCTCGAGGCATGGACAACATGTGAGGCCATTGTCATAATCACCACGCCAGTTACAGAAGCATCAGCTCGGGTGGCTCTTCCTTGCCTCCCAGTGCAGCTGACCACTTTGCTACAAGGGCGGGGTGGAGAGCCTCCCTGCTGTGCCAATGAGTGGTCAGCTGCGTGGGGAGGCAGGGAACAACCATCCGGCTGGGCTGCTACAATTGACACAGTGAGGATGATGACAGTCGTGCGCACCACACAGTGACCAGTAAGTGACTGGTTCAGTTTGGAAAGCGGGGAGGATATTGGGCTGCCTTGCCACCTGTGATGTCAATACAGTATTCATATTTGTATCCTAAGGGTACGAATGGCCCAAGTCCACTCTAGAACTCCATAATTATGCTACACTTAAGCTACAGAGTAAAGCACTACACCAGATCTTGAAATTACAGTGTACTACAAGGTACTAAAGATATCTTAGATTTTAGCATTTGTCCCACTTAAGATAAAATCAGGAGTACATAAAATGGGGGAAAATCATAATCACTTTGAGTCCTCTTAATACATGTTAGCACCACCTAAAGTTGTTCATTTTAGCAATCAACTTCTAAACCTGAATCGTGACTGTTCATCACTCTTCAAGTGTCACAATGTCACAGTATACAGCATTAATTTATGTTGATAAACTTGCTTTTAAATTACAAGTGTTTTAAAAATAGCCTATACTTTAAAAAACATCTAACACACAACACCTGTTAGAAAATATACTTAATCTAATGTGCTAACTCATTTGCATTCAAAAAAGGGAACTGCTTTTTGGGATTTTTCTGTACACACACACACACACACACACAATCTAAAGGAAAGAAGCACTTATAAGTCACAATGTACTCAAGCCTGGACTATCTCAGGAGGAAAAAATATGTACTCAAACTATCTCAGGGGATGAAACTGGGAGTGTTCTACTTTGGACACATCATGAGAAGGTCGGATTCTCTGGAAGAGGCAATAACGCTGGTAAAGATACAAGGCAGCAGGAAAAGACGAGAAACAAATACAAGGTGAATTGACTCTCCCAAAGGAATCACACTTTTGAATTTTCAACAGCAAAGCTGTGCAGTTAAGGACAAAATATTGTAGAGATCTCTCATTCATACAGAGATCTCTAGGGCCATAGGTCGGAGACAATATGACAGCCCATAAGAACTTTCTTTTTATGTATGCCTCTAGAAAAGCTTGGTGTAACAGAAGGGCTGCCGAGTCATATTGATAAACAGATAGAAATATTTGAAATTTACACATCTTATTTTCTGCCAAAGATCTGAACTGGAAAGTCAAATCAAATACAGAAATATTGGTAGCAAGTGTCATCAGAGTTTGTCCCCAATATCAATCAAAGGGTTATTTTTTTCTTCAGGGAAGCAGCCCTAAATAGGGATAAGAATCTAAGATGCATGTGTGCTTTGTTTAGCTTACAATGAATAGAAAACTGCAAGGGAAAAAAGAAGAAAACGAAACACAGTACTCAAGATGTTACACAATTGGATCAACTGCCTCGGTAAACAAGATGATACAGTAATCCTTCGTGGATGAATATAATCTATGCACACACAATACTAGTTTTCTTATCTTTGCTTTTAAAAAAGGAATGAAACTTCAATAAAGCCTTGTGCAAGAATATAATAAGTACTCATTAGGAACATAATGAGTTCTGACATACTATTTCAGCTAATCGAAAGGAGGGGGGAATACAGTAGGACTAATGTATCCAACGTATTCTAAGCCCCATCTCAGGATACAAAAAACTACAACTTATACCAAACACTAGAAAAGCACAGCATATAGCATGCCCTCTGGGTTCTTCAGTTCCGGTGACTTCATCTTTTGTTTTGTCTTTTGTTGTTTTGTTCTTCTTTGATTTTTGCCTGCAATCTCTAGAAATGTATATTTTTAGGATTCCTCCCCAGCCCATAGAATCATAACGTTGGAAGAAGCCTAAAATATCACCCAGCCTACCTCCTGCTCAAGACAGGAATACAAATCGGAGGGTATCTGCCAAGTGGCTGTCTAGAGTTCTCTTGCATGCCTCCAGCGTTGGAGCACTCACCACTTCTCAAGGTAATTGGTTCTATTGCTGTATTGCTCTACCACAGGGGTCCTCAAACTATGGCCTGGGTGTTGGATGCAGCCCCCCAGGGTCCTGAATCTGGCCCCCGGGACCAATTGCAGACCCCCCCACCTACCCCCTGCTTCACAAGCAAGCAAGCCTCCGCAGCTGCTTCTATTGCTGAGGCAGTTCAAAACAGTGGGCTATGTCACTTTTCCCACTCCCCCCCACCCACTGCCCAGATGACTGGCACACTGGCTAGTGGGGCAGTTCAAAGTGGGAGGGCCACGGCAAGGTCCCCCACTCCCCCTACCCACCACCTAGATGTTCGGGTCACTGGTTGTAACTGAGCAGGGCAATTTAAAACAGGAGGGCTGCGGCAAGGTCTCCCACTCCCTCCATGGGCCCGAGGTTCCACCCCTGCTCCTCCTCAACACCATCTGCCTGCCTTCCTTGTGTGGCCACTGCCTGAGTTACTGTGGTTGTGAGGAAGTAAGGGGGCAGGCGGAGGCAGCACCAGCCAACCTTCTGAGCCAGAGCAGCCACGGCAGTGGACCGACGGCGGGATGGACAGTGGGTGACTGAGGGGGAAACGGAGCTACTTCCCACCCACCCAGCCCTCTCCGAACTGCTGCCTTGTTCAATGGAGTGAGGGAGGAGAGGAGGGAGCCCAGCAATGGCCGGAGGCTGAAGCCTCCACCACCACCACTGGGTTAGAGACCACCGAGGAGGAGGTGGCGGAGAAATAAGAGAAGGGAAGGGAAGGCCAACGGTGGCCCGGGCATGGTTCCTGATAGGCTGGTGGGGCTGCATTTGTCCCCGGTTGGTGATGGGCGGGCTGGCGAACCAACAGAGCACTGGAGCCTGGCTGGGTTCAGCCAGTGAGTGGGCTGCGGGTGGCTTTGGGCTGGCCTTCCTACCTTCCCTCTCTCCTTCCCAGCCCTTGCTCCCTCCCTCCCTCCCTCCCTCCCAGCGCACCAAGTCAGGATCGGTGGGGTCAGGCCAAGAGAGAAGGCAGCTTTCCCTCTGGGGTGCAGCAAGGGCGTGATGGCCAGGGCGCATGACTGCTGCTGCTCCTCATCTTGAGTGTCCACCCAGAAGGTGATGAGGGGGCTGAGTTTGCCTGGGCTGCCGCCTCCTTCCTGATGCAATGAAGGAAGGAAGGAAGGAAGGAAGGAAGGAAGGAAGGAAGGAAGGAAGGAAGGAAGGAAGGAAGGAAGGAAGGAAGGAAGGAGAGCCACTCCAGCTGCTGCCACTGCTCCAGCTGGTGCCCAGCGGCGGCACCTCAGGGCGGCAATCTGGAGCAGGAAGCATTGCTGGAGCCCCAGAGATGCACTGATCATGGGTCGATTGTGGGGGGCTCCACCCACTTGCCCCTACTTCCCCCTTTTTTCCATGTCGGCCTTTTGTGGTGGGGGCTGTAGTTTGGCCCCCAGTGTTGTCTTTGGGGTGGTGGACCGGCCTGCTGTTTGAAAACTTTGAGGACCCCTACTCTAACAGTTAGGATTTTTTCCTCTGATATTCAACCATAACCTGGCTTCATGTAACTTGAGCTCATTGTGGCCTATCCTGTATTCTGGGCTGAGAACAGTACTGCCCTTCTGCTGTATGACAACCTTTTCAAGTATTTGAAAAATGCTAGCTTAGCTCCCCTCAGTCTCCTATTCTCAAGGCTAAATGTTCCCAGTTCTTTCAGACTTTTCCTTGTAAGACTTGGTTTCCAGGCTCCTAATCATCCTCTGAACTTGTTCCAGTTTGACACTGTACTCAAGATAAGGCCTAACTAGTGCAGAATTGTGGGGAAATAGTACCTCACAGGATTTGGAGATTAGACTTCTATTAATGCAGCCTAAAATAACATTTCCTTTTTTGTAGCCATATCACACTCTTGGAGATACGCACTGAGAATGAGGGTAGCAGGATGTGCATTGTTTTAAGAGGCCAAAGGACTAATGTGGTTTAAGTAGGTTGGCCCTTGCTACCTATCTGGACCAAAGTTGAAGGCTCTCTGTTCTTGAAAATGCCTACTCTTAAGGGCCATTCTTATTTCTTAGTAATCTGGTTCTCACCATTTAGAGATGAAATGCACTCTTCCTGACTACAAACACATTTATAATAATCAAAATGAATGCAATTTAAAATGAAAATAACTTGGAGATGTACGTGCCTTGAGTTTCTGTAGTGTCTGTGCCAAGCCTCAGATATTGAGGTTGTGTGGTCTTAGAGATGCAGTAGAGACAGATAAACAGAGTGATACATAGTTTCTTTAATTATTGAACATTTATTACAATTTACCTGCCTATTGGGATGTATAACACAGGGTGTTCTGATTGAATTACTGTTAAAATTTTCACTTTTCTGTTTTTACTGATCATGAAATGCTACACTACACTTCAATTTTTCTAGGGAATATGTGAAACACAAACAGAGACCATAGTGCAATGCAGTGGTACCTTTTAAGATGAATTTAATTCATTCTATTAATTGATTCATTTTACAAAAAATCATATTGCAAAACGCGGTTTCCCATAGGAATGAATTGGAAACCGATTAATCCATTCCAGAGGTAAAAAAAAGTTTTTTGGTCAGACCTCTTAAACCAGGTCATTCCCGCCGAAAACGCAATGGGAAACCATGCAAAGATGATCAAAAGCAAGCAGCAAGACAAACCCCAGGTTGTTCCTGCCAAAAGTGCAATGAAAAGCCATGCAAAGATGATCAAAAGCAAGCAGCAAGACAAACCCCAGGTTGTTCCTGCCAAAAGTGCAATGAAAAGCCATGCAAAGATGATCAAAAGCAAGCAGCAATACAAACCCCAGGTTGTTCCTGCCAAAAGTGCAATGAAAAACCATGCAAAGATGGACCAAAGAAAGCTCCAAGACAAACCCCAGGTTGTTCCCGTCAAAAGTGCAATGGAAAACAATGCAAAAACGTAAAAGAAAGCAAGGAAAATGTGTCCTCAAAGGCTTTCATGGCTAGGATCTGATAGTGGTTGTGAGTTTTTTGGGCTGTTTGGCCGTGTTCTGAAAGTTTTTCTTCCTGACATTTTGCCAGACTCTGTGGCCGGCATCTTCAGAGGGCAAGATGCTCAGTGAACTAGCAGTTCTCTCAGTACTCTTGGGCAAGGAAACATCAGCTCTCTACCTTTTCAAGTTCTAAAACGTCTAGAATGGCTCCAAAAATAAAATGAAACTACATGTTGGGAAAATATAATGCTATATTTATGATGCTATATTTATTTTAAGCAATTCAACTTAAACTTAGGTTGGAAAACCACCCAGAGTGGCTTTTTATGCCAGATGGTGTGGTATACGAGTCAAACAAACAAACAAACAAACAAACATGGTCAAGAAAAGAGAGTCAGCCCCTGCCTGCCAATTACATTCCACAGCTACATGTCACATCTTGTGCTTGTCAAAATTTAAATGTGATAGCTTGCTTTATGGGTTTTTTTAAAAAAAATATTTTTGTTATTTTCTTAAAGCCTTTCCTTCCTTCTACCAAATCTTGTGCTGGAACAACAAATTGTATTATAAACTATCACTGGATCAGGTAGTGGAAGATTGATGGGAACTTCCCATGGCATACTGACAGCACAAAGTTCAGAGTATACCCTTGATGGAAGATACACAAATAGTATTTTCTGAATGCCCACCTTCATGCGGACTAAACATATTAAATGAGCAGCATGTTGCCTTGGAAGCATGAATTATTTATTTATTTAGATAGACAGGCAGAGAAGACAGACAGACAGAGAGACTCTATACTGCTCAATTAGTGATGAACAGTGTACATAACAAAACAGACAAACCCCATCTTGAATGAAACAATCCATAAACAGGATGGTATTAAAAGTAGCTAAATAATAAAACAACAATACAATGAGGTCCCATGATTCCAGCAACAATGGATATTTCTTGTTTTCCCTTTTCTCTACCTCCTCAACTGAAAAAAAACCCTTAAAAGTCTATCTAGATAGACATAACTTTTAAATCCATTTATTCATATCCAATATTTCTTTTTTGAATGGTTTTAGACCAAGGATATATTTTCCCAGATTGCTACCAATTTATAAGACAGAAAGATGTCTATTTCTATTTTCTAAACACTTTTCTCAATTGTGCCCAAATATCAGTTACAAAAGTGATGGCTTTTGATCTAAACAGTCTAAAATCTGAAACAGATATTATTTTTGATTTTTCAAGTACACGAGTATTGTCCTGATTTTACAGCCATTACAAGCGTTATAACATTTGAGAACTAACTCATGGCATTATAATATTTTGCATTTAAACTCATTTCCAGAGCCATTTCAAATTAAGTTCTTTGGTGCCTTTTCCTTAAAAACATTTTTAAAGATTTGTGAGATTTTAAAATACAAAATTGTAGGAACATAAGAAGAGCCATTCTGGATCAGGCCAAGGGTGCATCTAGTCCAGTTTCCTGTATCTCACAGCAGCCCCACCAAATGCCTCTGGGAGTGCACGAGACTAGATATCTGTCTCCTGATACCACTCCCTTGCATCTGGCCCTTGAAGTACCCTGGTTTTAAGCCTGGAGATTACGCAACTGAAGGGCAAGTAATTCAAAACTCCAAAACTAGTCCTTCTGGCAAATCATAACGTACTGCGAGCTGTGTTCATACACAGCAATTCCTAGATAGGTATGAATACTTTATTGCTTAATAGACAAACAGCTGTACATATGAGCAGAGATTAAAACAGTCTTTTAAAAAATAGCATTTAAATCTAAGTACAAATAAACAATCAGAAACATTTATTATTATTATTATTATTATTATTATTATTATTATTATTATTATTATTATTATTATTGATGATGATGATGATGATAATGATGCAATAGCATTTCATTCTCAAATAAGTATCAAATTCATTCTCAACAGACAGATGAACAGATGGACAGATAGATGAGTATTTATATAGAATATAGTTCATTATACTATACAGTGGACCCTCATATAATAAATGGTTTGTTTAACAGAAAATCTGCTCAAAGGAAAAAATTTCCAGAGATAGGGGGAAATTGCTTAACAGAATTGTCTATGAGGTGAATCTGTACAACAGAAAAATGGTTGTGATTAAGGATTAATCCATTTCCAATGCATTCCAATGGGAAATTTGTACAAAGGAAAATTTGTTTAATAGAATTTCATTTGGAACGAATTAATTCCTTTATACAAGGTACTACTGTATATCATTTGGGCAGCACAAGCAAGGTGCTGACACTTGAACATTAAGAACAGAAGGAACAATTATCTGTGGTGGACAGGGTGCTTGACCACTGTTGCACCATTATAACACACACTCCCTGGAACGTTGCCCAGCCTGGCTCATAAAAGTGGCCTGGTCAACAACAACATAATGGGCTACCATTATTATTATTTGGTCTCTCCTTGACGGCATGGTCCCCCACACTCTCAAGGAGACAATCATGAGACCCAATCCCCCTAAAATTAATATGGCAATGAATGACATCAACAACTATAGACCCATTGCCAATGTAGTGTACCATTCCATGAGCAAGCTAATGGAGAGGGTTGTGGGGGGCCAGCTTCAGGCACATCTGGAGGAGACCAATGCCCTTGATCCATTCTAGTCCAAGTCCAGGCTGTGTCATGGCATGGACACAGCACTGGTCACCCTGCAATACGTCCTTTTCAGGGAGACCAACAGCAGCAAAACGTCACAGTGGGTCCTCCTCAGCAGCCTTTGATGCCATTATTGTATCCGCTGTATCCTTCTAAGGAGGCTCTCTCTTTGTCCACTATTACAATTTTCTTCTTTCAGTTCTGTGCAGCACATCCTGCCTTGTTTAATATGGTATCTCCTCCACAGAAAATGTGTTTAGGAAGCTAGTGGGGGGTATTAAAGAGTGTGTGAGTCATAAACCAACAAATTGCCTCCACCAATAGTTCTCTGATCCATTCGGCATATTTTCAAACAAGATGTACAAAATCCTGCTGGCTGAGCAACAAAAATAAATGAATGACAACTTTTTGAAATGGAAAACCATTACCTTGTGCCTCACTTACTTATCTGATGAGCCTGAACACATCCCAGCAATTTCCAAATCTCTTATGATGTCTGAACTCGAGCTGAAAAGCAAAATACTACTTGTTGAAAATTGCTGGCCATTGCACTGTACTAAAGAAAAATAGGTATGGCTCCAGGCAGAAAGCAATATCAAAAAGAAAAGAATAATTACATTATGAGCTCCTGAGCATCAAAAAAGGATGATTAGCAGCAATCAAGACCAGCATATGATGTCACTATCCATTTCCCCTTATCATATTTGGAGATATACTATGCACATTCTGCATACAAGCTAGTTGGAATAGGATTGATGACATTTAGAATCAAATCTCCATTCGCCCAAGTGACTCACTAGATAACTCTGGGGGAAAGGAGGGCATATTGAAGCCTGTGGCTCACATACAAGCCCCAATGGGACCCAACTCCTCCTCCTTCACTCAAAACGGGTTCTGCTCAAAAATTCCCCTCACATTCTCTAAGGACAAGGAGGCCAATTCTGCCATAATCTAAGGAGTACAAAGGCCTTTCCAGGCCTAGAACAGTTCAGCCCTTCTCCTCCAAACCACGATGGAATTGATTATTTCCACTTTGTTTAATATTCTTCTTCTTTACTTGAAGAAGATTTTCCATTGCCCTACCCTTTGCTTATTTCTGGCCCAAGACCTCACTGCTGTCAAGGTACACAGATGTTAGCAGCAGAAGCAGAAGGTTAAAGCCATTCGTGACCAGTACTCTTTCTTAGGTTAGCATTCTGTGCAATATTTATGCGTACATAGCTCCAAGTGTTCAAGCTATCATAGCTATTGGAGAAGGTACAAACACTGGTGTGCCTGGTTGCATGACCTATCTATCGGATTGCCACAGCAGCTGCTATAGCTGGGGCTCTGCACATCAAAGTAGTGAACAGAACATTAGCCTTAATGTAGAGAGGATTGAAGGAGCTAATCCTTATTAGTCCTGGGTAGCATTTCTTTCAACCTACAACATACTCTGAATCACTTTAGTCAGCAGAGAGTAACTATTGCCTCTGCAATCTGCTTTTCCCACCCACATGTCCTGCTAAGATGGAACTTTTGGTTTTGGTTTCGTCAGTCAAGGGGGCGGCCATCTTAGTAGGAGATGCGGGTATGAAAAGGGAATGCACTGGAATGCAGACCAAAAGAGGGAGCAAGAACAGCATGAGTTCAATCTTACACACCAGAAATACTATAACCTCCCCCCCACCCCCAATTATAGTCATTACAGTAGAAGCAAGATGGTTTGATCTTAAGCCTTTACTATCAAAATCATCTGACAAGCACAATACATTTCTAAATACATTTTATCCTGTACATTGTACACTTGAGAAAAACATTGAAAAACTATTCAACACTAAAAACAATGAAAGAAGTTTGTAATGTATGCTCTTTTTTCAAGCCTTTCCCAAGGGGAATTCTTAGGCTAGTTTGGGATGTGTACAAAACTACCATGAGGCAATTTTATTTTTTATTTATTTTTCACTTTGCATGAAGAAATTTAGAATATTAGTTATACTGAGAAAGACACTCGCTCTCCTTAGTTACAACCTTTGTTTTTTAAAATAGTTTTGTAGACAATCCACTTAAAATAACATATACCACCTAATATAACCTGTTATACATATAATATAGAATAATGCAACAAATTAAACATTCTTAAACTGTCCCAAGAGTCCAGTCCATATTGCTATAAGATCTGTGGTCAGTAGAGGCTGCCATATTTTCAGGAAATTATTGTGTTTTTTCCTCTCCCTTGTGTAGCTTAAACCTACTTCTACTTCCCATATTCTGTTTACAAATTTTGTGAGTGAGTGATACAACCCCAAGTAATTTTCTAGCCACGCCCATGAGAATTGTTATTCTTTATTAGCTAGTTTTTCATTTCCCCCAGCAAATAATGAGAATAATAGCATTTCATTTGGAACAATTTTCTGTTTAGTTAATTCCTCTAACCAGTTAATTACCTTATTCTAAAATGTTTCTATCTTTGGGCACATATACTCTAGTCTAGAGTATCTTTACTCACACAATTACACCAACATGCACCTGAGATTCCTGTTAATTTTGTAGGGTAGAAATACCGTCTGTATAGTGTCTTTAAAACTGTTTCCTTTGTTTTCGCTGAAATTGATCTATTTGGATACCCAGTCCAAATCCTTGCCCATAATTCATTTGGTATACAGTGGAACCTTGACTTATGTCATTAATCCGTTCCAGAGGTCTAGACATAAGTCAAACATGTCTTAAGTCAAATGAACTTTTCCCATAGAAAGTAATGGGAAAGTGGATTAATCCATTCCAGGCGATGAAAAAGACCCCCGAAAACAGCAATTTAACACAAATTTGACTGGGATAGGAGATTCCTTCCGGGGATGTAAATGAAATGTCTCTACAAAGAGAGGAGGAGGCAGTGGAATTATAGTCCACAAGTTATACGCCTCCACTTTTTAATGATCATAGCAACAAGGTCTAACATTCAAGTTTTACTGATTTTTTAACCTGACGTTCCAAGTTCAGAACAACTCTATGCTTACCATTAGAGTCCCACAACTGTACAGCTCCCCAACTAAAATGCTTCCATTGTGGACCAGAATTGTGAAGCCAGATTTTTTACAAGATTGAGCTGACTGTCTAACCAGCGAGGCCAGCCCCGAGCTCCTGGCCTTCTTCTTCTCTTCCGGCGTCGGCAGCAGCGGGTTCGGCAAGTCCGAGGACCAGCTCCAGGTGCTCGGAGCTGGCCTCGCCGAAGCCGCCACTGCCGGAGGAGAGGAAGAAGGCAGGAGCAGTTTGGAGGCAGCAGCCACGATGCTGGGTCATGGCTGCCGCCCGATTCTGCGGCCTTGCGCCGGGGCTCTGAGCTGTAAGTCAAAGCCTGCGACTCAAGTCAAACAGGCCCCTTCTTGCTGCAAGTCAAATATGCTGCAAGTCAAGCAGCATGTAAGTCAAGGTTCCACTGTAATGCTGTTTAAATTTGTTTAGACACTAAATCTCTGGTAAATTCTTTATCTATAATACATTTATATATTACTGAAGTTACCCTCTTATTTGCATTCTCATCTTTTTCTAGACAACATTGTTCAAACTCTGTTAATAATCTCATGGGGCCTGGATATATACCTGTGGTATATTTTAATTGCAAAATTTCTTATCTGTTTTAATTGTGCTAGTTAGTTTTTATTACTCTTGTTCTCTGTTCTAATTTGATTGTTATTGTTTTCCCTGATTCATATAAATTTCTGCCTCTTTAATCCAATCTCACTCCAGTGCCTATATTGTTCCAATTTTCTATAGATCAGGGCTGTCCAACTTTGAACAGGCCAAGGTCTACTTTTTCCGGACAAAAAGTGCCTGAGGGCTACTACACTAAAACCTTTACTTATGAATTGTATCTGTTCCGAGGATAAGTAAAAAAATTTGTAAGTAGAGCAACGGTTTCCCAAAGGAACACACTGAAAATCAATTAATCCTTTCTGGAGGGAACATATTTCAATGCATTCCTATGATAAGGCTGACCATGCACATGCTTCCCTTACACCTGCTTGAGCCGGTGTGGATGGGTGCAAGAGAGGTGCATGCATGCTTGCGCAGATCACCCCTTCCGCTTGCCCGGGCTGCTGGAAGACTTTTTTTAAAAGGTGCACTTTCCCTCCCAACTGGGAGTTGAGTCATGGCTACTGGACTTCTTTTTTGAGAGATAGAAACGTTTCGCTGTTCATCCAAACAGCTTCATCGGTCTGAATACAGCTAGTGCAAGAGACCTTCTTATAGTCAGCTTGACCTCTTGTCCCCTGGTCTGATTGGCTCATAAGATGAACAATAGCCTGAATAGGCTCGTTAGGGAGACATTAGTGTCCATGGCCTTAAGGTAAACAATGGCTTAAGGTGCTGAAACCTATCAAGAATGGGTTGTTAGCTGTGACCTTGGTGGTGAAGGCTCTTTGATTTGCCTGGGTACTTTGGAAAGTACAGCCTGATAAGTAGCAGATAGACTATGCCGGAGCCCACCACCTCTGTTGAGGGAGGCCTTTCAAAGATGAGGATGTACACATATTAGACAAAGAAGAGATGTGGTTTGAGAGAGGAGTAAGGGAAGCCATTCATGTTAGCATTGAAAATCCCTCCCTCAATAGAGGTGGTGGGCTCCGGCATAGTCTATCTGCTACTTATCAGGCTGTACTTTCCAAAGTACCCAGGCAAATCAAAGAGCCTTCACCACCAAGGTCACAGCTAACAACCCATTCTTGATGGGTTTCAGCACCTTAAACCATTGTTTACCTTAAGGCCATGGACACTAATGTCTCCCTAACGAGCCTATTCAGGCTATTGTTCATCTTATGAGCCAATCAGACCAGGGGACAAGAGGTCAAGCTGACTATAAGAAGGACTACTTGCACTAGCTGTATTCAGACCGATGAAGCTGTTTGGATGAACAGCGAAACGTTTCTATCTCTCAAAAAAGAAGTCCAGTCGCCATGACTCAACTCCCAGTTAAATGCACCTGGATGACTGAGAATCTTCACAGACATTTTCCCTCCCAACCCACACGGGGCCTGACTTGACCCTACGTCTCCTCCTGTTTTCTTCCTTCCAGCCCCCTCGCTGCCACTCCTGCTGCCGCCCATAGATCTCACTCACTTCTGCCATGTTCTCTGTGCAGCTGGGATGGGCCAAGCCAGCAGCGGGGCAATCACATCATCACAGCAGCACAAGGAGGGGGGGGGAATAGCTTAGAAGGGGAGCAGCAGGATTGGCAGGTCACAGTCTCTGTGAGGCAGCTGTGGGGGTGGGAGGAGGATGGGAGGATGGGAGGAAGGAATTCTCTGGGGGGGGGAGAAGAGGGGGAAGTAACCACGCAAAGGAGGTGGGCACACCCATGGCCCCGTCCCTTGCTCTCCCCTCCCCTCCCCTTCCGCTGCTCTGCACCAACAACTCAATTGGTCATGAGATAGTGGCACTCCGTTCATCTGACCGGTAGGGAGCGCAGGGGAATGTGCCATGGCCCTTGAACTGCCCTGCTTAACTGAGACAGTGGGCTGGCAGACCCAGAGCTTTGCTGGGGCAGTGGTAGTCCTTGGGTTGGGGGAGGTAGAGAACTTATCCCCTCACATTTTTTACTGATGGCTGACGGGCTACTTTTGAACCCTTCACGGGCTACTGGTAGCCCCTGGTCTACCTGTTGGGCGGGCCTGCTATAGATTCATATAAAAGACACATAAGAGGTAGTCCATCATTCAGGGAAAGCTTGCCTGAAGAGAAAGGTCTTTGCCTGTTTCTGGAAAGACAGCAGAGATGGGGCAGTTCTGGCCTCTTGTGGGAGGGAGTTCCAGAGTCTGGGTGCAGCAGTCAAGAAGGCCCTTTCATAGGTTCCCATGAGACGTACCAGCGAGGGTAGTGGGATGGAGAGAAGGGCCTCTCCTGATGACCTTAACACCATTTAAAAATTATATAAATTCTGAATCTGTTAACTCTTCTTAAGTCACTTTGTTGTATATATACATTCATTCATTATACTCTCCTCTGTCCCAACTTCCATCTTAACCCAGTTAGGTACATTCTCTGTCTGTATAAATTTGGACATTTGAGCGATTTGAGAAACTTCATAATATTTCATTAACTGTCGTATAACCAAATCTCCTTTTGCACTTCCACTATACTTAATACAGTTAACAAAACATAATCTTTTCCCCTTTTCCCACAATAAAGTTTTCAAGACTTTTCTGCACTGAACTCAATTTCTTCAAGTCAGGTTGCAAAGAAATATTTTGTAATGAGAATAAGGATCTAGGTAAAATATGTGCTTTCACTACTGCTATTCTTTTTCCAGCTCTTCATTTTTCCTTAATAAAAGTGAACAATTTCTAAAAATTTCTATAAATTAATTGATTTGCATTTTTATTGTTATCTAAATTCCAAAATATTTAAAAGTTGAGTAGCATAGCTCTAAATTTGACCTCCTTTGGATTTCCTTCTCTTATGGAACAGTTTAGACATAAAAGTTTGGATTTTTGATAATTAATTTTTAGAGTCCTTAGCTACAACATCTCAAATTCATATATAGCACATCATATCAAACTAGTAGGAACTATCTTGATACCTCCACATAGTATAGCCATTATGCATAACACGGGTATGTGAAAACATAAAACATGAACCACACCTAAGAACTACACCAAATTTTTATCAAGGATGTATTAGGCAAGTCAATAGTGTGCTCCAAATATGTCTGGCTCCACATATAACCATTAGTTATATAAACTTTGAAATTGATGCGGCCTATACTCTGGAGTTAATTTTTCATGAAACCATAATTAATGTTTTCACTTCAGTTTTCGTGACCTCATTCCAGTCCAAAGCAGACTTAGGAAACCTCTTCTGGTGGATATGCTTCAGCTACCGCCATTACAACAATCACCCATTTGAGATGTGTAGTCATTAAATTGACTCCATCTCCCGATCCACCGGAAAATTTCTTCCCAAAAAATATTCTGGTTAAAGATGGCAGCTGCTGACAACGGAGGTTCCTATGTTCTATTCAAGCAGTCTTTGGAAAAGTTGCAGAAAATGCAAGACTATCTGTATTTAGCTTTGCTTGACATCTCCCCCCCCCCCCCGGCTGCCCCTGAAAATGAAAATCAACCATTTTTACCAAGGCCAGATTATTATAGGCTACCAAAACCCAAATTCAGGCCCATGAGCTTCATAACATATAACTCTGCCAATGCTGAAGATTTTTTTAACTGAAAGTACTTATCTGTATAGTTTGATTTGAAGCCCCATCCCACCTCAAAAAACCACTTAAAAACTGCTAGTGGTGACTGCAATTTTTTTGAATAGGTCTACTGAAATAAAAGTCTGAGAACTACCACTGCAGAGCTGGAGATATTTTTTAAATTTAATTTTTATACCATCCCATTCAATCTCTGCCTTAATAAGCGGACCCACTGGGTGGGGCTATGGCCCTTGGTTGCACAACCTTACTACCCCACATGGGTTTTGTCCCAAACAGAATAAAAACAGTTGCTCTGGGTGTGCAGGGGAGGAAAAACCCTGAGCAGAATGGGATAGCAGTGTGTGCCACGTTAAAAGACAACCTTGGCCCCATTAATGCAAAGCACTATTTTGGACAGTTTACTATATAATGAGATGAAATGAAGCATAAGAATATTGTTCATGGGATTCTTTTCTCTTCCTTTCTGTTCTTCATCTCCCAACACTATTTGGGGGAGGAGGGGAGAAAAAGAATAAAGTGTGCTGACCAAGTAGCTTCAACAGTTCCCATGCCAAGATGCACAGAAGATAGAAACATATGCAAGATATTGAAATAAAAATACTTTATTCCTTTTTTACCTACTATCTTTAGCTCAGAATCCTGCAAAAAGTTGTCTTTTCATGTTTATTTATTTTGTTGTCACATGAATTTAGTATACTTATTTAATGATCAGCACTGGAATACTTCCTAATATCTGCCCTGCAACATTCATATAATACAGTACAGTAGAAACACCACCGTAAAAAAACATTGTATGAGAGTGTTATGGTAAGGTCTGAAGATAGAATTAGAATTTACTTCTGGCACAAAGCAAGAGAATCAGGCACTCCCCCTTGTTCCAGAATTAAAATGGAGCAAATGATAAATGAAAATCCCTGGCAGCATCCATGATCTCCAGAATTGAATTTCATCCATCTTACACATCTATATTAAATTGGCTGGGCTGTTTTTCTCTCCAAAAGGTCCCCTCTTTTAGCTTCAGAATTTAAAATTGTAGGCAAAGACTTTGAAGAAAGCATGGGGAATGAAATGGTCTCCTGCTCTTTTTTTTTCCCCCTTTGGCAAACAAATCTAATTATTTGTTTGGCTAGAGAACCAGAGGCTGAGCAGTTAAAATTACACAACTGTCAAGAATGTGCAGCATTATGGATTCAGAACAAAAGCTTCATATTGTACAGAAATTCTAATCTGTAAATCTTCTTAGATGCAGATGTAGGAAAGTGTAGACATCCACTATGATTTTCATAGGACATTTTGCCTACAGCAAGACACGTTGAGGTGGTGGACGAAAAAATGGTCTAAAACCATTTCTGCTCTGATGCTGAGAAGGTTTATGTGACTGAACCTTTTTTTTACTAACACCCAGGGTGAACTATGGTGTTGCACACAGCATCCACCACAGTGAACACTTGAGGCTGGTTAATTAGTATTTTAAATACGCATGTAAACATGTAAGTGTAAAATTAAGACTGTGAGAAATAGGTGTCCCACTGAGAAAACATACCCACTTAGCTCACAATTACAAATGCTGTTGGCTGGATAGCTCAGTGGTATAGGCATCCTGGCTGCAGAGCAGGATGTTGGGCATTTGGTTCCCCACAGTACCTTCTACAAAATAGAGACAGCCTGCATGGCCTTGGGCAAGCTGCCAAACCCCAGAAGATGGGAATGGTCATTCATTTCTGAATATGCTCTCCCTGGAAAACCTTGGAAAGGGTTGCCATAAATCAGAGTTGACTTGAAGGTACATTTAACTCTTTTTCAATTTGCATATAAATTTAATTTAAAATGCATATAAAGAGCCTCCAGGACTTAATTTACTACGCTGCAATTGCCACAAAGAGACCACAGGATTCAGTCTATCCAGGACAAGCCAACAACAAACCCATTGAGAGTGGAAATGTTGAAAGCATTCCCGATGTATAGGGGAAACTTGAAATATTAGAATATCATGAAAATGTTCATTTATTTCAGTAAGTCATCTCAAAGAGTGAAACTAATATAGGAGATAATAGACTCATTACACACAAAGTGTGATATAGCAAGCCTTCCTTTGGTATAATTGTGATGATTATGGCATGCAGCTTATGAAAACCCCAAATTCACAATCTCAGAAAAATAGAATAGTGTGAAAAGGTTCAATATTCTAGGCTCAAAGTGTTGTACTCTAATCAGCTAATGAATCCATAACACCTGCAAAAGGTTCCTGAGCTGGTCTCTCAGGCTGGTTCAGTAGGAATCACAATAATGGGAAAGACTGCTGACCTGACAGTTGTGCAGAAAACCATCATTGACACCCTCCATAAGGAGGGAAAATCCCAAAAGATACAGATTGCAAAAGACGTTGGATGTTCCCAAAGTGCTGTATCAAAGCACATGAATGGAAAGTTACGTGGAAGGGAAAAGTGTGGAAGAAAAAGGTGCACAAGCAGCAGGGATGACCGCAGCCTGGAAAGGATTGTCAGGAAAAGGCCATTCAAAAGTGTTGGGGACTTTCACAAGGAATGGACTGAGGCTGGATTTAGTGCATCAAGAGCCACCACACACAGATGGATCCTGGACATGGGCTTCAAATGTCGTATTCCTCTTGTCAAGCCGCTCCTGAACATTGTTGCTCAGTGGTCCAAAGTCCTCTTTTCTGATGAGAGCAACTTTTGCATCTTATTTGGAAACCAAGGACCCAGTGTCTGGAGGAAGAATGGAGAGGCACACAATGCACAATGCTTGAAGTCCAGTGTGAAGTTTCCACAGTCTTGTGTTGATTTGGGGAGCCATGTCATCTGCTGGTGTTGGTCAACTGTGCTTCATTAAGTCCAGGGTCAATGCAACCGTCTACCAGGAGATTTTGAAGCACTTCATGCTTCCTTCTGCGGATGAGATTTATGGGGATGCTGATTCATTTTCCAACAGGACTCAGCACCTGTCCACAATGCCAAAAGTACCAAAACCTGGTTCAATGACCATGGGATTACTGTGCTTGATCGCCCAGCAAACTCGCCTGACGTGAACCCCATAGAGAATCTATGGGGCACTGCCAAGAGAAAGATGCGGGACATGAGACCGAACAATGCAGTGGAGCTGAAGGCTGCTATTGAAGCATCCTGGTCTACCACAACACCTCAACAGTGCCACAGGTTGATAGCATCCATGTCACACCGCACTGAGGCAGTAATCAATCCAAAGGGGGCCCAAACCAAGTACTGAGTACATATGCATGGTTATACTTTTCAGATGTCCAATATTGTTCTATTTCCAATCCTTGTGTTATTGATGTCATGTAATATTCTAATTTTCTGAGACTGTGAATTTGGGGTTTTCATAAGTTGTCTGCCATAATCATCACAATTATACCAAAGTAAGGCTTGACATATTTTTGCATGTAATCTATCTCATATATTAGTTTCAACTTTTGAGTTGACTTACTGAAATAAATGGACATTTTTATGATATATTTTTTGAGTTTCACCTGTATTCATATACCTTGAAAACTCCATTAGGATAATTGTAAGTCTGATGCATACAAGAATATGCATATAAGAAGAAATACTGACTTTTGACTCAGGAGAGTAGGAGCTTCACAAGACATGCACTTCTCACAAATAATTCCCTTTGTATACTATCTGGAATAGCACCTACCAAAACATTAAAAGAATTTGCCGACCATTTTCAAAGCAAACAAAAAAGTTCAATTCCCTTTTAAGAGTTCCCTGTACAGAATTTTACAGCAGATAGTGATCTGAGCATCCAATGAACACATATTTCTGGGATAGTATTTTGAAATCCAGGTGTAGGATCTCAAAGTAGAACGATGCCTTAAGTCTACTCTAATCTTCCAGGCTCTGAAAAGGAAGCATTCAGTTACATTCAGTTGTCTGCGGCCAACTCCCCCAGGAGTCCTACTGAGATACTGTATATAAATCACTTTACATGGAACTTTACTCTCTTTTTAACTGCTCACGTTCTCTTGTAGCTTTAATGTAATGTTGTCTATTAATGCTGTAAGATGTCCCTCAATTCCCTGTTCTTAACACTTTAACGTGTCTTAATTGTACTAGACTGTATATTATCCCTCATTACTGTAAGCTGCCTTGGGTCCTTTTCCAAGGAGAAAGGCGGAGGAAAACTTCTCTAAAATAAAAATAAATAAATCATAGCTGGTTTGTGAAGGGTTAATGCCAGAATGAAATCAGACAATCACAGACAAGCATTTCAGTATTTCTCAGTCCCTTTATGGCTGCCCCTGTGAATTGTAAATTGAGCAGATTGCCGGACCAGCCAATGGCTAAGTCAGCGCACGTCTATGCCAACAGATGGCACACCCTGTGACTTTGCTGCCATTCAAGTTAACATCAATAGATGGCACAACTGTACTACAAAGTATTCCTTTCAAGACGTTTAATTATTCTAGGTTTTGATTCAAACCTCATTTTAAAGAGGCATTTCTTTTTTCCCTTTCCCCTTTTCACATTACATGAGTGTTTATACAAAACTGGCACATAATGAATGAGATACCTTTGCCACACAGTCTTATCACTAATTTTCCTTCCAAATAAGCTGAGTGCTTTGGAAAACAGCAGATGATTTTGAAGATAATCAAGTCAAGCCACAATTTTACAAGCAGTTTCATTTTCAAGGCAACACTTTTCAAGGTGTAAGACCCCACCCCTGTAATCAATTTCTTAACACCTTAAAAGTGACCAGGTTTCAAACCTTGGCACAGAGTGGAAGCTGTCTAGTGAAAATTGTACCACACATCTTTCCTGAATATTGAAACCAGACCTGAAATTTTAAATACACAAGGAAACAGCACATCTGACTTCGAATATGAATATATATAGAAACAAAATGCAATTAGAATGTGAAACCATGCTCTTCTTTAAAAATGTGGAAGCTCAAGAAAGCAGACATAAATAAATCGGTGACTAAAGATTCTATTAATAATATACGTATAGCATTTCCATCCCTGCTCCTTCCTGCAGGAAATACCATTTAACATGACATTTATTTTGTCACTATTCCCTCCCCACTACTCCCCGCTTCTGGCATAAAGCCCTGTCATATATATATTTGTGGTTAGAATACTTCTTCACTCCTCTGAACAGATATTATGCCACAATAGGTCCCTCAATTATAAAGACGGTCAAGATACTCTATAATAAAGTCATAATGTGATCAAAAGTACACATTTGGGAGTTTTAGTCCTCAAAAATATTTCTCAGCTCTTTAACACCTTTGCTACAAGGAAGTAACCAAGCAAAATCACATGCTATATCAACTGTGATGTCATTCCACATGCTAAAAAAATGCTTACCGGATGTCTACAGAATGTTTCTGCTAGTGAAATCTGGACATGGATAGTCTGCCTTTCTCCTGCACCCCCCCCCAACTCTCATGTTCACAAAACCTATTCTGAAGGATTAGAAACTAGGGATGGGCACGAAATGGAAAAATTGTGCTTCATTTTGTTTCACCCTCCCCATGATTTGTTTAGAAATAATTTTTTTAAAACATGTCCCAAAAAAAAGTAACGTATCAATTCATTACTCTATAAAATGATTTGGGGTTCAGGGAGCCAAGTTATTCAACTACAAAGGGGTGCCCCTTCTAATTGCAAGGTCATGTGCTTGAAAATAGTAATCCCAGGCAGCTAACAGTGTGGAAATTGCAGTGGAACTTCCTCAAGCTCTTCCCTTTAAGCACCCCAAATCTGGAGAGGTTTAGGGTACAGGGCAAGGAACACTTCCCTTCCACCTCTGTAGCTTTCAGCTCCCTTGTGACCTCAAAATCACTTTTCTAAAAAAATTAGCTCCTAGGACAGGAGACACTTGGGAGACATGGAAGAGGGAAAATGGACCATATCCGACCCTCATATCAAGAGAGAGAGTCTGGCAGGCAGGCAGGCTGGCTGGCAAGAAGGCTGGCCGGGACACAGATTTTAAACATTCATATTAGACCCTGAAATAGAGTGAGAGTGGACCGCCTTGGTATGGCCAAAGCAGGCCTTAGAATAATTGGGCCATTACAGAACTTGAAACAGAGTGAGGCAGGCAGGCAGGTAGACCTGGGAGGCAGGCAGGCCTTGGAACGATGGCAGGTAGGCAGACTGGCAGGCAGGCAGACTACGGTTGTGGGGAGGGGAACCCCAACACAGTAAGGTTGAACCTTATAAAGGCCAACCTTTCCACAGTGCCCAGGTCCAGGTGTGAGTGGTGAGGTCTCAAAATGTCCCCAAGTTGTGAGAACACTTGCTCACTCTGGATGCTGGTGGAAGGGATGAGGAGCAGGTCCATCACCAACTGGGACAACTGGGGCCAGATCTCTGACTTACTGGCCCAGTAACAGAGGGGATCTGCCAAGGGGGGGCTCTAAGGACTCAGCCATGTATTCCTGGACCATGACTGCTGCAGAGGCCTGCTGCTCTGCCAGCCTCCCCACCCAACACTGGGACACTGCCATGACAATAACAGAGGCCAAGTATGATGGCTTACTACTTGGCCTCAGGCTGGCACACCCAGATACAGAGGACTCCTGGGATGAGCCCTCCCCTGCCTCAACCTGCCGTCTTTGCATCTCTGGCTGTGCATGCTGGCCTTGCGCTTGCACAACCTTGTATACCTTGAGGGACAACCGAGTCTCCCATCCTTCAAGACCCTCAAGGCTGCCAGCCAGAGAGCCCTTGATCACACAGGCATGCCAGCTGGTAGACACTGTCACCTCAGAGTGGAAGCAGTCTACTCTGCACGCCAGCCTGCGACCAAGGCCTTATTTCTCGGGAAGAGTGAGGAGTTATCCTCATTAAGAGCACTCAGGCCTCAGTCAAGGGCATGGATGAGGGGGTGGGTTTTATCAGGGGAGGGATATTGGGCAGGGGTTATTGTAATTAGAGATGGGCACGACCAGGAAAAATTACGTTTCGAGTTGTCGTGTGTCGGAGCCGGCCCGTTTCAGTTCGTTTCCGTTTGTCGTGAAATTTTTCAAAAATTTGTCATTTTGCTTGTCGTTTTTTCATCTGTCGTTAGTACTGGTTTGGGGGGGGGTAGAACCTCTCTGGGGTGGGTGCCTCCTCTGGCCCGCTATGAAGGGAAAGCGGGCTCCTGGAGGCACCTCTCTGGGGTGGGTGCCTCCTCTGGCCCGCCATGAAGGGAAAGCGGGCTCCTGGAGGCACCTCTCTGGGGTGGGTGCCTCCTCTGGCCCGCTACAAAAGGGTATGCATAGCCAATTGGATATGCATACCAAGTTGCAGTGGCAGGCAGAGGCACCTCTCTTTCGGGTGCCTCTGTGACTCACTGCCTGGCATACGGTGCACTTGGGCTGGGGATGGGGAGGAGCGAGGAACAAAGTGAGAGAGGACCCCCATGGGCGCCCTCTGGCTCACTAAGAAGGGAAGTGTACTTGCTGTAGTGCAATGCGAGTACACAGATCTGGCTTAGGGTTACGGGTAAGGTTAGGGTGAGTTAGTGGGGTGCACCTCTGGGTGCCTCTCTGATCCACTAAGAAGGACAGTGTACTGGCGTATGGGTTAGGGTTAGGGTTCGGGTTCGGGTTCAGGCTAGGGTTAGTGGGCTTTTTATGCCCGACTGGCACATCCCAGAAGTCTCGGTCAAAACCTGGCCAAGTGGCCATGCAATTGGTGGAATGGCTCCAAAAATTTGCATGGTCCACTCCCATGGCCAGCCCATCATTGCGCAGGTGTAAAAAAATAAAAATAAAAATAAAATAAAATAAAATAAAATCAATGGAGACATTTTGTTGCAAGAAAAACCCACTGCTGCTACTGTAAAAATTCAGGCAGTTTTAAAATAGCTATTTTCGCATGTTTCTGTGGTGCTTTGGTGTGTTTTTGGACCACGATTTCAAAATAAATATTGCGGTCGCCCCTCCCCATTTTGGATCCCCCGCCCGCACTGCATGGCATGGCGAGTTGACGAGACGACGATGATGCCCCCCCACCAGAGCAGCCCAGGACAGGAGAGGGGGGGAGGCCAGGGACACCCCCCCCAGAAACCACCCCTCTGGTAGGTGCCCTCACTCAGGCAGGCATATGTTTGCCTGCTTTTTTGGCCGGGAATCGGTTTTTTTTATTTTTAAAACTTTTTTTCTGTGCCGCTTGCGCTTCGCATCGCACGATCGCCACGTGATGCCAGGAACGAGAACGACAAATCAGACCCAATTTTTCTTTTTTCGGTTCGAGTTCGAGTTCTGGCGGAGTAATTGTCGTTTCCGTTTCCGTTGCGTAACGGAAACGAGGAACGGAAACGGAAACGAGAATTTCGCCAAGTCGTGCCCATGTCTAATTGTAATAATCTGCCCAAATGTTATTATTACAATAAACCCTGCCCAATATCCCTCCCCTGATAAAACCCTCCCAAACAGAACAGAACAGAAGCTGTGTGCTTCTCTGAGCACAGAGACACACACAAACGGGGGAGGGTATAAAGAATGGGGGAACTGGTACAGAACAGGTGGGTATGTGGGTGGGAAGGAATGTAGTTTCAAGTGGGTAGGAGGGGAAAAGATATATTTGCCTGCCCAAAATCCCTCCAGTAATAAAACCCTCCCAACAAGAAAAGAAAAAGCAGTGCCTCTCTGAGCTGAGCACAGAGAGATATACACAGTACACACACACAGAGAGAAAAAGGTTCTCTCTTCTATACACACACAAACCACTCTCTTTGTCCACTCACACAACACACAAAGCAGCTTTGAGCACACAGGGAGAGCAGAAGTGAAGCTAGCCCAGCTGCAAGACAGCAAGCTAGCAACACTGTCAGAGCTGACTGTGACTCCCTTCACTCCCAGAGACGACAAAAAAAAAATGAAATCAAGCAGCCTCTTACATACCCTAGCCCCAGCAGGCAGTTAGAAACCACACACACACACACACACACACACACACACACACACACACACACACACACACACACACACACACACACACACACACACACACACAGCACTTTCAAATGGATTCCTATCTATACCCCCTTTGGAGTTGAATAACTTGGCCCCCTGTACCGCAAACCTCTCCAAATTGGTAGTGCTTAAAGGGAAGAGCTTTATTTCTAACTACATGAGTTTCATGGCACTGTAGATTGGAAACCATTCTGAGACAGAACAGCATACAATTTTTGAGGGTGTAAAGGGGAGAGTCCAAGGTTCACAAGAAACGGGGTGCCTCCAGGGCCAAGGGGAGCCATTTTACAGTGAAATGAATTGGTTCATTGGGAAAAAAAACTGCTGTTTTACTAATGAAACGCTGCTTCCCTGATTCATTTTGTTAGCTGACAAAATGAGAAAACAGCATTTTGTTTTTCGTTTGGTGCCCATCCCTATTAGGAACCCCACAAAAGCAGGTTTGAGGACAATATGGAGGACCGCAGGCAGAAGGGTATAGGGGAGAAAGGCCCCGTCTGTCATGCCAACAGATGACTGATAATGTAAGATTGGATGTAGGCCAGCATGAATATGCTTTGATGGTTCCTAGTGTTGACTTTGTGAGGAAGTTGGCTATTTTGAAGCAGTAGCAATAACCCTTGTAATTTTTTTTTTAAAAAAAACAGTTATTAATGAAGCTGCCTATATGAGAGACCGGTGGAGTTTCTTATCTACAGCCATATGTCTAAGACAGATTGCTAATGTTCATTTCCATCAGATGCAGCAAGCATGATTCTGAAAAGTTTTCCCAGCTTTACTTCAATTATCTATGAATATCCTCTATAAATAAATAAATAAATAAATAAATATGTCAGGTGTTTCAATCAAACAACTGAAGAAACACATAGCTCTTTCCCCCTATAAGACTCTAATGCTAATAATTTTAACACTCCATAAAAAGAAACCTCTGAACATTTTTCATATCTTGAATGTCAGAAGGCAGTAGAACCCAATTTTGAATTTGAGTAGGAAACCCTCAGGAAGCAATCATTACCAGACTTGGAATCCTATTTCTAAACTCCTTCAAAAGTAAGAACTTTAAAGCAGCAAAGTATATTTAAAGGCCCCGGACACAATATTCAGATATAATGATTTTTCGCTATGCATTATGCAAAAAAAAAAAAAAAG
Organism: Phrynocephalus guinanensis; assembly: GCA_037367245.1. Lineage (NCBI taxonomy): Eukaryota > Metazoa > Chordata > Lepidosauria > Squamata > Agamidae > Phrynocephalus > Phrynocephalus guinanensis. The sequence continues at coordinate 22,634,204 of CM074734.1, forward strand.
TAAACCGAGGTATTGCAGAAAAAAATTGTAAACAAAAGCATTATTTTCACTGGATTTCATTTCATGAACCGAAAATTAGAATGTATATTCATGGGAGATTTGCCATGTCCACATCAGCATCCATTTGTAATGTAAAAGAAAACATTATAAATGGTCTGAGGTGTTCCTGGAAGGTCCCAAAAGCTATAGAAATTTGAAATTAGAAAAGAAGAAAAAGGTCTACAAGAACTATTTCAAGATATATTCAATTTGTCTGTTCATTAAGACTATGATTAAGTGGAGTTGAGGCATGAAGTTGCCCGGGTATTGAAGAGGTGTGTGTGTGTGTGTGTGTGTGTGTGTGTGTGTGTGTGTGTGTGTGTGTGTGTGTGTGTGTGTGTGTAAAAAACAGATTACAAGGCTAGATTTACAGGCTACCTAGAGCACCAAGGGAATACAGTAATTTATTTTAGTCGCTACTGCTAAGGGTATGTTGCAACACAGGATGTGTTTATTGGTTGACTAATTTGATTTGTTTACTGCCCCATTAGTGCAAAGCATCCTAGCTACTTCATGAAGCATTTCTCCAGGTCCAATGCTGAGTTTCTGAGTCTCACAACCTGCAACACTAACACTCTGCTCCCTGCCTTGCTTAATGAGTCAAACAAAGTACATGCACTTAACATTGTCTTATCATCCACTGCCCTCCGCTCACTCCTGGCTTCATACTATATTAGTCTTGCACAAGAGCAACACATGCAAACACCTTCCCACTGAGCCACGTGCCCCCTGGGAAAGGCTGAAAAGAGCTCCACTGGCTTTGAAGATACCGCCCTGAGCCAAAAATCAGACTTTCTCCTTCTCCAGGGCCACTCAACCTGAGATGTATCTCCCAGCCTAGATCCCACCCTGAGATCTAGCCACCCCCACTGCAGTCTTGGCACAGTATGTCATTTTAACCCACCATTTGTAACTTAATGATTTGAAAAGGATTCCGTTCACTTCATTTTGTCCTTCAAGAGAGCAAAAACAAGGGGGGAAGGTGACTTTACATGATGTCCAAGCAAACTGCGACCTCTTAAGAAACAACAATTACAGCAATACGTTCCAGTGAACAGAATATCAGATTAGGACTCAGGAACTACGTTCAATCCTTATTTAGCCTTTTAATCCCTCCTTCCCCCCCGCCCCTGCCTCTTTTATGTTGACTTGCTCCCAGATTGTAGGACTCAATACAGCTCACAAATCATTAAAACATTAAAACTAGAAACATTTATCATTAAATGATAATAGATGTAAACATTTTAAAATCTTCATCTAAAAACAGACCAAAAAGTGTAAAAACATTAAAATCATACATACATGCACACACAAAGGATATAATGGCAGCAGGTGTAAAATTTTGCCCAAACAAATTTTCATTTGTTTCCCTAACATCACAAAGTTCCACAACCTGGGGGCAGTCACCAAGAAGGTCCTTGGAAGCCACTGGGAGGCAGCACTGGTAAACCATTCCTTGGACACCTCACACATCTTATTACTGTCACCATAAATTGGAAGTGACTTAATGGCCCTTGAAAAGTAGCAATAAACTGGAATTGCATCTGGTGAATGAACCTGGTTTGCCCAAGTGCACTTAACCACAACTGTGAATAAGAAGTAGCAAGTAATTTCATATTTATTTGCTTTGCCTGGATGAAGGGAGGGGCAAATGGGGACTACCGGTAAATGGTTTGCATGCTCCAGTGCACTGTCCATTCATGGTTTAGTCCACTGAGCCAGGTACCCTGGGTTCAAGTGTTGTGCAAATGTATAGCGCCCAGGTATTATCCCTTAACAGGATGTTGCAATTTATAGAGATCGATAGATAGATCGATCGATAGATAGATAGATAGATATAGATATAGATATAGATATATAGTATTATTTTCCACACACACACATATACTAAGTGCTTTATATTTCTGTGCAAAAATTAATAAACGGATTTTCTATTCTAAACCAGTTGCACAGGCAACAGTACCTTGGTTTACAAGCATAATCTGTTCTGGAAGTATGCTCATAAACCAAAAGCTCATACTGTATATCAAAGCAAATTTCCATACAGGATATAATAGAAACTTACCTGATCCATTCTGGGGTCACAGTTTCCATGATTTCCTATGGGGAAATCTGCTTTGGCCAAGATCCACAGTGGATTCCAGAGTTTACCCTGGATCCAGTGGTGCCCAGGGCATGCTGCAGAGGCCACAGATGGGCAGTGCTGTTCGGGGGGCCACTGTGGAGGCCATGAACAGGCAGCGCTGGGTGAGCTGCAGAGGCCCACTGCGCAGCCCAGAAGTCACTTTTGGTTAGTGCCAGGCTCAGTGCGGGTGCACTGGAGGCCCATTCCAGGCAGTACCAAGTCTGGAGCAAACTCCAGAGGTCCCACACAGGCCCACCACATGGCCAGGAACAAGCTCTGGAGGCTGGTTCCAGGCAGCACAGAACCTGCTAAGTTGAGCCTTGCTCACAAAACAGAACAAAGTTTTGCTAAAAAAATTTGCTTGGTTTGCAAAAATACTCACAATCCAAGGTACCGAGGTACCACTGTATTGCAATCATTATTTGTAACTTTAGGTCTGAAAACATTTATTACGACCACTGTCTTCTCTTCATGTTCCCATAGCATTAATTCATTTGTTCACTTGTTTGTTCATTTGTTTATCATTCAATTAAAATGCTGCCCACACTACCCTGAAGGTCTTTGGATGGCTTACACTATTTTAAAATTCAGCAAAATACAATTAAAATACAATACCCTAAAATTTGTCATGAGGACCCACAATCGATACTATTTTAATTTTAAAAATTCTGGAACAAGGAGGTTTTGACCTGGCACCAAAACACTATCAGTGTCTGCGCCAGACAAATTTCATTCAAGAGAGCATTCCAGAGTCCGGGGGGAGCTGTCAAAAAGGCCCTCTGCCTGCAAGCCATCCCTCTCATCTCCTTTAGGCATGGCTCTTCCAAGAGGACCCCTTGGCAAGATCTTAATTACATGATTGTCAAAATAACTATCTGTGCCATAAGCAAATATTTTACTTCCACTGAAGGGAAATAAAATCCTTCAGACAAATCTTATTTGGGACCAGAAGCAAGTTTAAAAAGCAAAAGTGTTCTGCTTATATACCACCCCATACCACTTCAAGTAGTTTCTAGGCGGTTTACAGTTTTAATTACACTATGCAGGCTACACATCCCCCCCCCAAGCAAGCTGGGTACTCATTTTACTGACCTCAGAAGGATGGAAGGCTGAGTGAACTTTGAGCCTGCTACCTGGGATTGAACCCCAGGTCGTGAGCACAGGTTTACCTGCAGTACAGGTATTTAACCACAAAAAGATATAAGAAATTTAAAATGAATAGGATTAACTAACCATCCTTTTATTTTTCTTCCAGTAAACCAATCCCACAGAGCTTTCTAATCCTCTTTTTAAGTAGTGAGTGTAAGAGATTTTACACCCGAGGGAAAGCTTTTCTTTCAAATAGCCCCTGAAACAAGCAACAAAAATTGCTATGCAACATGGATTTCAAAATTTCCCTGTAAAGCCAGACTCTTCATTAAGTAACAATAACGAAATGATTTTAAACTCTCAAGAAATTCCTTGAAAGGTGTATAAGAAAACCACAACTTCCCTCTGTATTTTCAGCCAGACATAGTTTCAAGAATTCAAAGTTAAAAAGTGGAGTTAAAAAAGTGAACTTTAAATCAGACTGCTTTATAAGACTGCTAGATCACTCAGGGGGTTCCACAGCTTGCAGTGGGGGGCAGGGGCAATGTGTAGCATGCATAATTAATTTGTACCCCCCTCCCCAAGAGTGCTTTAAACACTATCAGGTGGTCTATCAGCCACATGTTTTGTTGCTGATGACTTTTTTAAGGTTGGGATCTCATTTTCCCCACTCTGCCTCCCCGAGAGAAGCTGGACTTGATGATCCATATGGTCCGTTCCAGCTCTGCAGTTCTAAGATTATTAGAATAATCATTGATTTCAAAATGCAAAACTGCAATAGGACCATCCAAATGCCTGCACTAGGAAGAGATAAAGCAACAATGGGAAACATCTGTTCCTTCAGAGAGCTGGACCTTTCCATTTTCAAAAGCTGTTTTCCCAGAATACAACAGACACTGCCAACTCCCTTTCCTTCAAATTCTCTCACATTCCTTACATTCTCACGTGCCTCTCCGCTTAATTATTTTTCTCTGGAAAACAAACAGTAAGTCAAATAAAGGTCATCCACAACGCATGAATGAACCAATAACATGCCCCCAAGTTAAAATGGTCAACAATACAACATCAGGTGAAGGGGGGAAATAAACCTCATAATCTGTCATTACCTCACCAGTGCCGCAACTTTAAGTCTCGTCCAAGTATAAGCATTATTGCAATTTTTTTTAAAAAAGCATGTATATTTCAGGGTTTTTACACAGTTCTGCAACAAATGAAATGCTGGAGAAAGGGAAATGACACATGATCCCAGGTTTAGTCCGTGACAATGCAAAGCTAGAGAGAAATCTCTGACTGAATCCATGTGGAATCTAGTCCCCTTGAATACAGGCACCACACTGAATTAGACTAGACCAGGAGGGGTGGACCTTGGGTACTCCACAGGTTTTGAGTCCAAGCTTAGACTGGCAATAACAATGGACTGTGTGGGTTGTGGTCTAAAACATCTGGAGTGCCCAAGGTCCACCACAACTGGACTAAACCAACAAGCAGGAATGGGCTAATGCATGTGCTTTGCTTCCTAAAATTTTTCTATTTTTAAAAGGACATTCTATTTCACATTCAAAGAAATATCAGAATTATTAGTGGCCCTTTCCATCGTATTTCCCTCCTCCTGCTCAGTTCTGGACCTTGCCATGTCATCCTAGGGGGCAGGTGGTTTAGGAATGTCGATGCATGTTCTCCAGCCTTTGAAGTTTGGGTTCTACATCTGGTCGGCTCCCCTTCCTGTCTCCCTCCCGCCCTCCAGGCCCCCACGTTTTTGCTTTTGTTATGTTTTGGTGTTTTGATTTGTTTTGCTTTGTTTTGCTTTGTTGTTTTGCTCCATTTTGTTTATTTTGCTGTATTCTCCTTAGTTTGCTGTATTACTGTATTTGTTGTAATTATTATTGTAGATTATTTTGCTTTGTTACAGTTTTTTTTTCTCCCCCCTCTAGGTCACCATGTTAGCAGGGGCTCCCATACCAACTGTGTCGGATCGTGGGCAGTATGCTTGGAGTCGAGGGGTTAAGATAAGAAGTTGGATAAGTTGGATAAGAAGAACTCGGGTCAGGCAACTTGTGCCTGTCCCACGTTCTGACCCCCCCGACTCACTGCCACGTGTCCCGGTGTCATACCACCAGTGCCTCCAACCTGTCCTGTCTCCTTTTGAACGCCAGGTCGGTCCATAATAAGACCTCCGTCATTTATGACGCCATCACTGATGGGAGGGCCAACCTGGTTTGTATCACGGAGACCTGGATGGGCGCAGAGGGGGGGAACTTCCCTGACCCAGCTGTGCCCGCCTGGGTTTCTGGTTCAGGGAGTAGGCAGGTTGGAGGGTCAGAAGGGGAGAGGGGTTGCTATTGTGTACAGGGAATCCCTTTATGTGAGCAGGGCCTCGACATTGGTGAGTCCGGGATTAGAATGCCTCCCTCTGTTGGTAGGCCAGCGGGATAGATTTGGCATTGTGCTGGGCTACCGCGCTCCCCACAACCCAGCACAATCCCTACCAGAGCTCTCAGAGTTCATCGCCGCGGCCCAGCTGAAGTCTCCTCGACTTATGGTCGTTGGGGACTTCAATGTGCATGCTGGTGGTGGGCTTTCTGGTGCGGCTCTGGATTTCATGGAGTCCATAGCCTCCATGAGTCTATCCCAGCATATTTCTTGTCCTACCCACAGATGTGGGCATACCCTGGACCTGGTATTTACCTCCATGTCGGGGGATTCTTATCTGGAGGTGGGGGATATTCTCTCCTTACCTGTGTCATGGTCAGATCATCACCTGCTGTCCTTTTCCCTGTCAATCGCGGCCCCTCCCCGAGGGGACCACCGGCCCCTGGTTTGGGCCCGTCCCCGGAGGCTACTGGACCCTTCTCGGTTCCGGGAAACCTTCGGGGGCCTTCTTGGTGGTCTGGCTGACGATTCGGCCGAGGCTACGGCTGACCAATGGTTCGAGTCAGCTCTTCGTGCCGTCGACCGAATCGCCCCTAAGCGCCTCCTCTGGTGCAGAGCTCGATCTTTGCCGTGGTTCACGGCGGAGTTGAGAGCAATGAAGCAGAAGCGGAGGAGGCTGGAGAGCAGCTGGAGACGGATCCAGACGGTTATAAATCAGACTGCTGTTGTTATCCAGACTAGGCGCTACTCGCGAGCGATCAGGGAGGCCAAAAGATCTTTTTACCCCCTGAGAATTGATGAGGCCTCAAACCGTCAAGCGGAACTTTTCCGTGTGGTTCGAGACCTCACCAATCCTAGTCTGGCCAGGCCTCCTCCTACTGATTTCAGTAGTGAGAATTTTGCAGTCTATTTTAGAACTAAAATAGAGGCCATCCGGGCTGGCTTCGAATCCGGTTGCACTAGCCCTCCCTCGCCACCCCCAGTTGCTTCACCCCCCCCCCCCCCGGTCTCCTCGACTGGTTGAGTTTGGGCCTGTTTCCTCTTTGGAAGCCTCCAGGGCTATTGCCCACTGCTGTCCCACGACCACCCCCTTCGATCCTTGCCCATCATGGCTCATTAAAGCTGCCAGAGGGAGCATGCCCGAGTGGGCTGCTGTCATCGCCACTGCCTCCTTCAACGAGGGGGCTTTTCCCTCCCGTTTGAAGGAGACGGTGGTCAAGCCCATTTTGAAAAAAAGGGCTTGGCTTCGGACCAATTGGCCAATTATCGTCCGATAGCCAATGTTCCCTTCATGGGCAAGGTCATCGAGAGGTTGGCCGCGGTGCGGATTCAGTCTTTTTTGGAGGAACAGCGGTGCCTTGATCCTTGCCAGTCTGGCTTCAGGCCTGGTCGGGGAACCGAGACAGCTCTGGTCACGCTGCAAGATGACCTAATCCGGGCGGCCGACAGGGGTTGCTCTACCCTGTTGGTCCTCCTGGATTTGTCAGCGGCCCTTGATACCGTCGACCACGGTATCTTGCAGGACCGGCTCTCGGAGGTGGGTATCGGGGGCACTGTTCGCAGTTGGCTCCGGTCCTTCCTTCAGGGTCGGCTCCAGTATGTGCAGCATGGTGGAGAGTTGTCGGCCCCATGGACACTCCCTTGTGGGGTTCCGCAAGGCTCATCTCTCTCCCCCATGCTGTTTAACATCTACGTAAGGCCACTGGCTGGGGTCATTCGGAGATTTGGAGTCTGCTGTCATCAGTACGCTGATGACACGCAGCTCTATCTCTCCTTTTCCACCTCTGCAGTGGAAGCTGTCCGATCCCTCGACCAGTGCCTGGAGGCGGTCATGGCATGGACCAGGGCCAACAGGCTCAGGCTTAACCCCGAGAAGACCGAGGTGATGTTCTTCGGGAGTTCTCCATCTGGCTATGGAGGCCCCCTCCCCAGCTTGGAGGGTGTTTTCTCTCCAGCTGGCGGAGAGGGTTTGGAATCTGGGCGTGGTCCTGGATCCGGCACTATCCATGGATGCCCAGGTAGCTGCTGTGTCCCGGACCGCGTTTTATCACCTTCGCCAGATCCCCCAGATCCATCCCTACCTAGACGGTGACTCCCTGAGAACAGTTGTTCAAGCTCTGGTGATCTCGAGGTTGGACTACTGCAACGCCCTCTACATGGGGTTGCCGTTGACTCTCCTCTGGCGACTGCAGCGGGTGCAGAATGCTGCGGCCAGACTGGTGGTTCGTGTGCGTCGTTATGACCGCATCACCCCAGTTCTGGCCCAATTGCATTGGCTACCCGTTGCGTCCCGGATCAGATTCAAGGTCCTGGTTTTAGTCTATAAAACCCTCCATGGCTTGGGCCCGGACTACCTGACAGAGCGAATCGCCCAGCGATCAACTTCGGCCCGACCAGTTTGGCAGTCGCGAGCGCACTCGCTACGGGTTGTTACACCCCGAGAGGCCAGACGCTCCTCCACCAGAAATCGAGCCTTCTCGGTAGCCGCTCCATTGTTATGGAACAGCCTCCCCAGCGAAGTGCGCTCTGCAGAGTCCCTGCTGGCCTTCGGTAGACCGGTTAAAACCATCCTATTCCGCGAGGCCTTCGGTGACCTAGTTTAAGTTTTTTTTTAAGTTTTTTTCTTTTTTTCTTCCCCCCTGTCCCTGCCATCTGCTGCTCGTTCACCCGCAGCTCGATTTCTATGAGCTATAATATCATCGGAGGGTGTTCATGATTTTATGTCTGTATTTTACCTCATTTTATTTTATTGTTTAATTTTGTTGTTTGTCAAACACTGTCATTGTATATTTGTGTTTATTAATCTGTAAGCCGCCCAGAGTTCCCTTAGGGAAGATGGGCGGGGTGTAAATTTAATAAAAAAAAAATAAATAAAAAATAAATATATCACATTTTTGGCATTCGTCGCTACTAATGCAGGCATTTTGCTGATCTTTCCTATTGAGACAACAGCGTCACAAGATTCAGAGAAGAGTAAATCCAGAAGGATAAGTGCAGTTGGATTCACATTTTTATTTGGGATCCTCAAATCAGGTTGCATTATAATGGAAACCAAAACGGGCACCAGGCATTTCCCAGCGTGGTAACCACTGAGGTTTGGTGGTAAACCAAAAGAGTTATATGCAAAAGGTCATCCACTATTTCAGCCACTTCAGGCATGTCACGGGGGGGGGGGGGAGGCAGGGATGGTGTGAAAACCTGGAGAACTACACCAGTCATGATGGACAATATCGGACCTGAAGGACCAATCACCACGACCTGGTATAAGTAATTTTGCTAAATGTCCATGCTTCCACAATCTTAAGAACTTTCAGATTTGCATGCAAATTCACATCCTGTGCGCTCATAAAAAAGAGAATGATTCAGTACCCTTCAATTGAGAGGAAGGAGCACAAGGACCATGAGTAACATGCACTCCCCTTTGTGGGGAGTTTTTAAAGTGGGGCCGTATGCTGAAGTGGAGAGAGTGACAGGTAAGGATTCAGGAGACCTGGCCTCAACACTTCAGTCAGCCATAAAAACTCACTAGCTTCCAAAAAGAAACCATTCCTCAAATATTTCACACTCTATTAAATAGAGATGGGCATGAAATGAACAATTTTTCATTTCCGTTTTTGTTTTTTCATTTCGTTATGTAATGAAACGACAAACGAATTTTGTCTCTAAAATGAAACGAAATGAACAGAAACACCGGAAATTTTGTCGTGCGTTTGGTGTCCGTTACTGCAAAATGAGTGAATTGCTTAAAATCCTTTAAAAATCACAAAAAATGAAATAAATGGTAACAAAATGGTAACGAAACGAACGAAAATGAAAACGAATTTTTTGCAAAAATTCACGAAAAACAGAAACAAAACAAAACGGACCCTCCAGACGACAAACGACAAACGAAATGCAATTTTTTTTATTTGTGCCCATCTCTACTATTAAATATTCTCACACCATGAACACTCGATCACAGCAGATAATTCAGATGTAACTTGACAGCACAAAACATACTCACCCCCTCCACATACACACACACACACACACACACACACACACACACACACACACACACACACACAAAAGCAGTGCACTTCTAAATATAAACAAGGCACATAGATAGTGAGCATCTTGTTTTTTAAAAAGGGAACTGGACTCCTGTGAGCCTTCTGAAGCCACAAGTTGCCTTGAAAATAAGGTGACTATCTGTTATTCTTTATTTAAAATATTTTTATCCCACCTTTCTCCTTAGAAAGGACCCAAGCAGCACACGTGTCCCTGATGCCTTGCTTTAACCAAGTAATACTTTTTTGAAAACTTCCAGTTAAACTTCCAGAGTTTCAAAGTAGGCATAAGGAGGTGATACTGCTGGCCCTTCAGCCTGCAGAAGCCTGCCCATCCCTATTCAAAACCGATATCCAACTGGAGCAAGGGCATTGGCAGGGATCAAAAGAACTGCACAATAAACCCCAGGAAAGACACTGAGGTTGATACTTCTTTAAAAGCAACCAATTATGCAGATGGCAATCTATATCAGTAATTGAGGGGATGGCTCTGAACAGACTATAGGACAGCATAGGAGTCCCCCAATGGAAAGTGGAAAATGGAGGAGTGGTCAGGTGAAGCCAAAAATCCCACCACTGCATATCTAGGCTAAAATACCTAATTGGGAGATACTGTAAGATTGAGGGGGGGGGGACAAGCAGAATAACTACTCCTGCTGCTATGTGGCCACAGTTTGCCCGAGTTAGAAAGAACAACAGATGTAGGTGGTGAGAATGGGAATCACGAAAACAAGAGTAAGCCACACCTGAGCAGTCTAGGAGTCAAGAAATAGAAATAGGAATGGGATCCCCCCCCCCCCCCCGACTGCAAATCCCGTAATTCTCCATTCTGGGAGTTCTATCTGGCAGACAGATACCTTACAAATACCTAAATTTGGCTCAGCTGAGGAAAAGGCTTTATTTGGAAGGCTCTGAGAGACTGAGCTAGGCTTAACTTTCTGTTTAGAAAGAAAGCATCCACCTAGCAGTGGGGCAGGGCCAGGAAGTTAGGGTGGGGTTAGTCCTAGCTTGTTGTTGTTGTTGTTGTTTAGTCGTTCAGTCGTGTCTGAGTCTTCCTGACCCCATGGACCAGAGCTCGCCAGGCCTTCCTATCCTCCACTGCCTCCCGGAGTTTTGTCAAATTCATATTGGCTGCATCGATGACACAGTCCAACCATCTCATTCTCTGCTGTCCTCTTTTCCTTTTGCCTTCAATCTTTCCCAACATCAGGGACTTTTCCAAGGAGTCCTCTCTTCTCATGAGGTGGCCAAAGTACTGGAGCCTCAGCTTCAAAATCTGTCCTTCCAGTGAACATTCGGGGTTGATTTCTTTCAGAATGGATAGGTTTGATCTCCTTGCAGTCCAGGGGACTCTCAAGACTCTCCTCCAGCACCACAGCTCAAAAGCATCAATTCTGCGGCGATCAGCCTTCTTTATAGTCCAGCTTTCACTTCCATACATCACTACTGGAAAAAACATAGCTTTGACTATCCTGACCTTGGTTGGCAAAGTGATGTCTCTGTTCTTTAGAATGCTATCTAGGTTTGCCATTGCTTTCCTCCCAAGCAGCAGGCGTCTTTTTATTTCGCTGCTGCAGTCGCCATCTGCAGTGATCAAGGAGCCCAAGAAAATAAACTCTGTCATTGCCTCCATTTCTTCTCCTTCTATTTGCCAGGAGGTGATGGGACCGGTGGCCATGATCTTAGTTTTTTTGATGTTGAGCTTCAGTCCATTTTTTTCACTCTCCTCTTTCACCCTCATTAAGAGTTTCTTTAATTCCTCCTCACTCTCTGCTATTAGAGTAGTATCATCTGCGTATCTGAGGTTGTTGATATTTCTTCCAGCAATCTTAATTCCAGCTTGTGATTCATCTAGACCTGCCTTTCTCATGATGTACTCTGCATATAAGTTAAATAGGCAAGGTGACAGTATGCAGCCTTGTCGTACTCCTTTCCCAATTTTAAACCAGTCAGTTGTTCCATATCCAGTTCTGACGGTTGCTGCTTGTCCCACATATAGATTTCTTAGGAGACAGATAAGGTGGTCAGGCACTCCCATTCCTTTAAGGACTTGCCGTAGTTTGTTGTGGTCTACACAGTCAAAGGCTTTGGCATAGTCGATGAAGCAGAAGTAGATGTTTTTCTGGAACTCTCTGGCTTTCTCCATAATCCAGCGTATGTTGGCAATTTGATCTCTAGTTCCTCTGCCCCTTCGAAATCCAGCTTGTACTTCTGGAAGTTCTCTTTCCACATACTGCTGAAGCCTGCCTTGTAGAATTTTGAGCATAACCTTGCTAGCGTATGAAATGAGTGCAATTATGCGATAGTTGGAGCATTCTTTGGCGTTTCCTTTCTTTGGGATTGGGATGTAGACCAATCTTTTCCAGTCCTCTGGCCACTGCTGGGTTTTGAAAATTTGCTGGCATATCATGTACAGCACCTTTACAGCATCCTCTTTTAAGATTTTAAAGAGTTCAATTGGAATGCCGTCCCCTCCACTGGCCTTGTTGTTTGCAATGCTTTCTAAGGCCCACTTGACTTCACTTTCCAGGATGTCTGGCTCCAGGTCAGCAACTACGCTATCTTGGTTAGCAGGGACATCCAGATCTTTCTGATATAATTCTTCTGTATATTCTTGCCATCTCTTCTTGATCTCTTCTGCTTCAGTTAGGTCCCTACCATTTTTGTCCTTTATCATATCCATCTTTGCACGAAATGCCCCTTTAATATCTCCAATTTTCTTGAATAGATCTCTGGTTTTTCCTTTTCTGTTTTTTTCCTCTATTTCTTTGCACTGTTCATTCAAGAAGGCCGCCCTGTCTCTCCTTGCTATTCTTTGGAAGTCTGCATTCAATTTTCTGTATCTTTCCCTTTCTCCTTTGCATTTTGCGTCCCTTCTCTCCTCCGCTATTTGTAGGGCCTCGTTAGACAACCACTTTGCTTTCTTGCATTTTCTTTTCTTTGGAATAGTTTTCGTTGCAGCCTCCTGTACAATGTTACAAGCCTCCATCCATAGTTCTTCAGGTGTTCTGTCCACCAAATCTAGTTCCTTGAATCTATTCTTCACTTCCACTGCGTATTCATACGGGATTTGACTTAGATTATACCTGACTGGCCCAGTGGTCTTCCCTACTTTCTTCAGTTTAAGTTTGAATTTTGAAATAAGAAGCTGATGATATGAGCCACAGTCAGAACCAGGTCTTCTTTTTGCTGACTGTATAGAGCTCCTCCATCTTTGGCTGCAGAGAACATAATCAATCTGAATCTGGTATTGTCCATCTGGTGATGTCCATGTGTAGAGTCGCCTTTTGTGTTGTTGGAAAAGAGTGTTTGCAATGACCAGCTTGTTCTCTTGACAAAACTCAATTAGCCTTTGCCCTGCTTCATTTGGAACTCAAAGGCCAAGCTTGCCCGTTATTCCTTTTATCACTTGACTCCTTTAGCATTCCAATCCCCTATGATGAGGAGAGCATCTTTCTTTGGTGTCAGTTCTAGAAGTTCTTGTAAGTCTTCATAAAATTGGTCAATCTCAGACTCTTCAGCACCGGTAGTTGGTGCATAAACTTGGATTACTGTGATGTTTAATGCACTGCCTTGGAATTGTACCGAAATCATTCTATCATTTTTAGGTTGTATCCCAGCACTGCTTTTCTCACTCTGTTGTTGATTATGAGGGCTACTCCATTTCTTCTATGGGATTCTTGCCCACAGTAGTAGATGTGATAGTTGTCAAGCCCCGCACACAGAGCACACACACAAACAGGGTACAGTTCTTTGCCAAGATCTTTAGTGGAAAGCCAGGCAAGTTCAAGTCCTTTGCCAACAATCAAGTGCCAGATAAATAACAGAATCCAACTCCCAGCAATTAACAGTCCAAGTCAAACCAGAATATCTTACGGAAACCAGATGCCAAACCCAAGGGAACAGATTAAGCTGTTGTCCAGGAAGCCAGTCTGAAATCAGGAAACAGAGCCAAGGTCACAGGCAGGATGTGGTTGCAAGTTCAAATGACGCGTTGCTCCCACAGAGAGCTCAAGGTGAGCTTACCAGCTTTATCTCAAAACAGGGAACACACCCTTACTTCTGGAAAGGCTCCTGCTAGTACTCAGGGCTTCCTGACCTGATTCCCCGTCTAGCATCAAAGACCCTTTCCCTAGCTCTCCTGGTAGCACGTATTTGCAGAATCCTGCTCATAGCCCTTCTAGGGGGAGAAGATATGTTTTCAGCTGAGTCATCAGACCCAGCTGCCTGCTGACTTGAGCTGCAAGGCTCCTCCAGCAGCTCTTCACCATTTAACCCCTCAGAGTCAGGTTCTGTGACAGGCAGGATCCTGGCAATAGTCATCTGAACTGAACTCACCCATTCTTGTCCATTTAAGTTCACTGATGCCCAAGATGTCAATGTTTATTCTTTCCATCTCATGTTTGACCACATCCAGCTTACCCTGGTTCATAGATCTCACATTCCAGGTTCCTATGCAGTATATTTCTTTGCAGCATTGGACTTTCCTTTCTCTTCCAGGCACGTCTGCAGCTGAGCGTCCTTTCGGCTTTGGCCCAGCCACTTCATTAGCTCTGGAGCTACTTGTACTTGTCCTCCGCTCTTCCTCAGTAGCATGTTGGACACCTTCCGACCTGAGGGGAGTCATCTTCCAGCGTCCTATCTTTTAGCCTTTTGTTTCTGTCCATGGGATGTTTTTGGCAGGGATACTGGGGTGGCTTGCCAGTTCCTACCCCAGGAAGTCTTATTACAGGCCTCATTGTCACCAGTGTAATGAGCCTTACAACGATGAAAGCACAGTTCAGCCTGTTTTATTTTGTAGCCTCACTGATCAACTGGGACACAAAAGTAGAAATGTGCCCCATTTAAAAGATATTCCAGACTGAGGCAAAGTCCTAGCTTAGTCTTCTAGTAAAGGCCTTTCTTCCAGGAAAGCCACATTTGGCTGAGGGTTTGCCTGACAGACATCTGTCCGTCAGACAGAACTCTCAGAATGGAAAATTGTGGGGTTTATACTACAAGAAATCAAAAAACAAAAACAAAAAACCATTCCTAACAGGCAGGGAAAGCTGGGACAAGAAGCAGGCTAGACACATTATAGAAAAGAGGTAGGAAAATATTATACAAAGAGCCCTGCAGTGTGGTGGTGAAGTCCACTCCTTCTCATGGTGCCACTGCAAACTCCTCATCTTTGATGGAGTAAGTTGAATGCGGACCAACACTGGAAACACGCCTCTGCAACAGACTGGCTGTTTTTTTTTTAATGTCACATCAAACATAGACATGGTGAGTCTGATTCAGAACAGTGGACCCTGCCACCACATGGGACAAACACAAGAAGAGAAGAAGAAGAAGAAGAAGAAGAAGAAGAAGAAGAAGAAGAAGAAGAAGAAGAAGAAGAAGAAGAAGAAGAAGAAGAAGAAGAAGAAGAAGAAGAAGAAGAAGAAGAAGAAGAAAGAAGAAGAAGAGAAGAAGAAGAAGAGAAGAAGAAGAAGAAGAAGAAGAAGAAGAAGAAGAAGAAGAAGAAGAAGAAGAAGAAGAAGAAGAAGAAGAAGAAGAAGAAGAAGAAGAAGAAGAGAAGAAGAAGAAGAAGAAGAAGAAGAAGAAGAAGAAGAAGAAAGAACCCTGTAGTGTCTTAGTGCCCTTGGATTTCCAGACAATGGAGTAGAACCTGCATTTGTTTGTTTGTTAGGACAGCAGGAATAATTACTGTACAGTATATATGCAGAATTACTGTATAATATACATAATGTAATTATTGCATGGTATGCAGAAAATACATAGTTAAGTGAAGTGTCATACAATTCAGGGTTAGTACGCTAAGTAGGTTCAACTGTAATTCAGTAACAGTAGGGGTGGCAGACAAACATCCCGCACCAAAGTTCTTGTGAACAGATTGCAAACAGACCTGTTTGAAGACTGAGATGATTGGAAAGACGATGTAGAAGTCAATCCTCCAATATCAGACCAGCCATGGGGTTTGTTTGTTCCACTCTCAACAACTTCTGTTTTGAGTGAGTGCTTTGTATCAGAGACTTGGTCTGGTGGATCTTCAATACTCAGGTTTTCTTCTGTAACAGAAGACAAATGCAAGCAAATTGCCTTAGCTGTGTTTTAATGAATTTTTGCTGCAATATCACTGTATTCTTCTATATACGACTGAAGCATATCGAGATGCAAACATTATGCTTCCCTAGTTTGCACACTAAACAGCCCTGTTAAAATCTATACTTTAACATGACTTACTGTTAGCTTTGATCAATTGTAGCAGTGATTTCAGTCTCTTTCATTTAAAAAAAATCACACACTGTACAAATCAAAACATGAGAAGAAATCACAAGAAATTGATTTCTTTGATGTCTATTGTCTGTAAAACCACATCCAATTAAAGCAAGAGATGTATGTGTGTGGTTGCATGAGACAGGTTTCCAAGCACATGATGGCAGTTTAAGCTAGAAAAATTAGAATCTGGATAGAGAAGTAGCTCTTGTCTCTAAGTGATGAACGCGAATCATTCCTACAATCACCGAAAGCAGAAACTTTTTTTTTTAGGTTCTTTAACTTCAGGGTGAACTGGCTGCTCTCCAGGAAAGCAGAGCCTCATCTCCTCTGCAGAGGAAGCACACAGACAGAAGGGTCCCCCACACCAGAGCAGACTGGCTGAGTTAACAAGGACATTGATCACACTAAGTGGGCCTCTCTATCACAGGTATTCTACAGAATAACCTTCACTGTGTGCACTCGGGTGACAGATTTGTTGTGCTTCCCCAGAGAACAAGGAAAGAAAACATCTTCTGCAGCTATTAAATAGGGAGAAAAGCCAGCTCGGAGACCTCCTCAAAGTCTTAGGCCCCAGGGCTTACTGCACACCTTCAGTACCAAAGGACACAGAAAAAAGGAAATTTTTCTATCCCATATCTATCTTACGTAATAATAAGTCTCTTTTCTTAAAACCCACTAAGTATATTTAAGTATCTTAAAGCTGACCTAGCAAATGATAAATGTCATATATATATCATTAAGCCTAATTTCTTCTTATATAATGTTACTATATAGCTTTATAGTTTATCACAGATTTTCTATCTTTCATATAAATCAAACAATTACAAATACCTTCTGTTACTTTTACTTTATGGATTGCCCTATAAAGACCATATCTAGCCTATAAAATCTTTCTTTTCCTTTTAATTTTCTTTTGGTTTCAGATCAATAAACTGATATATCCCTAAAACCCTGCAGTTCTCTTAATACAGTGGTACCTCAACTTATGAATTTAATCCGTTCCGAATGCATGCTCTTAAGCTGAACTACCCTTAAGCCAGGGTACCTATCTAAAAAATTGAAAAAATAAGTTAAAAAATCAAAAACTGAAAAAAAATATTTGTAAGTTGAGCAGACCATATCTAAAATTTGGAAGGCGGCAGTTAAAATGCCAACAGTTTTCCGCTCTTAAGCCGAATTGTTCTTAAGTCGGGGTGCCACTGTATTAAAAGAAGAAAATGAACTCCATCTTGGTATTTCGACAAATAGTCATCTTTTTATCGTAGGAAAAACTCTCATTTGGGAACAATACATTTCCTCATCTTTGTTCTTTAAGCATACAATATACAGTCTAATATAATTACAGTAGTACCTCAACTTACGAATTTAGTCCGTTCTGAATGCATGCTCTTAAGTTGAACTACTCTTAAGTCAGGGTACCTATCTAAAATATTGAAAAAATAAGTTAAAAAATAAAAAATGGGGGAAAAAGTAAGTCGAGCAGACCATATCTAAAATTTGTAAGCCAGCAGTTAAAAGACCAACAGCTTTCAGCTCTTAAGTTGAATTGCTCTTAAGTTGAGCTGCTCTTAAGTTGGGGTACCACTGTATTTTAAACCAGTGTTTTTCAACCTTTTTTGGGCAAAGGCACACTTCTTTCATGAAAAAAATCACGAGGCACACCACCATTAGAAAATGTTAAAAAATTTAACTCTGTGCCCACACAAAGGGCTCCCAAGTGCCACAGGTTCGCCAACGCTGCCCTAGGCCTAGGGATTCACTCCAAACCTGTATTCCACCATGTTCCTCATCCGCCCCGCCCCCCCCAATTAACTCCAGAGTTTAAAACAGAGAAAGAACAAGAAAAACCCTGACTGCTGCATAGCTTAACCGGTTTTGATCTCTGGCTGTGGAGGCTGAAATTGGGAGTTCGATCCCCACACTGGGCCTCCTTAACAGGGGCTGGGTTCGAGAAATCCATAGGGTCCCTTGCAGTTCAAAGGTTATTATTCTTATATGATAATGGTGGTGGTGGTGATAAATTCAAACAGATCTGAAGCATCCGGGATCCCTGCCACATAACTGTAACACCACATTTAGTAGAAAAAAAGAGCAGAGTTCTTCTGCACATGCCCAGAGGAACACTTGCCTCCTCTTTTCGAATGCTTCAAGCAAAGTAGAAAAAAAATCAACACCCTCGTCCCTTCTGCCGCGACCCGAAACTTAAAAAAACCTTGGGCACGACCCTCTCTGCCGAACCATTCCCCCCACCGCCTCTCTTTCCTCCTTGAGGACCCTCTCCTTGGTGAGCCCCCCTGCCCCCTCCTGTGGGCAAGACGAAGGTTTCCCGGCCTCACCTGTGGCACCTCGACCTCCATGGCGACGACACTAACACCGAGCATCCGGGCGGCGGCCTGCCGCCCCTCCCCTCCCCTCCCCTCTTTCCCCGACCTCCCCGCGTCCTCTTCCCGGGCGGCCGCAGGTGCTGGGTGGAGGTGGCTGTGGGGGTGTGTGGTGCGCAGCTTGGCCTGGGGCAGGGGGCTTGGGCGCAGGACCGTGCTGGGAATTCGCCCCCCTCGCCTCTTGCCGGAGCGTCAGAGGCGGCCGGCAGGCAGGAGGGCGCACCGGCGGCCGACTTTCCCCCCCCCAACAAAAAATGACCATTGTTAAGGGCCGCCGAGGGGTGCGCACGCACGCTCCTACCTGGCTCGGCAAGGTCGCGCGCCCACCCTCGCGGGTCTCCCGGCTCTCTCTCGCTCTCCAGTCAGACTCCTCCTCCTCCTCCTCCTCCTCTTTTTTTTTCTCCTTCCCCGCCCACGGCCAGCCTTTCCTCGGCGCGCAAAGCAAAGCACGCTTGGAAAGGTAGTCCGCTCTCCTCCCCAGGACCGCGTCTCAGACCTGGGGAGGAACTACACAACCGCTGCCTTGCTGGTGTGGGAAGATTTTTTCCACGGCACACCAGCCAAGATCCCACGGCACAGTAGTGTGCCGCGGAACAGCGGTTGAAAAACGCTGTTTTAAACATCACTATACCAAGAGGAACAACGAAAAAGAATCACATTATATCACATTCTTTCCACTCTTTCTTATCTCTGTAATTTAGACAACAGATTTTTAGAATAGTAAGTCTATATTTCAAATTTCATATAATTAAAGGTAATTAAAGTTAATAGAATTTTATAGTAAATAGTAGACATGGGCATTTCATTTTGGATGTGATCCAGTTATGAAACAAAATACAGGAGCCCTGCAGGCGTTCGGAACCGGACCAACCCTCCAGAATGAAATCAGCCAATCTCATACCTTGCTCTGGGGTCACGTGGGGCTAAACTCCAATGAGGAAGAAGCCTCCGATGTCATCTTTCCTTCTCCCTGGCACTGGCCAATCAGACAGGGAGGCAGGATGATGCATTTCCCTGCACAGCTCCTGTTTGGCCACTGCCAGGGAGAAGGAAAGATGACATTGGAGGCTTCTTCCTCGAGTTTATCCCCACGCGACCCACCCCAGAACAAGGTAAGGGATTGTATGATTTCATTCCAGTTCTGAACACCAGCTGGACTTCTGTGTTTTGTTTTGGAACTGATCTATACCGAAACGAAACACCCATCTCTAGTAAATAGTATATTTCAGATTTGTTTATTAACTCATTTTAATCTCTTAAACACCTTATATTTTTAAATATATTTATTGAGTTTTCTCATTTCATCACTATATTCCAGTTTGAGTTATCCAACGTTCCCGTCCAAATAGCACTGTTCCCTAAGCCTAGGAAAACCCTATTTGTAAGTAGAAATCCTCCTCTTGTTCTGTCAAACAGGAGCTGAAGCCTGGTAGCTCTCTCTCTCTCTCTCTCTCTCGTCTCATTCTCATCCTTAATTACATGGGTCATTTTATGTTGTCTTTTTTCACTTCTTTGTTGATTCTGTTTTTGCTTGTTTATTGCTTCAGTCTGCTCAATTATGATTGCTTCTTCCCTGATTCCTGTTGCACTTCTGTTGTGATGATAAATCTCCTGTAATTTGTGGAGAATGGATTCCTAAAATTTTATTTATCAAAAATGATGGCCAAAATTGCCCAGTGGAATGTGAACTTTCAGCTTGCCTTTTTGCTTCAGAGTTCAAACTTGTAGGTTGTCCACGGTGTCGCCAATTTCATATGTAAGGCGGCCTATATTGATCAAATTGGCGCTAACTGTAGGGGCGACACTGACTCTTGAATGATAACATTCGTTCTGGTCACCCTAACGTTGAAAACTGTTCAGTCACAACTTGTATTTTTCTCGTATTTTTCTGAACCTATGTAGTTTTAGCACTTAAGAACATAAGAACATAAGAAGAGCCATGCTGGATCAGGCCAAGGGCCCATCTAGTCCAGCTTCCTGTATCTCACAGTGGCCCCACCAGATGCGTTCGGGAGCGCATGAGACTAGATATCTGTCTCCTGATACCACTCCCCTGCATCTGGCCCTTGAAGTACCCTGGTTTAAACCCTGGAGGAGATTACACATCTCCATCATGGTTTGTAACCTGTGATGGACTTTTCCTCCAGGAATCTGTCCAATCTCCCTCCCCTGTGGCAGGGAGTTCCATAGACTAACAACACGCTGGGTGAAAAAATATTTTCTTTTGTCTGTTCTTACTCTCCCAGCCCTCGATTTGAGTGTATGCCCCCTAGTTCTGGTATTTTGGGAGAGGGAGAAGAGCTTTCCTCTCTCCACCTTTACTCATGTCCTGCATTATTTTGTACGTCTCAATCATATCCCCCCTCAGGCGCCTTTTTTCCAGACTAAAGAGCCCCAAATGTTTTAGCCTTGCCTCATAAGGGAGGTGCCCCAGCCCAGTAATCATTTTAGTCACTCTCTTCTGCACCTTTTCCAGTTCCACTATGTCTTTCTTGAGATGCGGTGACCAGAATAGTACACAATACTCCAGATGCGGCCTTACTATTGTTTTGTATAATGGCATTATAATGTTGGCTGTTTTATTTTCAATCCCCTTTTTGATAATCCCTAGCATGGAATTGGTCTTCTTCACCGCTGCCACACATTGGGGAGACACCTTCATGGAGCTGTCCACCAACACACCAAGACCTCTTTCCTGATCTGTCACGGATAACTCAGAGCCCATGAGTTGATAGATAAAGTTTTGATTTTTTGCCCCAATATGCATTACTTTACATTTGGCTACATTAAAACGCATTTGCCATTTCGTAGCCCATTCCCCCAGTTTGGAGAGATCCTTCTGGAGCTCTTCACAATCTTCTCTGGTTTTTACCACACGGAAAAGGTTTGTGTCATCTGCAAACTTGGCCACCTCACTGCTTATCCCTGTCTCCAGGTCATTTATGAACAGATTGAAAAGCACCGGTCCCAGGACAGAGCCCTGGGGCACACCGCTTTTCACCTCTCTCCATTGTGAAAATTTCCCATTGACACCTACTCTTTGTTTCCTGGATCTCAACCAGTTCTCAATCCATAAGAGGACCTGCTCTCTTATCCCCTGACTGTGCAATTTTCTCAGCAGCCTCTGGTGAGGGACTGTGTCAAAAGCCTTTTGAAAATCCAGATAGACTATATCCACTGGTTCACCCAAATCTACATGCCTGTTGACCTTTTCAAAAAATTCTAAAAGATTTGTCAGACAAGACTTACCCTTACAGAAGCCATGCTGATTTTCTCTCAGCAAGGTTTGTTCTTCTATGTGTTTTAAGATTTTCTCTTGGAAGAGGCGTTCCACCATCTTCCCTGGGACAGATGTAAGGCTAACTGGCCTGTAGTTTCCCGGGTCCCCCCTCCTTCCTTTTAAAAAAATTGATGTGACATCTGCTATCCTCCAGTCCCACGGCACTGTGGCCGTTTTAAGAGACAAGTTGCATATTACCATTAAGAGATCTGCAATTTCATTTCTCAGTTCCTTAATAACCCTTGGGTGGATGCCATCTGGGCCCGGTGACTTGTTAATCTTCAATTTATCAATTAGTCCTAAAACATCCTCTCTTTTAACCTGTATTTGATTTAATTCTTTAGTCAGGCAGCGGAATCTGCTCAAGGTCTTCTGTCGTGAAGACAGATGCAAAGAACTCATTTAATTTCTCTGCAATTTCCAAGTCCTCCTTAATCTCCCCTTTTCCTCCCTCACCATCCAGAGGGCCAACTGGTTCTCTGGCAGGTTTTCTACTTCTAACATATTTAAAGAAGCTTTTATTATTACCCTTTATATTGCTATCCATGCGTTCTTCAAAATCTTTCTTTGCCTCTCTTATCATCTTCTTACATTTCTTTTGCCAGAGTTTGTGTTCCTTTTTATTTTCCTCATTTGGGGAGGATTTCCATTTACAGAAAGACCTCTCCTTGCGCTTTAGAGCCTCTCTAACTCCACTCGTTAACCATGCCGGTCCCCTCTTGGACTTAAATGAGCTCTTCTTTCTTTGTGCTATGCACTTGTGCTGGGCCTCTGTTACCGTTGTTTTAAACAGGTTCCATGCACTCTGAAGAGATTGGATTCTTCCAACCTTCCCCTTCAATTTCTTTCTAACTAGTTTCCTCATCTGAGGGAAGTTTGCCCTTCGAAACTCAAGGGGTTTTATGTCTGATTTGCTTGGCACTCTTCCTCCAACATGCATGGCAAAGGAGATTGCAGAATGGTCACTATTCCCCAGAGGGCCTGAATGGCTAATCAATAAACTTGTTGTTGTTGTTGTTGCTGGATTCCTAAAATGTCTCTCTTACCATCTTCCATGGGCATTCCATCTTCCAATTTTATTACAATCAAGTGCAGCTCAAATCAAATTACCTTGCAATTGCCCCAGGAATAGGAAAGGAATGATTTATATAGTTCTCCTTTAAGTGTCACTTAACATATGAAAAAAGTTGCCAGGTCTTCCCTTGAAAGCAAAAGGCAGGCTGATAAGCTGGGTTGTCCAAGGCCAGGGTTTCTCCCCCTCCTTCTTTTTCTTTCCTTCTATGTTGTCTGCCAATTTCCATGCCTCTATGCAAATGAACACAGTTCCCACAAATCTTTCAGTAATCCACCAAAGAAAAAAAGATTTTAAAAAAAGAAAATGTCAGAGAAAGGTCAAGTCAAGGAAAAGCTAGTCAGGCATGTCCAAACTTCGGCCCTCCCGATGTTTTGGACCACAACTCCCAGAATTCCAAGCCTGTATTTCCAGTGGCAAAGTACTGTGGGAGCTGTGGTTCAAAACATCTGGAGGGCCGGAGTTTGGACATGCCTGAGCTAGATCGAATGTTTTCACCTCTTTAGAGCTCTTTTCTATCAGTTGAGCAATGAAAGAAAACAAGTAAAGAGAACAAAGAGACTCCTCCCCTACTGCTTTCCTCAGCTGGGAGGGGGTTAATGGCTTCAGGAGGTTTAAAACTTAAATCCAGGTTGTTGGCACCATATAGCAGAGAGAAAAATATATAGAACAGTCTCACCCATGAATTGTAGCACAACGTGTATCAGGCACTATATATAAGTCCATGTTCGGCTGTCAACAGTTAAATTGGGCGCCAATACTGGTCCCATTTCCCCCTGGAAGATAGAAGGCAATCCCATCCCAGCAGAGGGGCCGCCACCAACTCTGCAATCAGATAGGAGCCACATTATCTCACCTCCTCTACAGAAGGGTCTGCTCTAAGCCCTTCAAAGGAGTGTCAGGCAGGGTGAAAATTGGTCCGGCAAACAGAGTTCCATTTGCCATTGCCTTGTCACCGCAAAGTCAAACCGGAAGTCCTCAGAAATGACTCCTTTCTAAACAAGGGTATCCTCAGCAGGTTTTCCTCACTGTAGCAACTGATGGAATGATTCTCTCAGGTTGCCTCAAGAGCTGCCCATGTGTGTGTTGTGTCGTTACAGTCGTGACCGACCCTTCGTGACTCCACATCCATGGAGTTTTCTTGGCAGGAATACTGGAGTGGCCTGCCAGTTCCTACTTCAGGTGCCTACAGCACCTGGTATTCCCTGGTAGTCTCCCATCCAAGTACTAACCAGGGCCGGCCCTGCTTAGCTTCCAAAATCAGGCGAGATCGGATGTGCTTAGGGCATCTAGACAGTGTAATTAAAGAGAAAAGGGGAGGGGGGGAGGAAAGTCAGTCCAGATGTATTTAGACTTCTTAAAGGGGACATGGCTAGGGGTCTGGCAGCCCGCAACCTATAGAGATATGTAATAGCCCTGGTAATGATTGTATAAACTGGGAACGAGTTGTGCATGTAAAGACATACACTCCTAAAGTCGTAAGAGGCTTGATTGAAAAGTCATGCCTCCATGGCTGCATGGCTGTAACTTTTTTATTTGTTAAGCGGTTTTCAAAATTATTTTTGTACCTGATAGCTACATTTTTCCTCTATGTAATGGACTATTCACTTTTTGATGTAGTCCCCATCCCTTTCCACGCACTTGCACCAACGTGTGACTAGTTGGGCAAACCCGTCGGAGAAGAATTCCGGTTGTTGTTGTCAACACCAGCATTGAATGGCAGCTTTCACCTCATCATCAGAATGAAAGTGATGTCCCTTAGGGTGCTCTTTTATTTTTGGAAAGAAGTGAAAGTCACAAGGTGCAAGGTCAGGGCTGTACGGCAGGTGCAGTAGAATCTCCTTGAACTGCAGGTGCTGCAATGCCTCTTGTGTTTCGCATCTCAGGTGCGGGTGGGCTTTGCCGTGCTGCAGAATAGGGTCCAAATCTTTCCAGAAGTGGCGCAACCATGCGTGGAGCTTCTCGAATGCTTTCACATAGCACTTAGGCTGGTGTTTTAAAATATCACTAGTGGAGGGTGTTCTTAATCACACTGCCTCAGAATGGGGGGAGGCGGGGAGGCTCTTCTGCTGGGCCTCTTCTTAGTTTTATCCCATCTCATCCACTCCTTCATTCCAAATGTTTGTTCCACCTTTCAACAGGAGCAAAAGGTGTGCCTACCTTCCTTCTGACCAAATTCACACATATCTCTAGAAGTGAAATATCAACATTTGTGTGTCAGGAAGGTAATTAAAAACTACCTGTAGAGAATCAGGAATGTTTCCCCACTTGCTCTCTGTTTTTTCCTTTTCAATCTAGAGAAGTAAAGTTTATAAGTAAACTTAACCCAAGCACATTGAAGCCTCGGTGACTACTTGCTAAAAGGCTTTGCATAAAGCAGTTCCTAGATATCATTGCTCATCTTCCCCCATCATTTGGTATTTGATATTTATAGTTAATATGAAATCGAGTCTCTTTTGTTTGTTAAGTTATTGGGGTTTTTTTTGGGGGGGAGTTCAATACTGGACTTTACTTATGTCAATGGTGTGATCTTGTAAGCTGCCTAGAATAGGCAGATGAGTGGGGTAAATAAATAAATAAATAAATAAATAAATAAATAAATAAATAAATAAATAAATAAATTTGACACCAAGTATGACCATCTCAGTGGTATCTGGCACAAGGAATCTGTTGTTGTATATGGTTGGGGCTGCCATCTGGAACATGCAGTCGACTTGTGTGTGGCTCTATAGTATAGCATGGATTTCTTTGCCTCTGGAAAGACCTCCAGCAGATAGGTCTCCAGTTGAGGAGACACCCTTGCCAATGACTGTAGCTTTGTTTTGTTGCACTACAAAGATGTCCTCTCCCCCTCCTATAGGAAAAAGTATCATTGGCACTTACAATGAGATGTTCCCTTTACAAGGGGAAAAAGAACATCCTTACCCACCTACATAGGTACAGTTGGCAGCAGATGCTGTTTGGGTGGTTTGTTTGGTTGTGTTGGGGTCATAAAGGAGAGGGAAGACTATCTGTCCTCCAGGTCCAATATTATACTGTTACTTGTTCTGTTTTTAATCTTAGATTATCAAGAATGAATATTGGAAACAAGACTGAATGCCAGGATTTCCTAACCACTAGAGGAAGCCAGGAGTCCAAAAACAATTAACAATACGTTCCTACCTATCAAAGTGGGTAAGGGGGACAACCCACTGAAGGGGGGGGGTTATACAACAACCCATTTCAGAAAGGATTACAGACAAAGATTAGTCCATTTTAAGTTTGGGATTCTTCCATCCAATAAGGTATCTTAAAATATGAACATAGATAACAATCACCAAATCTTCTAAAAGTGCTAACTTTACTCTTGGAAACATTTCAAGCTTGTTTTGGCTTCAAGTATTGCATAAAATGTCAGTTATGAGGTTCAAAAACTTTCTCAATATAACTATTTATTTTTTATTCATTTGGGCTTTATTAAAGGAAACAGGTCAAGAACCTTGGCTGTCCAAAGAAACAATCTTGTTAACTTGAGAAGGGCAGAGATTTTGACATTTTAAATGGAAAAGAAGTTGCCGGCATGAAAACAGAATGGATGTTTTCCAAAAATGCAGTCAAAAATGCAGTCCCTGCCCATAAATGGGATAAAGGTATCAGCCACAAATGCACTTTACCTATTCCAGAGAGAATGCTGTACATTTGCCCATTTCCCAGCCATATAAACATGGTTCACTTGGTAGTTTGAAGTGGAGCACAGTTGGTTTTGTTGTCATACTTAACTCCTGTCTTTCCTCCAATAAGCTCTAGCTGACATACATGGCTTTTCTATTCTCCGTTTTATTCTCACAAGTGACTTGTGATGTCCATAGGCTAAGAAAGAGTGACCAGCCCAGTGAGCTATGTAGCAAAGTGAGGATTTGAATATGTATCTCCCAAATCTCACTACGCAAGCATAACTCCTTCCACACAGTACTATAAAGAAGACAAGCTAATAAATAGGGGTAGAAGGGAAGGCCTTCCACCCCTACTGTAAATGTACAGCCATTTTTCACAGAAAACTAAGCATTTAGAGATGGAATGCATGCAGCATATTTTCTAGGTTTATTGGTATTTATTTGCTAATGAATACAGTAATACCTCGGATAACGAATGCCCCTGATAAAAAAAATTTCAGATAATGAATCGCATTTTCCAGGTATAGGGCTGCTTCGGATAACGAATTTTCCCTATGGGCTGCCTCGAATAATGAATCGCAATTTCTAGGTATAGGTCTGCTTCGGATAACGATTTTTTTTAAGATAACGAATTGCCTTGGAGAACGAATTAAATTTGTTATCTGAGGTACCACTGTATTTAAAATTTCCTGGTGAACATAAAGGCTCTACAGTTGACCTCTGCATGAAACATCACTGACACTGTGACTAAGGGGGGAAATGTTTGAATTATTATTAGTCAGCACAGAATACCAGAGCTTGATGAAGTAACATACTCCAGTCTGCCCTTTAGTCTTCAAATCACAGTATACATTTCAAGACTTATACTAAATAAAAACATATTTTAAGGGATGAAGAGAAGTGCCAACCCAATTCAAGGGCTGAGAAGACATATCTTGAAGTTCAAGCTAAAGGGTTTGCATGCACATAAATGAAACAGAAAGGATTCATGCACAACATTATCTATGGCTGGAGTGTATTTTAAGTCAAAGTCACAGGTATAAAATATCTACTGGTATCCAACAATACCAAAACAAGCCTTACTGTTCCAATCCAGTTTACTATCTACATTTATAAATATACAAAATTATCATCTAACTTTTGGCAGATATTGTGGCACCTCCAGGTGGATTTCCTGGTAGCCCATGGCACCACCGAACAGTTTGAGGAATAGTGAGTTAGATCACTGTTTTAGACATCATGTGTTGTACAGAGATGTGAAGGCATTGGGGGGGGGACTGGACTTGGGGGGGGGGAGACTTTTTCCCTGTTTTTTTCCTGAAGCCTTTTTGGATTTTTCCCCTGAAAAATTGGACAAATTGAAAAAAAAAAGAAAATGATAAAATGATTATGGTATGCTTTATTTTAACCTGATGAATAAAATATCTTAAGACAGTGTGTTCAAATATTTCCAGATCATTTCTTAACAATATGTATAGTGTCAGATTATTCTAATTTCAGTGCACTGAGGACATGCAAGTCCTAGGTTACAAACTGAACTCTCCAATGCAAGAACAAGATGCATTTTGTCCTTTAGAGGGTGCTGCTATTCTCACAAGAAACACAAAAAGGTTTCACTTTTGTTCTTGCATGAGAGTGGGTATGTTTGGAAAGAATTTACAGTTATCTGATTCCAGAAAATCAAATCATTTAGCTACATTAATTTATAACCTTTGTGTAAATAATAATTTAATTACTACTACAATTACAAATAAATATTATTTTAAAAGTACCCGTATATACTCGAGTGTAAGCCAAGCTTTTCAGCCCTTATTTTTGGCTAGGGAAAAAAAAACACTTGGCTTATACTTGAGTCAATACGTTTCCCAGGGGTTTTTTTTGGGGGGGGGGGTAAAATAAAGTGCTCAGATGGCTTGGGGAGGGTGGCGGAGGGCAAGTCCTAATCAGGCGAGGGATAGCGGTGCCTCTGCTTTCCGTATGATTACCGTTTAGGGTCACCCTCTTTGGAGCTTCAAAACTCAGCCCCCTTAAACCCAAATGTTTCCAAACTTCAGGGGATTCCCTAAAATCACTTTCTGAAGGTACCCCTGCTATGTTGGTGCCCTCAAGGTAAGTAATTTTTGAGTGCATTTTTTTAAAAAAAATAAGCACTCGAAAATTATTTTTAAAAATATGCAACGAAAGTTTACTTACCTTGAGACTCCAAAGTAGCAATCTTGTGGAACCCCCTGAAATTTGGAAACATTTAGGGATAGGGGAGCTGAGTTATGAAGCTCCAAATGGGGTGCCCCAGGAAAAAAAAAAACTACTCCGAAGCTGATAGGGCGGGAGATAAGGCTGCTGCCACTTCCCATATGATTCCAATTAGAAGGTTTTTTCCTAGGGGCACCCCCTTTAGAGCTTCATAACTCAGGCCCTTACCCCCAAATGCCTCTCTCATGCCCATGCTCCCACCGCCTCCAAGGCTGGAGAGCCCAGGTGGGTGGGGGCTGGCAGCACACACCCCTCCACACAATCCCCAAGCCAGTTCCACACCACAGCTTCCTGCCAGCCCCCAGCAGGAGACTCTGCCCTCCCACCCAGGAGCACTAGCAAGGGGCATGGGGGCATGCCAGGAGGCTGCAGTGTGAGGAGCATCGTGTTGCAAGGTCCTGCAAGACCGCAGGACGGGGCATGAGGAGATGGTGGATGAGGGAGAAGCAGCGCACTGGGAGAAGGCGAGGGCTTGGGGCAAGCCACTTTTTCCCCCATTGGGTGGGTGTGCACACAGTTTATTTTGTGGAAAATGAACAAACCCACTTTTCTGTTCTGTTCATGTCAGGCTTCTAGCTGCACAACCAGTCAAGCCTTGGGCATGTTTGTTTTGTTGGAGACGCACTGGGATCTTTTGCCCTCTCCTGCCCTTCCTCCCTGCTTTCTCTTCCATTTTACCTGGCTCAGTGGCTGGGGATGGGTGAGTTTGACCCATTGTTTTCCCACGGACAGGTTGCAGGGAGTGCTGGTGCTGGATTTGGCGGAGCTGCCCCCTCCCTTCCAAGTGTACTGTCTCTTTCATGCTCTCTCTCTCTCTCTCTCCCACCCCTCCTGGAACACTCGCACGTACGCATGCATGCATGCACGCACGCACGCACACATGCATGCACGCACGCACGCTCTACTGGAAGCACCCCAGAAAGTAGCCCACGGGGATGCCCCGTGGCTGCAAGTAGACCATGGGGCGCTCAAAGTTGGACAGCCCGGCTCTATAGTATTAACTCCCTAATTGCCTCCACACTCCCAGCACACGTTGCCACTTACTATCCCCAGCCCCTTTAAAGCTCGGCCAGTATACCGTATATACTCAAGTATAACAAAAAAATGCCCTCAGATTATACTCGAGTCAATAGGTTTTCCCAGTTTTGGGGGGTAAAATTAGGCTCTCGGCTTATACTCGGGTCGGCTTATACTCGAGTATATACATGTAAATTCTGTTTGTAATAATTGTTTGGACAGACTAGATTTTAATATGCTAGTTGTGATAATTTTATGCTAAGTCAAACTGTCCATAGTTATATTTTATGTTCCTAAAGTAACAGAATGACTTTCAAGCTGTAAAAGGGGAAAGTGCTAATGTAGCATTTTTAAAAATTTTAAGGAAATTTCAGTTGTTGCCCCCCCCCGCACACACACACATACACACAGAAAATGGGTTTTCTTCAGAGCCTCAAAATTTCCAGAAATTTTACATCTCTAGCTCTGAATAAACTCAACTGCTCAACTTCCATCAATTGCCATTCTTGAATCAATACAGTGATGAAGATTAGAATTCAACAAATGTTTATCATTGGTTTCTCATGATATGAATTTATAAGCATGAGAAAAGTCAAAATTATTATAAGCATTAAAATATTATAAGCAGACCCAAATGTGCTGACAAAACATAAGGTCTCAGTGACCCATCCTCTAAGACTTGGCATGATCGCACATTGTGGGGGTGTCATTTTGCTGAGAACAACATTTGGCAGTTAGCCAGGAAAAAGGAACCAACTTGAACTATCAAACAAACTGGGTCAGGTCATTCTGGCTTTGACGGCCAACTGGCTATGAGCTAATGAACAGGCACGTGTAGGTACGTGTGGGCACGTGAAGGGGCGTACAAGATAACGTCAGTCTAAGATCATACAGACCATACAGAGAGTATATAACAATCATGAGAAGCAATTTGAACCCTGTCCAGACCAGCAGGGCATAATCCGTACAATGGATCGACCCAGGCAGCTGTGAACCCTTAAGCAAGGCTTAAGAATTCATACTAATCATATCTATGTTTTGTGTATTGCTAGCTTGCTGAATACTTTCTATATTTCTGTATTCCCGTGAATGTCTAATAAAACCCTTGCTATATAACTAACTCTCAGCATGACAATTTTTGAGGAACCACCTGAACTTATCACTCATAATAATCAGTATTACATACCAGTCTCTATAGCCAGTTCTTTAGTTGTTGCCTCTTTCTGCTCTGGTTCTTCTTCTTTTATTTTGGTTTTATTTCCATTTTTCTTTCGCTTTTTCATTTGGTCAATTAAAAGTTGAAATTCTGCTTTATGTTTCTTCCCTAAAAGAACAAAACCAAAATTACATTTCTAAATAAGGGGGAAAAGAAAGGAAAACAAAGACCAAGATACTACTATAATAGCAAGTGGAAAGGCAGTGAGTGGAATGCTTCTACTAACAAACTGTTCACTCAAACTTGTTCAAAGTGGTTCATTTCAGTTAATGCTCATAACCATTTATTTATTTATTTATTTATTTGGTACTTATATACCACCCCAGGCCTGGCACTACGCCGAACGAGCCTCTGACGGGCTTCTCAGACCTATTGGAGGCTGCAGAAGTGGTTTTGGGCGATCCAGAAGGCACTTCCATTTTTTCGGAAGCCACTTCCAGTTCACCAGAAACCACTTCTGGGGCCTGCAACAGGACCAAGAAGCCCGTTTGAGGCCTGCTCAAGGCAGCACCAGGCCTAGGGTAAGTGCAGAAGACCCCAAAGAGGCCCACACACCTTGCCCCAGGAGACCTTGCCTTCATATACTGCGGTCCCGCAACGTACCAGGACTGCAGTATATGAACCGCAATATAGCGGGGGACAACTTTAATTGTTCCATTGGGGTACCTTCATATAGTCTGAGAAGGAGTATCAGAAAAGGGATATATCACTACAGTAGTACCTTGAGTTACGTCCTGCTTGACTTGCGTCATATTTGACTTACGTCCACTAGGGGTCTGTTTGACTTGCGTCCCAGGCTCCGAGTTACGTCTCGGAGTCCCAGTGTAATGCCTGGAATTGGGCGGCCAGGCTAAATTTCTATGCTTATCCGTTCCGGAGGTCCAGGAAAAAAGGCAAAAAAAAAGCCTTTTTTCCCTGAGACCTCTTTACAAAGTGCACTTTCACCTCCTCGCCCACTCCAATCCTCCCCAGGGCCCCACCTCTCCTCCTTTGCCACTGCACACGGGCGACGGACACACCCAGTGGAAGCCGTGCACCTCTGGCGCTTCCTCTGCCCGCCCCTGCCTCTCTTCCTTTGCCGGTGCCTGCAGGCGCCAAGCACCCGGGAGGCAGGCAAGCCGGGAGAAGCCGCTTGCATGGCCTTCCCCCCACCCCGGCTCTTTTTTGAAGCTGGCGTTGCCGGCACAAAACACCCAGAAGGCAGGTGAGCCGGGAGAAGCCCCACGCACTCGTGCGGGCTCCCCCCACCCCCTTCCCTCCTGGCCCCGATCTCCCAGGCTCGTCGCCGCTCTTCGCCCGGGCGTGCGGGGCTCCCCTCTCCCACCCCCCTTCCCTCTCGCCCCAATCTCCCAGGCTCGTCGCCGCTCTTCACCCTGGCGCGCAGGGCTCCCTTCTCCCACCCCCTTCCCTCCCGGCCCCAACCTCCCAGGCTCGTCGCCGCTCTTCGCCCGGGCGCGCAGGGCTCCCTTCTCCCACCCCCTTCCCTCCCGGCCCCAACCTCCCAGGCTCGTCGCCGCTCTTCGCCCTGGCGCGCAGGGTTCCCATCCCCTTCCCTCCTACCCGCAACGGTGAGTCCTTGATGCCAGGCAGCTGCAAGGGGGGCCAGTGGAGAAGGGCAGGTGGGCACTGCCACCGCCGCAGAGGGCCCCTGGGAGGGGCGGCCTCGGGAATCCCACAGCCCCCCACCTCCTCCGCTTCTGTCCCCTCCTCCTCCTGCTGCTTCTGCTGAGGGTGTCGCTGCATGTGCAGAGGGCAGTTTGCTGCTGGAGGGAAGGCAGGAATGGGTCTTGGCGTGTGCGCCCCCCTCTCCAAGCAGGCAGGGAAACTGGGCCATGGAGAGGAGCCCCCCTCACCACCCCCGGCCCACTTGGCAAGGGAAGTGTGTGTGTGTGTGTGTGTGTGTGTGTTCTGAATGGGGGGGGTCCTCCTGTCTCCTTGCAAACCTTGAAGGGAGAGGAGGGCAGGGACTTAGAAAGGGTGTGTGGGGCTTTCATACACCCTCAAGGCTGGCTGTGGCAGGACGATGGGTGCGTGGGTGGGTTCATGCTGGGGAGGTAAATCCACAATGCTGTCTTATTTCTTTTATAGTACAGCATGAATTATTGCTGTCTGCTTAGAAAGTCAAATTGCTGTTTTGGGGGGTCTTTTTCATCGTCTGGAACGGATTAATCCACTTTCCCATGAATTTCTATGGGAAAAGTTTGTTTGACTTAAGTCATGTTTGACTAACCGTAAGTCTAGACCTCTGGAACGGATTAATGACCTAAGTCAAGGTTCCACTGTACAGAGAATTCTGAATCATCCTAATCATCCCAAGGAGCAAACGTATCACAAGACATGGGTTAGTTAGTAATGTTGAAGATGCTCTCTCAGACACTTCAGCCCATTTGTGGTTTCATCGTAGTCTCATCAGATCTTTTGTTGCTCCTGTCTATGGCAGCCAAGCTATAGCGTGTGTTCTAAGTGGAGTTTGTAACCCACTTTCAACACAGTATAAATCACTAAAGCAAACCAACTAAAAATGGGCAAAGTTGGTCTCAAGACTAAGGTCAGTTGAGTCTCCTGTGGCAAAATAGAATCAAGCAGCATCTCCACGGTATGCACATATATTTTCAGGAAAGTGCTTCCCCATCTGGATTAGGCTGCTTCCTTAAATGCTTCTGAACCCATAAACTACTGAATCAGACAACCTCCATCTTAATGGGTTTTCAATTTAATGGAATGCACAAACCTTTCTCTATATCTCTTGAGATCAGTCCAACACTTGCACAGCCTTTGGAGTCTACCTATATCCAGGTTTCTAAAACCTTAAGCCCAACTTTTGAGTTCACTCCAATTTAGCAGACAGTCACTAGCAAGCACAGCAGAGCTGAAACGTCTAACGAGTTCATAACTAAAACGTGACCCCAGAAACTCTAGAAATATATATCCAGATGTACTAAAAGTGTTCTGTCCTTAGGATACTCAGCAAAGTACAAGAATATTTAGTCATTGCATTTTTCCTATTTTAATTTTTATGGCAGTAAACGACAGAGCCCAGATCTCTTCAATAAAGTCTGGTTATGGATTCAGGGATCTGTAGCCCAAAAAGGTAACCGTTCCAAGCTCAGCCCCTATTACTCAGAGATATTTTAAGTAATTTACTAAGATCTGCTCAGAGTTGCTTTATCCAACAGTTAAGAATAAAGCAAAATAAGCATGTTGAAGAAAATTTTCCATGCCCTTCCTGTTCAGTTAAAAATGTTCCAGTGCACACTTTTCACATTTCTGTTGCTCCTCACCCCAGCCCCATGTCTCTCTACTGTCAGAAAGCGTTTTGTAGGCAGCAGACCTCTAGGCAAACATAATTTTAAACAGGATATTGCTAAAGGGAGCTGTATTTCTTATACACAAATAAATCTGCTATTTAATATTTAAAGCAAAAAACTAACTCTATCCCAGGGCTGTGCCAGTCTGGAAAAAAATGAAAAGACAAATCTACATACCACAGATTTATGCAAATAGTTTTCAGTGCTTCAATGATACAGAACACTCCCAGTTAATGTTCCTTTTATTCGCCACTGCAACATTCAGAATACTTATTCTGAACTAGAATTTACATGATCAGCTTCTAGTATCCTAGCAAAGCTAAGTTACTTCTCCTTGGAGATCCCTTAAAGGAAAATGGCTGCCCAGGCAGAAGATTTCCTGTCCTAGACACTATTTTGCAGGTTTCAACAAAATTCATTAACTATGAAGAGCTGGGAGGTAAGGTAAAAATAGCACTTCTATCCAGTGAAACAATAAAAATATAATTGTTGGCTTCAAGGTTAAAATATTATTCTGAATATGGACTGTTCTAAATCCAAGCATTTTTTTTAAAAAAAAGGTCTGGGCTTCTGAAAGAGTTTTGTAATGACAGATACACTGAAATACCGTATTTTTCGCTCTGTAAGACACACTTTCTCCCCTTAAAAGTAAGGGGAAATGTCTGTGCATCTTATAGAGCGAATACAGCAGTCTCCACTGCATATACAGTATATCACACATTTTCATTTAGAGAGAAGTTACCTGCACAGAGCCTCTCCTATCCTCTGCTGCAGCCTGGATTCCCCAGTCCCAATCACCTTGTTTGCAAAGAGGCTTCCATGGAGCCTCTCCTATACCCTTTTGCAACCGGGATTCCACAGTCCCAATCACTTCGTTTGCATTCCTCCCATTTCACAGCTTGGATTCCACAGTCACAATCACCTTGTTTGCAAAGAGGCTTCCACAGAGCCTCTCCTGACCCCTTCCCTTCTGCAGCAAGTATTCCCCAATCAAAAATCACCTCATTTGCAAGGAGGCTTCCTCCAGGGAGCCTCTCCCCACCCCTCCCCTTTTGTATCCAGGATTCCCTCACCATGAAACCTTGGGTTAAACATTTTTTCTTGTTTTCCTCCTCTAAAAACTAGGTGTGTCTTATGGTCAGGTGTGTCTTATAGAGCAAAAAATATGGTAAACAGAATTTTGCTTTCACAAAGAGTTAAAGAAGTTCTAATCCCAAAGAAAATACAATGATAAAGCAGTGACAACCACTCAAGAAACAGGTGTTTAGAAACTGACAAGGAATCTTCAGATGCTGAGGGCTCAGGTGAAATGAGAAATAATGATCCAACTAATGACAATTTTAAGAAGAAATGGCATAGAAGGCTCTAGCAAACTTATGCAGAAGATTGTTCTGAAGTCTTCATATGACAGTTGTGTTTTGTCTTTATCACACAAGGGTAATGCAAGTAGACTAAATTCTCCAGGTGTATTCTGAAATACATCCAAACAGCCTATCTACAGAGACTTCTGAATGCCAAACAATCCATTAAGTGGAATACAAACATACGCATAAAGCTATCCCATTATGCTTACTCCAAACCGAAGAAAATTACATTTTCCAACAGTCCATCGGAGAAAGAAAATTGTGTTTACAAAACAAGCATGTCGTGCTTCTGTAATGTGGCTATCTATTGTTAAACAGTGAAAAAACATTACAATAGTAACATAGCTGTAGAAATCTATCAAGTACCAGGTGAAATGGTAACTGACAATACAGTACTGTCAGGCAGATTGATCTTTTCATGAATTATTAAATTCTGCTGAAATGTGGGAATTGCACTAGGAACAGTTTTCACCTTACATGAATAGATGTTTGATTAAAAGGGTGCTCAAACCCAACTATCTCATTTTCAAAACAAATATTTTCAACCTTATTATCTTGCCTTAGGGTAACTGAAGGAAAGCATCATAAACCAGGACCATCACCACTTAAAAAAAAAGGTTTGGATGGCAAGGATGGAAATAGTAAAGTCTACAATCATGCCATTCAAAAGAATGAAAACAAAGGAAGCAACCTCCAAATCTGCAGGGAGCCTTTCCTGTCCTTCCTGGTGCAATCGTGTGCCACGCTTTCTTAGCTTGGCCCTGATCAGTGTCTTTACAAAAATGGCTCCTACATAGGCCACCAGCAGCACTTTTATGTGCCCTTGTATGTTGCTTGGCCTCCTGAATGCACAAGTGACTGGCGAGAAGAGCCAGGGCCTCCAAAATAGGGGTTCTGAGACCTCCAGAGCATGTAACTGTTGGGAATGATATAGATTTTCTTCGCAATAGTTCCCAACTTTTCATGGATTCAAAGATTTAACTCTGATTAAATTAAACCCTTCGTTCTAATAAAATATTGTGTAAACTAAAATACAACATTTAGATGCCCTAAGCACATCCAATCTTGCCTGATTTCGGAAGCCCTGGTTAGTAGTTGGATGGGAGACCACCAGAGAATACAAGGTTCTGTAGGTGCCTGGAGTAGGAACTGGCAAACCACTCCAGTATTCCTACCAAGAAAACTCCATGGTCGTGGAGTCCCGAAGAGTCTGTCACAACTGTAACGGCACAACACACACACACACACACAATTTCATGCAGACAATTTCATGGTCCAAAAGGTAGAGGAGGCAACAAGAGACAAAACCATTTTAGATCTAGTCTTAACCATTAAGGAGGACCTTGTAAATGGGGTTGAAGTGGTGGGATCATTAGGTAAAAGTGACCATGCCCTTTTGGAATTTGTTATACAGTTGGAAGGTGAAGTTAAGCATAGTCAGGCAGGAATCCTGGACTTTAAGAAAGCCAATTTTTGTAAACTTAGGGAATTATTGGCTGTGATTCCATGGACTGAAACACTGAAAGAGAAGGGAGTCCAAGATGGATGGGAGTTCCTTAAAAGCGAGATATTAAAGGCACAATTTAAAACTGTTCCAACAAGAAGAAAAATGGGAGAGGCCTAAAGAAGACACAATGGTTTACTAAAGAACTTTCAACTCAGCTAACTATAAAGAAAAACAAGTACAAGGAATGGAAAAATGGGAAATGCACCAAAGAGGAATATAAGCAAACAGCTAATATTTGCAGGGGGATGGTAAAAAAAGCTAAAGTGCAAAACGAACTTAGACTTGCCAGAGAGATTAAAGATAGCAAAAAGGGTTTCTTTAGTTATGTCCACAGCAAAAGGAAAAATAAGGAAATGATAGGCTCTCTGTGTGGTGAGGATAACCAGTTACTAACAGGAGACAAGGAAAAGGTAGAACTACTCAATACCTTCTTTGCCTCCATTTTCTCCAAAAAGGAAGAAAGAGATCCGCTGGGACAAAGAGTAGATGACGTAGGATGGGAATTGCAACATAGAATAGGTAGAGAGGTAGTATAGGAACACCTGGAAACATTAAATGAATTTGCAACATAGAATAGGTAGAGAGGTAGTATAGGAACACCTGGAAACATTAAATGAATTTAAGTCTCCTGGGCCAGATGAATTACACCCAAGGATATTAAAAGAACTGGCAGAAGTAATTTCAGAACCATTGGCAATAATCTTTGAGAAGTCCTGGAGAACAGGGGAAGTCCCCATCGATTGGAGGAGGGCTAATGTTGTCCCCATCTTCAAAAAGGGGAAAAAAGAGGACCCAAATAATTACCACCCAGTCATCTTGACTTAAATCCCTGGAAAGATCCTAGAGCAGATTATTAAACAGTCAGTCTGCAATTATTTAACAAACAAATTATTTAACAAACAAAAAGTCAACACGGATTTCTTAAAAACAAGTCATGCCAGACTAATTTAATCTCTTTCTTTAATAGAATTACAGGCGTGGTGGATGAGGGGAATGCTGTGGATATTGCTTATATGGAGTTTAGTAAGGCATTCTTGCTAAGAAGTTAATAGAAAGTGGGATAGATAGTGCAACTGTTAGGTGGATTTGTAATTGGTTGACTGATCGCACCCAAAGGGTGATCATAAATGGCCTCTCTTCAGCTTGGAGAGACGTGACCAGTGGGGTGCCCCAGGGTTCTGTTCTGGGTCCAGTGCTGTTTAATATCTTTATTAATGACTTGGAGCAAGGAATAGAGAGTATGCTAATTAAATTTGCAGATTATACCAAATTGGGAGGGGTTGCTAATTCCCTAGAAGATAGGATGAAAATCTAAAATGACCTTGACAGATTACAATGCTGGGCCAAAGCTAACAGAATGGAATTCAACAGAGGGAAATGTAGGGTGCTACATCTAGGTAAAAAGAATGAATTGCACAGATATAGGATGGGAGACACTTGGCTGGAGGATAGTACCTGTGAAAGGGATCCGGGAGTCTTGGTGGACCACAAATTGAACATGAGTCAGCAGTGTGATGCGGCAGCCAGGAAAGCCAATGCGATTCTTGGTTGCATCAACAGAACCATAGTGTCTAGAACAAGGGAAGTGATAGTACCACTCTACTCTGCTCTGGTCAGACCCCACCTGGAGTACTGTGTCCAGTTCTGTGCACCTCAATTTAAAAAGGATGTTGACAACCTCGAGCAGGTGCAGAGGAGGGCAACCAGGATGGTTGAGGGTCTGGAGGAAATGTCTTATGAGGAACAGCTTCGGGAACTGGGAATGTTTAGCCTCTCTAAAAGAAGGCTGAGGGGGGATATGATAGCTATTTTAAAAATATTTGAAAGGATGTCATATTAAAGAGGGAACAGGTTTGTTTTCCATGGCTTCAGAGACTAGGACTCGGGGCAATGGTTTCAAACTACAGGAAAAGAGATTCCATTTGAACATTAGGAAGAACTTCATGACAGTTGGAGTTGTTCGGCAGTGGAATATGCAGCCACAAAGGGTGGTGGAGTCTCCTTCTTTGGAGGTTTTTAAGCAGAGGCTGGATGGCCATCTGTCGAAAATATTGTGATGGGGTTTCTGCATGGCAGGGGGTTGGACTAGATGGTCTTTGAGGTCTCTTCCAACTCTATGATTCTATGATTCTATGATTCACACAAGCATGGCTTGGTATTTGCGGTTTGCATGAATATTACTAGAACACTTTCTGCCAAAGTATCTAAACGACACATGGAAATAAAATCTTCATGTTTTTAACAACAGAAATTTTACTTACTTTAACAATACCAAATCAAGCTTATGTCAGCACTGACTGTGAGAACCTCAGCTATATCAAGTTCAGCAATATTTAAACAATTTATTTCGATCCAAGTTGGTGGTTGTGAATGCTATGGTCAATTGATGTTCTGCCTTTCAATGATTTTGAGCAGCATTGACACTGCCATTTTGCCATTTCATGGAATTTAAGAAACCCATGCTTAGTGATGCATCACTCAGTGAAGTGGTTCCCAAACGTTTTTGACTCTTGGTTCCCTTGACTTACTGGTCTTGGCTTCCCAGTACAGTAGTTTCACTTATCCGCTGTCTGAATCATTTCAATAAAAAACCCTTCCCAAGGACTGGCCACTAAATGGAATCAAGGATTAGGCTGCACAGGTGGATTAAAGAAAATCCCCTCAAGGCATGACTTCCCTGAGGGGCAGAGCTTCTGAAAAAATTATGAAGCCACATTTTTGTGAGAGCAGACAGGAAAGGCTCCCTTGTGAACAGGAAGGCAGAAAACCAGTCCTGGGCCAGGGTTCCGTCTCTTCACCCTGCATGGACACCAGAGAAACTACAAGTAAGTGCTGTATGATACTTGGGGGAGGGGGGGAAGAAGGGGAGAAATAAAGGATCCTGTGGTGCCCATGGGTGGGGTACTGCTGCAGCATGGTGCCATGGCCTACACTTTGAGAAACACTGGCTTAATGCACTGTGATTATGAACTGTTTTGGCATTGCTGAGAATTTATCCTTGCATCACTTCAACAATACATTCTATCGAGTACTGTCATAATATCTAGAATTGACAAAATGTATGTATTGTATATTTTACAGAGTGAAAAGAGAATTGTAAAATGGAGTCAGTCAAAAATGCAATGTCATGATGTTAGCCACAAGTGCAAGGAATTAGAAATCACCAGCAGGTTAAGTGATTTAGCACAGGTGGAATAGTTAATGACATCATGTCTGATGAGGTCTAAGTGTGTATATAAGAACTGGCTTGTATAATGTTAAATTGGGACTGTTTATGGTGAGAAAACAGTACCCCACACTCTGTTGATTTGTATATGTGATATTGCTTGGTGTTATGCTGTTGTATATTTGCTGTACATATTCAATATAAGAGTTTTATTCTAAGTCATGTTTCTTTGTCTCTCTGTTTCTGGGTTCTGATAATACTTATAAGAATTAACTACACTTTATCTACATGCTACTGCTGTTAAGCTCATAATTTTTCTCTGCTATACACATGTGTGTGTTAACGTTTTTTCATAATCCCTTAATTATTTGTTTGATAAGTACAACTCAAGGGGCTGACCTTGACCTACAAAGCACTATATGACCTGGGTCCTAGCTACCTCAAAGATCAAATCTCACTATATGAACCGACTCAGGTGTTAAGGCCATCAGGAGAGGCCCTTCTCTCCATCCTGCCACCCTCACAGGTACGTCTTGTGGGAACCCATGAAAGGGCCTTCTTGACTGCTGAGCCCAGACTCTGGAACTCCCTCCCACTAGAGGCCAGGACTGCCTCATCTCTGTTGTCCTTCTGGAAACAGGCAAAGACCTTTCTCTTCAGGCAAGCTTACGGATCACATGGACATAGAGTTTCGGGGTGCAATATCTGGTGCTCAGGCAACATTCTCTATCTGGACTCATTGGATGTTTCTGTGTGTCTGAATGTGTGGAGGCATGCGTGCATGTGAGTGATTGTGTGGTGATGATTCTCCTTGTCCTACTGCCTGAGCCCAGTCTTTATTAAGAGAGTAAGCACAATAGATACAGGAGGACGTTCCTCAGTGGGAAGAGGATGCACGCCTTATCTGTGAGACCATACTCAGTAAACAGGCACAGGAAATAGAATCCATAGGTGGGGGGGAAATGCTCCCTAGCTAGTGAGGCATTACTGATAACGACAGAAGGGGCTCTTGGTCTATATCCTGATATCCTGTTTTCCTGGCCTCCTGTTTGCTCTGGCCTTCATCAGCACATCCTGGTATCTGCTTGGTCCTGGGGACTGCTGGGAAATATATGTCAAGCAGCCCTCCTAGGCCTTCAGTTTCCTTTGTGCTTGACCAATCTTGAGGCTCAGAAATATGGGCAATGATATCACCACAAGTGAGGTATCACTTTTTATTGCCAAAAGTAAATGAGCAGCATGCTCCTAAAGGAAGAAAGGAAATGAGACGATTTCATCTGTGTAGTCACCCACCAAAACTGGCTTTAATTACCAGAAATAAATCAAATCAATTTAAGTCAAAGTGAATGCAGCAAATGATTTATATATACCATATAACATAACACCAGGAATTGATACGAATGGCAATGGGGTTGTGCCCTGAGTTAAGGTTTTGTTGCTGAACAAACATGAATATCAGAGAATCAGAAGGTGGAGGAAACCCTCGGGGTAAATGTGTGGGAGAAACAAGTCTGTATCACATATAATTTAAGAAAGTGTAACCAACAGCATCTTAAAGAGACAGTACAAGTCTAGCTAGACCAGTGGTGGTGAACCTTTGGCACTCCATATGTTTTAGACCACAACTCCCACAGTCCTTTGTCATTGGCAATACAGGCTTGGGATTATGGGAGTTGTGGTCCAAAGCATCTGGAGGGCCAAAGGTTTGCCACCACTGAGCTAGACCAAGGGCCTGACATAAAGCGCACCTGGAGTTGCAGCAGCTTCTTGCCATTTGAACTAAATGCATTGGGATCTGTAATTCTGCCAAAACAGAACAGCCATTAACGACACTGTAGGCTCATAATTTTTTTAAACCCGCAGACTGCCACTTTCTGCATGTGAAGAGCAAAAACAGAAGGAGGACTAGTGAATGCATGCTCTCTCACAAACTTATTTAATTCTCTTTCATTAATGTGGAATGAGTCTAGGTTACCATTATCACCTTCTCTGACCTGGCTGCCTGGAGGAGAAATATTTCTTGTTAACCAAGACATCCTGCATCCAAAAATATGAAACAGCTTTGTATGCCCAGAAACGCTTGTATGCCCAGTTTTCTTTCCCAAATATTCTCTTTGAAAAGTGGATATGCTCTTTTGTCAACATTTCAGGAAAGTGCTATTGGAAGAAAAGCAGGGCTTTCTGGCTACTGGACATTTTAAATGACAACTATCAGCACCTTGAAATTTTCATTCTGAAAAGATACCCGAGAAGGAAAGATCAGGTCATTGTGATGGCTAGGAATCAGCTTGGAACAGAACATAGCCTGAAATAGCCATGAACAAGAATAAATAGAGTAATGAACGTGTCACTGCTGGGAGGCACACTACAATTGTATGACTTAAGATGGAGACTTTGAAGTAGAAAAAGGTTTCTTGACCCTCTGTAGTAAATGCATACCCTTTAAGATATGCAGGTGACACCATATTACTGGCAGGAAAGCAGCAATCACCTGAAACCATTGTTAGTGAAAGTGAAAGAAGAAAGTGTCACAGCAGGACCGCAGGTGAATGTTAGACGACAAAAATCATTACTGTGGAAGAATTACACAACTTTAGCATTAACAACGAAGAACCTGAAATAGTTGGTTTTCGTATACCTCGGATCAATCATCAATCCAAATGGAGAGGGCAGCTAAGAAATCAGAAGAAGAATGAGAGGACAAAGGAGAGCAATCAAAGCACTAGGAAATATTATCACGGGGAAGGATGTGTCACTGGAGACCCAAGACTACAATCATCCATACTCTTGTATTTCCAGTCACCCTGCATGTGTGTGAAGCCTGATAGTGAAGGAAACTGAGATGGATAAATTCATTCTTTGATACGTAATGCTGGGGGAGAGATTTGTGGACACCCTGGACTGCCAGAAAGAGACCCAAGCAGTTCATAGACCAAATCAAGCCAGAGCTGTCTCTGGAGGCAA
This sequence comes from Phrynocephalus guinanensis, assembly GCA_037367245.1. Taxonomy (NCBI): domain Eukaryota; kingdom Metazoa; phylum Chordata; class Lepidosauria; order Squamata; family Agamidae; genus Phrynocephalus; species Phrynocephalus guinanensis. Next base: position 22,677,318 of record CM074734.1, read on the forward strand.
AAATGATAGAACTTGAGACTTTCCTACACGAGAAGACAGAATTCTCCGGAAAAGACAATGTTGGGAAAGCTATAAGATAGCAGGAAAAGAGGAAACCCAAATATCAGAAAGACTCAACTAAGGAAGCCAACGGCTTGAATCCAGAAGAACTGAGCAGGGCTGTTGAGAACAGGGCATTTTGAAGACAATTCCTCCTTGCCATAATTCAGAGGCAATTTAATGGCACATGATAACAACCCTTTGGAGATCATCTAACTTAGACATATAACACAAACTATGAGTTGCAAAATCACTATGTCAATATCTGATTTATAATATTAAAATAATAAGATTAGAACTTCAAGACTATCTCTACAGGAAGAGTTCAACTCTTCAACTCTTTTTGGGACTAGTCAAGTAATTTATATCTAGATTTCACTTTATTTTCATTGTTACATATTGCACCCAGGAGCCCAGGCTATTTAAAACACCCCATTTTGCTTAAAATCCAAGTAATTAGATAACAAAAAGTGCTGTCAAGCCATCAAACCTTGGAAATGATGTCAGTGGGCTCCTTCCTAAAGCTTGAAAAACTCAGCACACTTTCAATTTCTGTTCACAGAAACAGATTTCCAAGGTTTCTATTCTACATGCAGTGATGCACGTCCCATACAAATTGAAGACAGATGAGCTAAAGGCTACTAGTAAGGCTGCATGCACTAAGCACTCCTTCTGTACAACCTTCATTATTTTCAAATGATGTTTGAGCAGAGGGCAGAAACTGTTTGAATGCATTATGCAGCTGTAGTAAGCAGGATGCCATTCTAAATCCAAAAGCAATGTTTCCTTTCTTCTGAATCATGGTTAATACTGAAAATAATGAACTTTCTATGATTCACAGTATAAAGGAATAAAATCAGAGTTTTTCAAAGGTTAAGTGATTTATGTCATGCTGTTGTCGCAATTGTCCTTAACCTTTTTAGCACAATCCCACGTAATGAAAAGATCTCATGCTATAGACCACGCTACAGACTAGTTCCAATTCAATAGGCATAAAAATAAATTAGATAGGCTGCAGAGACAACTGATTGCTTCCAGTGACCCAGCACTCAAATCTCTCCACACACCCCAGGCCTGCTCTAGGCTTGCTCACTCCTCCAACCCCAAAATCAACCAATGGCACAACAGTAAACAAGATTCTGGAGCTTTTGCTTCCATGTTTTGAGTAGCATGAGCTGGCATATGTTCTATATCTGAAAAAATGTGGTTAATTTGAATTATGATTAGCTAGAACAAGCAAGATAGATGAGCAATCCATATTTTCTTCAACTTATTTATCCAATTATGAATAAACGTCCCTAATGAACATCTAAAGACTTAGTTGGCAGGTACAAATCAGATAACAATGGAGAAAGTGGTGAAGTTTTTCCTCTGGGTTGTAAGATCACATAAAAGATAATGAATTGGTTTTAACTTCTGATTTGTGTAAATTACTTATCTCTGTTTTAACTGTTCTTGTTCCAATTTTGGGTCTATGATCAATAAGTTAAGTAAACCACCAATTAGTGACACAGCCAGATAGAAACAAATCTATTCTCACATAAATTCACGTCCAGGTAAACATTCTTGCAAAGCCTATTCAATATGGATTCTTACCATGGACTTTGAAAGAACAGCTACTTTGAAAGACCTTTAAACCAAAACCAAAATATACTCTGGCCACTTCTTAACTCACCCTCCATGAGTACCTCATCCAAAATGAATGAAAGTTGTCTTCAGGAAGTAAGTCTAAAAAAATAAACAAGTCATGGTGTAGCCTATGAAATCTGGCCTGCTCTGATGAGTAATTCCACTTCTACTAATATGCCATGATTGGTTAACCAGCCACAAGCCATGGTTCCCTGTTGACTTACAAATGGACTTGTTTAAAACATAACTAGTTGTAATGTCCAAAACCAGAGAAGTACCTTGTCCCTAGATTATATCCCTAACTGCCAACCCCCAACAGAATGTGACAAAAAGAGTGGGAGGCAAAATAACTACAACAGGAGGAAACACATTCTCAACTTGCTGGATCTTTTTTGCAAATTTTAAAAATGCTTGCTGTGACAGATCAGAACTCCAGTCACTCCATCTTGAAATTACTCATTATCTTAGCCTACTACCTCTATGACAAATAGCCTGAAGCCCAGAAATAACCTTACTAGAGATGGGCATGAATTGCCAGTTCAGTAGTTTGTGCCAGTTCATTTATCGGCTGAACAGGTATTTGGCACATTCCAGCCCCACCTCCTCCCATGTGTACCCACTGGGAGACAGTGCTCTGGCTTCCCTGCCTTCCCTGCTCCACTTCCTCCAGGCACTATCCTGGAAGGGACACCTGACAAAAGAGGTGGAGCTAGGAAATTCAAAAGACCCGTGTAGCGGGCACCCTACCTATGAATGTTTATTGCTTGGTATGATGTAAAGAACTGGCATTTGCATATCCAATGGAGGAGCTTGTGTGTTTATAATAGGGCCAAGGAGATGTAATAGTATGATAGGGACCTTAAAATAGATATGGTGGGTGAAGCAGGGACCCAATGATCCTCACCAAGCCCTGCTGCCACCACTTCCCTCAGCTCGCTTCCACTGCCGGGGCTGTTTGTGCGGGAAGCAGCGACAGATCACCACCACCGCTGCTCACCTCAAACAGCCCAGACTGGGTGAGAATCAATGGGTCCCTGCTTTGCCCACCAAATTGGTGAGTGAAGCAGAGATCCAGTTATCCTCGCCCAGCCTGGGCTGTTTCCAAGGGAACAGCCCAGGCTGGATGAGGATTAGAGATGGGCACAACTGAAAAAATGGTGTTTTGTTTTGTTTCGTTTTGTTTAAGGCTTCATTTTGTTTCATTTCGTTTTTAAAGATTTTTTTCAAAAAAAACACGTTTTGTTGGTTTGTTAATTCGTTATTCGTTTTTACCCTGCTTTTTTCCCAATGCAGACTGTGCGGCCCCTGGGGTCCGGTTGGAGCTGGGGGTGCCTACAAACGGGTGTGGGAGGAATAAAGAGGGGGAGCGGTGTCGGAGCCATGCAACACTGGCCACCTATGCGCAGCCTCCTTATCACCCCTCCCGATCGCTCCCACGATAACGGGCTGCGGGAGGGAGGTGCAAGGGGGCGGCTTTGAAGCCACGCTGCTCTGGCTGCCTAAGCCCGGCCTCCTTATCTTCCCTCCTGATCGGCCCTGCAACAATGGGTTGCGGGAGGGAGGCACAAGGGGGCGGCTTTGAAGCCGCACTGCTCTGGCACCTAAGCGCAGCCTCCTTATCTCCCCTCCCGATTGGCCCTGTGATAATGGGCCACAGGAGGGAGACGCAGGGGGGGACTACATCAATGGGTCTCGATGCCAGGAGGGCTGCAGACCCGCGCCACTTCACAAACTCCCCCTAAACCACAGGTAAATCCGAGGACAGACAATTTTAAGGTTGTTTTTTTAACAAAAGAAGTAAAAAGGGGGACCCTGTTGGGCCATCACCGGGGCTGGGCTGAGGCTCAAGCCCGTCGCATCACTCGATGGCAACGACAAGGTGCGTGCTCCCTCCGTGCAGCTCGGCACGAAAGGACCTCCGGACCAGCACAAAGTAGGAGACATCTCCGTCCCCTCATTAACAAAACGAAATGAACCGAACCAATTTTTCTCTGTTCAGTTCGGTTCGTGTTAAATTTGCCCCTAAGGTCGTTATTCGTTTCATTACGTAATGAAACGAATAACGAATAATGAAAAAAAAATTCATTTCATGCCCATCTCTAATGAGGATCACTGGGTCCCTACTTTGCCTAAAAAAATGGTGGGCAAAGCAGGGACCCTTTGACACTTACCTGGCCCAGGCTGTTTACGAGGTAAGTGGTGGTGGCAGATCACCTCATAAACAGCCCAGGCTGGGTGAAGATCACTGGGTCCCTGCTTTGCCCACCAAATTGGGCCTCGACTGTTTGTGAGGGAAGATTGTCCCCTGTCCCAACCCAGCAAAGAAGAGGAAAAGCTTCTCCCCTTTGCTGGGTTCACCAGTAGCGGAAGGCTGCTCCCACACAGCTGACAGACAGCTTGGAGCTGCCAAAATCAGCTGTCTGTCAGCTGCAGGGGAAAACAGCCTTCTGCTGTCTGGTGATTAAGGGGGTTTGGGACAGCCTTCCCATAGGAATGCACTGAAAACCTATTAATCTGTTCCCTCTAGAACAGATTAATTAGTTTTTAATGCATTCCTATGGGAAACTGCGTTTTGCAAGATGATTTTTTTGTAAGACGAATTGCCCCATAGAACGAATTAAATTCGTCTTACTGTATATATTAAGAAATGGGTGTTGTGTTTCGGAAGGGGTCCGATTCCAAAATGAAACAAGGCAGCACAGCTGCCGTTTGATACCAGGACTGACCTACTGGTCTCTCTCTCTCTCTCTCTCTCTCTCTCTCTCTCTCTCTCTCTCTCTCTCTCTCTCTCTCTCTGTCTCCATGATTTTAGTCATATACTCAGGTCAAACAGACCTGTTTCACCAATAAACGGACTAGTACAAACCACCAAACTGATGGTTTGTGCCCATTTCTAACCATCTCAGGTTGGTAAGTGTGATGCCTGAATATCTCTCTAAGATCCCTACATAACTTAATAGACCTCTAACAATTTTTATGTGCTCAGTAACATGCTTAAAGACAAAGACAACCTTTTTTACTTTGTAAAAAAAATCAGAAGCCTATGTTTATTACAGCTGGCATTTATTGCAGTTAAGAGTTAATTCCAGAATGAAATCATTCCCAAACATATCAAAATTCATCTGGATATAAGATTTTTCATTGTTGCAATACATCCGGCAATATCATCTTGTCTAACTCTATAAAATTTTTTAATCTACATTGTTTCTATCTTCCATAAGCACTACATTACTGTAAAGTTGTAGTAAAAATTCAAAAATCTTAC